>JAGFMF010011573.1:563385-665656 GCA_019455555.1 Galemys pyrenaicus
ATCTGCCTGTTCTGCTCCCTGCTCTCTGTGGTGAATCCTCGCACCCCCCCCCACACCTCTGGCCTGTACCCCAGTGCTTGTATGCATAAATAAATAAATGTTTAAAAAAAAAAAAGAAAGAAACTTATTAAGAAAATGTTATAAACTCATACTTCTATTAAAATTAGTTATACTGGAAAAAATTAAATTGGTTGACCTTGTGCTAAGAAATGTATTAAAACACCAACTTCCTTATTAGAGAAGAAAGGACTAAGGTATATATTTGCCTTTTTAGATATGCAAAAATTTGTTGAAAATGAGATAAAAGGCATGTGCAGGTTATCTTAATCTTTGTTATTTTCCTTTAGAATTTATTTGTTAAAAAGAGCTCATGTTAAGATGGCATTTTGTACTCTTGTACAAAGAGCTGTACAAGAGATGGTACTCACCAAATGGACTCTTAATGATCACAACTGAGGAGACCTCGAGAGGTTCACTAATGCCAAAGGTATTCTGAGCTGAGACCCGGAAATAATAGCCGGCGTTTTCTGTGAGGTTCACAATTCTACAGGTTGTCACTGAGATGGCTGAAGACACCAATTGCCATTCAGCCCCTTCTTTGGCCTCACATTTCTCCACGACATAGTTGGTGATCCAGGAGCCGCCGTCATCTGCCGGTGGTTTCCAGCTGATCACCGCAGAGTTCTTCAATAGGGCTTCAATCACAATTGGTCCTGTGGGTTGGTCTGGTTTATCTGTTGAGAGAAAATCCAGTGATAGTGGTTTTGAAAAGTGTCTTTCAAGATATTTTTTTCTTTAAAAAATAAAGGACACTGAAAACAAAAAATACATACCTTGTATTTCCACATCAAGGGTGGTGTCAACTGTCCCATGAATATTGCTGAGCTGCACTTTGTACTTCCCAGCGTGGGTTTTACGCTGGACATTCTTCATGACCAGGTGGGTGTACTGCTCAGTGTTTTCAATAGTAATGTTTTCTGAATTGTGCAGAGGTTTCTGGCCATGGAACCAAGTGATGGCAGGTACTGGACGGCCGATGTACATGACATGAATTCGAAGTGTTGAACCCACAGCACCGTAATATTTCTCTTTCAGGGGGTAACCAGGATGGAACTGAGGTGTTGCTTGCAGGAGAAGCTTGCTACTGCTCTCCACTTCTCCAACTTCATTGGTAGCTATGCAGGTATAAACACCTTCATCTTCTTGTTCCTCTGTCATGATTGTCAGAGTGTGTGTGCGTCCATCTGAAGACATTTTGTACTTCCGACTTTGTACGAGCTCTTTACCAAATCGATACCACTTAATGTCAGGAAGAGGCCTTCCAACAATCTGGCATGAGAATTGAGCAGCTTCACCCAATTTGGCGGTAACATCTTGCATTTCTTTGCGTACTCCTGGGGCCTCTCCAGCTGAAGGATATGAACGTTAATATTAAATTCATTGTTGCTACTATTGCATCTATACTTTTCTGTTCTTATATATCAGGAGTGAATTTATTCTGTTGCTGACACTGTGATTTATGAATGAGTCTAATTCTTAAAAACTCTTTGCAGTGATTTATCTGGGGTCATAGGCAAAGTAGGGATTCAGTGAACACATTACATTATTATGTAGAGTCACTTTTTTTCTCTACGATGGGGAGGCATGAGTAAAATATAGGACTTTAGGGAAATATGAATTTTCTTTATACGTCTGTGGTATCTTTGCCTTTTATTACTTTCTCTGAAGCGGGGTACATTTAATGACCCTTCAAGTCATGTTAGGAAATGTAAAAATTCTGTTGTAGTCAAGGGAGAAATTACTCTAGGAATGTGCTTAGTAAAGTTCACTGCCCCTAACATCTAGGCTGGTAATGACTTCCTAGAGAACACATCAACTATTCTGTATGTGAGTGTGCAAAGACAAAGGCAGTGATTTCTCTCCAAACACTTGCTCTCCAATAAAGCTTTCTGGAGATCTTCCTGTCACAGAGAAGAGTTAATCTTAACATGCCACTTACTTTATAAATCACAAGCAGAGAACTAACAGCTACTTACATGTTAATTTAGTCTTTATAGACATGGCAGTTCTTCGAGGTCTGCTAAGTCCAGTCTCATTTTCAGCAAAAACCCTGAATTCATATTCAGTAGCTTCCAGCAAACCCCCTACTGTGAATTGCCTGTCTTTGATCCGGTCCTTATTGCTCTTCTTCCAGGCACTGTCTCCAGACTGTCTATATTCAACCCAGTATCCAAGGATTTCTTTGCCACCATCACATTCAGGTTTTTCCCACTGTAGAGTGATGCTGTCTTTGGATATTGAAAGAATCTCTAGTTCTCCAGGTTGGCTTGGCTTATCTAAAATAGTTTAAAAACAGTGGAAGATGGAATCAGGTTTACTGCTGAAGTAAAAGGAAAAGAGACTAAAGATGATTTGCCTCTTTGATTTTAATTCCCTTGGAGATTCTGTCCTTACCAAATGGATCTTTGCAAACAACTGGTTCAGAAGCAGGACTGGTCTCACTTAGGCCAACATCATTCTGTGCGATGATGCGGAACTGGTACTCAGCATCAGGAACAAGTCCGGTGACAGTGTACATCGTGGTGGTTATCTGGGTCTTGTTGTGTCTGACCCATTTGTCAGTTGATGTCTCTTTGCGTTCAATATAATAGCCTGTGACTCGGGAACCACCATCATCTTTGGGTCGGGACCAGGACAGGCTGACAGAGCTCTTGGTGACATCGAGTATTTCTGGAGGATTGCTTGGAGGTTCTGGAGGGTCTAGGAATATAAATGGAAAAAATTATGTTATTTACAAACCTTATAAGCTTGATGGCTTGGTGTCAAAACAGAAGAGTTTTTGCAATGCCATTGTAGAAAAAGCACTTACTCAGTGGTGTTTTTGGTATGACGGGTTCCTCAGATTTTAGGGGTTTGCTTATGCCAAACTGATTTTCTGCTGAAACACGGAAATGGTATTCCACATTTTCTTTGAGGCCTTTTACCACTAGAGATGTACCTCGGACTCTGGAGTCAATGGTATACCAGGCGGCCTTAGGCACTTCTCGTCTCTCAAGGATGTAGCCTAAGATGTCTGCTCCGCCATCATCGGTGGGGGGTCTCCAACTGACTCTTACAGAGCGTGCCTGTATGTCATCGTATTCAAGAGGCCCTTCTGGTGTATTGGGGCTTCCTATCACCTTGACCTTGATGTAAACAGTCTTCTTGCCACATTTGTTTTCCAGAACCAGGTCATAAGTGCCAGAATCATCCCTGTCTGCTTCTTTGATCACGAGCTCCGTGTGTGTTTCAGAGGTCGCAATCATGGCACGCCTGCTGATATCTTGGCCATCCTTGGTCCATTTACATATTGGGAATGGTTTTCCTTTGATTGGTATGGTGAGTCGGATGACTCCACCTTGTCTTACAGAGATACCTTCCTGGTATCTTTCATCAAGTTCATAATCAGGATATTCTGAGGGACAAAGTTAGAGTTTCAATTAATATTATTTTTGGAGAAGGTAGGAAATTAACCTGAAGGTAATTTTAGCAAGAACTGAATAGTTCTATGTCTTACCAAGCATTTCAGTGACTTTGACTGTTCCTGGCACTTCAGCAGGTTCCCCAGGCCCACCAGCATTACAGGCGAGGACACGGAATCTGTATTCAGCACCCTGAGGTAGGTGTGTTAGAGTGTACTCCCGAATCTTGGTTGGGGTAGTGTTACACTTGGTCCATTCATGTTGATCTACTTTTTGCATTTCAATCAAGTAGCCTGTGACTTTAGATCCTCCTTCATCTTCTGGAACACTCCAGGCCAGGGAGACCGATGTTCTTGTTGTATCTGTAACTCTTGGGTTTTGTGGCTTTCCTGGAGGAGCTGGAGTAAGAATATGGCAAAAATAAAAAAGTTGCTGCAAAGTTAAAGCAACTGAACCACTTAACAGATTCAGTGAGTTATGGAAATAGTGTTAGCATTAGAAAATTTTTTGTTTTGTAAAAATTACATTTATTTTCCCAGTTAAAAATACAGTTTTTGCTTTTTGTCTTAAATATTTTATTTATGATCACTACTATCATGCATTTATCAGTAGTTTTTAAGGGGCTTTCAGAAATACTAACTGGTTTGAAAACTTCATGATATAGGGCATAAAATATAAATCCTATTTTAAAGGAGGAAATAAACTCAAGAATATACAAGGTTATTTGCCAAAAACTGCTATGAGTGGAGTGGGGATAAACCGCAAACCAACACAAGTAAACTTTCTGACATGATGAAAATATTATTTTGATTGTGAGGATGGTTACACAAAAATATACTTTCCAAAGCTTAGAGAGTTATATGTTGAGAAGGATGAATTTGACAACATTAAATTGTACTAAAATAAACTTGACTCAGGTAAAACATATTTACCAATTGGATCCATGGCAACTGTGGGTTTGGAAGGACGACTTGGTTTTCCAGTTCCTCTTGCATTAATGGCTGTGACACGGTGTTCATATTCTAAGCCTTCAATAAGGCCAGTGGAACGGTACCGTGTCATCGTCACTGGCACTTTATTTACACGGACCCATCGATCGGCTCTCACTTCCTTGCGCTCCACAATATAGCCAGTCACTTGGGAGCCACCATCCTCTTCGGGCGGATACCAAGTTAGTGTCATGCCATCACGGGAGACATCAAATATCTGCAGTGTTTCTGGAGGTCCAGGAATACCTGCAGCAAGACAGAGGGAAACACCACATGGCAATGTGAATAAATAAAGACACATTGTTTCTGTGTGATTTAGCTTTTTGAATGGTGGATAAGACTTGTATTTTTCCAGTGTTTTCATTTTGCACTTTTTTTGCTTCTCTTGATTTTCTTCAATTCTATCAACATCTACCAAGCATGTGCTATGACATAATCAGTCCTTCCTTCCTCCATCCCTCCCTAACTCCCTTCTCTCTTTCATTAAACAAAGCAAAACCAAACCAAAAAAACAATCTAACCACATTGAAGACTTCCAGATAAAGGGGACTTAGAAGCAAGCCTCATCTGACTCTGGGGTTAATTTATAATCTCTTACTTACACCAGGCGTATTAAAAACAAATTGCTTTTCTGTTAAAGTCAGAATTAGAGATAGGAGAAAGGCGGCCTTACTGATGATGCTGCGACATTCTATGACCTCAGACTGCAAATAGGAGCCGATTCCAAAGCGGTTTGTTGCAGCCACACGGAACACATATTCATTTCCTTCCGTGAGTCTGGTAAACTTAAATGTTGGCCTTGTCACTGATTCAGACACTGGCAACCATCCTGGACGATGTGCATCACGCTGTTCGACCACGTAACCACTCAATGGAGCCCCACCATCCAATTGCGGTGGTTCCCAGGAAATAACAACTGAAGTAGCATCAATTTCATCAACCTTGATAGGGCCTGTTGGTGGACCAGGCTTGTCTAGGAATGAAAAAGAAATCCAGGCAATTAACTCTCACCTCAAATCATAATTAGATCACCTTGCTGATGTCTTTATCACCCATTCTTACCAAGAATAATAACTTTAATGGTCTCTGAAGTAGTTCCAGTTACATTCTTCAATTCAAGTGTATATTCTCCAGTATCTCTGATGGTAGTTTCACGAATGGTTAATTTAGCCACCTTAGTTTGAGTCTCAACGGTGACACGCTCTGATTCTTTCACTTTAGAACCAGCAAAGAACCAGGAAGCAACAGGTGGTGGGCGACCAGCCATTGGTATCACCAGTTCTATTGGTTTACCCGCTGGGACGTGGATGGTCTTTTGAGGCATTGTAGAGAGATCAATTGTTGGCAATACTGTGAGAAAGAAATTAGGCATTTATTCTTTATCATGAACTCTAACAAAAAAGTTTCACGAATTCTGAATGTTTTCTTTACTATTATTGCCAATTTGGGCTATTTGCTATATACCTCTGAGGTCTTGTACGGTCACAGCTGTGACGATCTCTCTTGGTTCTGACACTCCTTTTTCATTTTGTGCTCTTACTCTAAATGAGTATTGTTCACCTTCATTTAAGGAAATAACAGTGTGCTCTAGGACTGTGGGTTTTAAGGTGACAACCTTCATCCATCTCTCTGTGCCTGCTTTGCAGGCCTCGAGAACATAGCCAGTGAGTCGGCTACCACCATCGTAGAGTGGTTTTTCCCAGGCAAGGGTAACAGTTGATTTGGTGACATCGACCACTTCCAGCTTTGTGGGGACCAAAGGTACTTCTGAAACCAGCACTGCATCAGATGTTTCACAAGGTTCTCCAATGCCATAAATGTTTTCTGGCAATACTCTGAAATAGTACATGGTTCCTTCTACCAATCCAGAAATTCGGTAAAGTGTCTTGCTGCATTTGGTTGTTACGGTTTTGAATGCTCTCATGGCAGCTTCACGCTTTTCAATAATGTAATTGTTGACTGGTGCTCCACCATCAATTGTGGGAATTTCCCAAGTAATAGTCACAGAATCTCTTGATACTTCCTTAACTTTCACTGAAGGACAGGGGCCAGGAGTATCTAAAAAATAGAATGGAGAATCCACATGTATTTACTTGATTAGTTGATACATTTGTATGTGTGTGTGTTTGGGTAGGAAAATATACCCAATCTTGTTTCTTTCTAGAGAAGCGATCAATCCTAAGTTAAAGGTGCCCATATTTAGAGACTCTATATGCAGCATAGTCAATTTTAAGACAAATGCTTACCATATACTTTTACAAGAACTGTTGCTGATTTCTTTCCAGATTGATTTTCAGCTTCAATGGTGTATTTGCCAGCATCATACCGGTTTACTTTGTCCACAATAAGTAAAGAGTAGCTTTCAGTATTGTCAATAATTGCCCGGTTGGCAAGGTCGATGCCCTTCTTGCTCCATGTGATGACAGGAGGTGGTCTTCCAGACACAGACACCATTAGGCGTAGCGAGGTCCCAGCTCTGAGGGTCACAGTCTTCTTCAAATCATCTGCAAGCTCAAGATCGGGTATTTCTGGAAAGTAAATGTCAAAACTTAATTCATGAAGAGATATGATGAGAAAGCAATTCACCCCAAAGCTTGTATTATCCATACCTAGTCTTTCTACGGGCTCAATTTCAGCAGTTGACTCACTGTAATCACTCATACCCTTCACGTTCACAGCAGCAACTCTGAAGGAGTATTTCTGGCCCGTTTTAAGGTCTGGCACAGTGAATTCAGGATTTCTTATCGTGGCATTGGTGTGCACTCGGTACCACTGATCAGCGTCCTTCTCTTGCATTTCAAGAACATATCCTATGATGTCAGCACCACCATCATACATGGGCTTGGTCCATGCCAAACTAATGCTGTGTTTGGTGGTATCTACAACTCTTGGTGAAGAAGGTGGTCCAGGCGTATCTAAAGAATTTAGAAAGGGGAATGCAGACATTACACAGATGAGGAAAGTTTGAGACTCGTATTTTGGTTTTTATTTTTTTTTGTATTTTGGTTTTCAAGACTCACAAATGCATTATTTCTCTCTGTCCATACTTAGCAAGATAATCTTGCTCTTCTGATATTCCAAGACAGACTTTTATACTACATTGTCACTATTATCACCATCACCATCACTGTCATCATCATTTTATAAAATACACTGCTTTAGAGAAGTAGATATTTCTTTCCCACTTTGGCTAGCTATTTTATGTTCTTTTAGCTAAGTTTATTGCTTCAAGCACCTGTTCTCAAGAACTTTAGTTGCTCAGCTTACACAGGGTTAATACCACTTGTCACCTCTACATTTTTAATGAATACAGGAATCATTTTCCTCTCTCAGTCCGGGGGATTTATTTCTTTGAGATCCTGGGCTAAAAATCTGAACAAGGATTTGCCACTTATTTTTAAAGCACAGGTGATGGTTTTTTGTTACTTAGTAAAATACTAGAAACTTTATCCTTGGCTCAGTCTCTCCTTAAAAGAGAATTTTTTCCCCCAGTAGTCATCACTACAATACTTTTTGCGCCATTCCTTGGAAGATCTATAAAATAAGTGTGTCTTTTTAATGTTGGCAGTTTAATTTTTTCTCATAGATTGGAAAACACTACAACAATCTTTAGCAACAATATTGCTACCTTATCGATAGAAATGGTAGTTTAAATGTTCCCTATCTTAGACGATATTGACGATCCCTCTAGTAAGCATATGTTTTTCCAGATCATAAATTATAAATTTGCAGAAATGGAATGTTGGAAAATTATTGCTAACATGATTTTGATGGGCACAATATTTTTGTGTGATTCTTGGAACTCACATGATGGTTCTTTGCATGAGATAAAGTTGGAAGCTTCACTGGGTTCGCTGTTACCAGCAGCGTTCACTGCAGTCACCCGGAACTGGTAATCACAGCCTTCCATGAGGCCCGTCACCTTGAGCCTGGTGTCATACACCACATAGTCTTTGTTGACACGTGTCCAGCGCAAGCTCTTCTTCTCACGTTTGTCTACTAGGTAGGTGCTGATCTCATTACCACCATCAGATTCAGGTTCTGTCCACTGAATGATGATGTGTTCTTTGCCAGCCCCAACTTCCTCAGGTATGCCAGGTTGTGATGGAATAGCTGTTTGTATTTTTATGAAAATAAAGGTGATCAGAATTGTATAAAATCACTTTTGATATGACTGTCCCCCTCCTCTTCCCCAGTTCCCACTGCATTTCACCTACTGAGTTGCTTGAAAGCATTCATACTCACTGAATGAGTTTCTGGCTATAATTGGCTCTGATTCGATGGGCACACCAGGGCCATATTTGTTTACTGCCCTCACTCGGAATATATATTCGTTGTTCTTGATGAGTCTGGTAACCACATAGGATAGCGTAGGGCATTCGCCTTCCACAATCACCCAGTGGAGCCTGCTGGTCTCACGTCTTTCCACAATATAGTGAGTTATTTCTGCTCCTCCATCTTCCTGGGGAAGGCTCCAGGATAAAGTGCATTTCTCCTCTGTTATTCTGCTGACAGTGAGCTTGCCACATGGACCAGGGGAATCTGAAACAAGTGTAATGACAGTCAATGATGAAGTTCAGTGTTTCGGCCCACACTTCAAAATGCTATACAAATAAAAGAACAATTAATATGCTTACCCAGAACTTTGACCATGACAGACACAGCCTTGGTCCCACTGGCATTTTTTACAGTTAAAGTATATTTTCCACTATCACTTCTGTCACAAAACTTGATCACAGCAGTTGCTCGTTTGCCAGTGTACTGCAAAGATACTTTTTCACAGAGATCTAGTTCCTTGTCGCCTTTGGTCCAGATAATTTTGGGTTCAGGTTTGCCACCAACTACAGCATCAAGAACAAGATCTGAGCCTGCTCTGATGGTAACCAGTTCACCCTGTAATCTAGCATCCAGTTCAGCTTTTGGTGGAGCTGTCATAGGCAAAAATAGATGTGAATGAGTATGTGACAGTTTATTTTCACATAAACTATGATAATCTACAAGGGAAACATAGGCTGTTACCATATTCATCTCGGCAAGTGACAGGGCCTGTAGATTCTGATCCTTTGCTTATTACGCCTGCTGCATTCTTGGCCAGCACACGGAATTCGTAAGTATCTCCTTCACTGAGAGCAGTCACGGTGAAGAAATTGTCAGAGACGATAGTATAGTTGCACTTCAGCCAGCGGCCATCTCCAACTTCACTGACTGGCTTACGCTCTATGATGTAGCCCACAATCTTACTGCCTCCATCGTATACTGGGGCAGACCAAATCAGGGATACTGTTGCTCTTGTGACATCTGTCACTTCTGGTCTTCCTGGTGCATCTTGAAGGGATGCAAAAGTATGGTTAAAAATACAAATCTGAATTCTGGTGGTAATAATGATAATAATAATGTGCTCTTAAGTTTTGACACCTACCAACTGGGTTTTGAGCCATTATGGGTCTTGAGGCTTCACTGGCTTTGCTAACACCGGCAGCATTGAGTGCATATGTTCTAAACTGATATTCCAGTCCTTCTACCAAACCGGTTACCTTGTAGTTGCATTCTAAGCATGGCACTTTGTTTTCTTTCACCCAAAGAATGGTGTTCCGTTCTTTCTTCTCGACCCAGTAGCCAATGATTTTGCTGCCACCATCATGGTAGGGCTCTTCCCAACGAATAGACATGGCATTGGCAGACACGTAGTAGACCTGAGGTCTGGTTGGAGCACTGGGTGGGACTAAATATAAGCACAGGGATCAGATGTGAATACAATTTTCTAAAACTCAGGGGAAATAGTGAATTATAGAGAATTTGAAATCTGATTTTTGATTTTTCTTACCAAATGGATGCTCAGCAGTTACTGGAATTGATTCTAGAGGCTTGCTGACACCAAATCTGTTCTCTGAACTGACACGGAACGAATATTCCATGTATTTTGTGAGATGAGTGACTTTAATCTGAGTGCGCTTGACACTGGAATTGACAAGCTGCCAGGCTGTTGTACCCGATTCACGTTTTTCAACTATGTAATTAGTAATTTCAGTGCCTCCGTCATCTTTGGGTTCACCCCATGACAGGACACATGATTCGGCCGAGACAGATGAGACCTCAATGGGGCCAGTTACTGGACCTGGCCTTCCGATGACCACAACTGTGATGGTAAATGTTTTAACACCAGCTGTATTTTCCAAGGTCAAGAAGTATCTTCCAGAGTCACCTCTCATGCTGTCCTTCACAGACAGGGTGGTTTTATCTTTTGTAGTTGTAATACTCATCCGATCTGTCTCTTTAAGTCTCATTTCTTCCAGCTTCCATGTTACTTTGGGGGCGGGACGACCAGTGATTGGCACATCAATAGTAAATGTGCTCCCTGCTTTGCAAGTTATGAGCTGATTGGTAATTCCAGTAAGATCAGCAGTAGGCTCGATTTGAGGCTCCTTGATGATGACAGAAGAAAAGGCTTCTCTAGGCTCACTGTAGCCAGCATCATTCTTAGCCTTCACACGGAATTCATATTCAGTGTTCTCAACAAGGCGCTCCACTGTAAAAGTCAGCTGTTTGGTGTGACCAGCTTCCGTCCAGAAGTCAGAGCCTTTTTGTCTCATTTCAACCAAGTAGTCAGTAATCCGGCTGCCTCCATCGTGGTCAGGTTTAAGCCAAGCTAAGACTGCAGAGGATTTGCTTGTGTCAACGATATCAAGTCTCCTAGGGGGAGCAGGCTGTTCTGTGGCTAACACTGGTTCTGGCATTTCATAGGGCTCACCAATACCATACTCATTTTCTGCAGAAACACGGAAATAGTATGGAACGCCTTCTGTCAGGTCATTGACCTTGAGGATCTGTCGAGTGCATTTTTCACTGATGACCTGCCAGCTACGGCGACTTGCTTCTCGTTTCTCTACCACATAGTGATGGATTCGGGCACCACCGTCGAGGAGAGGGGCATCCCACATCAGTGTAACAGATCCTCGGGTCACATCCTTGAAAGTAATTGGACCGGGTGGGCCTGGAGAGTCTAGCACCTTTACAGTGAATGTAATGGACTTCCTACCACTGTTGTTTTCCACAGTAAGAGTGTATTTCCCTGCATCATTTCTGTTGCAGTTTTCCACAGTGAGGGTGCTGAAGGAGTCTGTTGTATGGATATCAGCCCGAATGCTAAGGTTAGAGTCTGGTTTGCTCCACGCGGCTGTGGGAGTTGGTCTACCCTGGTAGGCAATGAAGAGGCGAATACTGGCGCCAGCTCTAACAATGTGAGTCTGCTTGAAGTTTGCGTCAATGTCTAACTCAGGAGCTGTTAATCGATCGACTGCTTTAATTGTACCGGTCACTTCACAGCTGTCTCCTTTTCCAGCACCGTTGATGGCGCTAACCCGGAATTTGTATTCTTCACCTGCTTCTAGGTCGGTGACTGTATATCTTGTTTTCACACAGGCCTCTACATTCACCTTGTGCCAGTCTCCTAAGTCAGCCTTGCACATTTCTATAATATACCCAATGATTTCCATGCCCCCATCAAACACGGGCTTGGCCCATTCTAAGCTCACAGTTGTTTTTGATGTGTCTGTTACTTTGACCACAGAGGGTGCGCTTGGTGGGCTGACCGGCTCTCTACATTTGATGAGTCTTGAGATGCCACTTGCAGGTCCTACTCCTGCAGCATTTTCTGCCATGACGTGGAATTCATACTCATTGCCTTCTGTCAGTCCAGTGACTTTGAATCTTGTCTCAGAGATTGGTCGTTTGCTGATCACTTTTACCCATCGTGTGCTTTTCTTCTCTCTCCTTTCAAGGATATAATGTTGAATTTCATTGCCACCATCTGATTCTGGCCTTGCCCATGTCAGGGTAATGCTGTTGCCTGTTACATTACTAGGTTCTGGAGTGCCAGGGGCATCAGGAGTAGCTGTAAAATGATAGCAAAGAAACAAATCAATTAGACAGGTTTGCATGCATGCTTGCAAGTTAATATTTGACATGGTACTGCCTAGTAAAAATGCACACTTACTGTATTGTCTCTGAGCAACCACTGGGTCAGACTCAAGTGGTCTGCCAACACCAAACTTGTTTACTGCTGAAACACGGAATTGGTACTCATTGCCATTTATTAGCTTAATAGCAGTATAGCTTTGGGCTTCACATTTATCTTCAATTAGTGCCCAAGCAAGCCTGCTTGTTTCCCGTTTTTCAATGATGTAATGAGTTATGGGAGCACAGCCATCATTGAGTGGAGGCTCCCACCACAGGGTCATCTTCTCGCCAGTAATATTGGTGAATCTTATTGGCCCAACTGGTTTTCCTGGTGTATCTATAAGAGAAAGGTTCCAGAGTTAGTAACTTCTCCCTTATCCATTGAAATGCAATTAGACATGTCTCTAATCCAAGTCCCATAAATTTTATGATTAAGAAGCGATAAAAAAAAAGTACCTTGTACTTTCACTGTTATTTCTGCTTTTGTGGTGCCAGATACATTTTTGGCTTCCACTGTATATACACCACGATGGTCCCGAGTAGCATCTCTAACAAAGAGGCTGGTGGATCCCAAGACATCTGTTATTTCTACATTCATCCTCTTTTCAATTTCTACTCCATCTCTGAACCAAGTTACTCGAGGTACTGGTCGTCCCTGTACCAAAGCCTTAATTCTAAGGCTCTCTCCAGATTTTATTATGAGACCATCGAAGTACTCAGGGCCAAACTCTACTGTTGGTGGTACTAAACAAGAAATAGAAAGAATATATCAGTTTTTCCTGTACATTAATACACACGTTTTCATTTAGCACCAAATAATCCTCGAAAGATAATGCTTATTCATTTACCAAAGCCTGATTTGAAAGTATGATTGATAACTGAGAATTTAGATGATAGGCTAACCACTCGTGTATTACTAAGTTATTGTTTTTATAGTGTCTGTCATGACATTTATCTGACACGGCCATTTATGAAAAAGATTTACATTTACAGATCATTTATTTTGAATACTGCTCTTGTTTAACATGGTCCTGTAAGAGGCTATTGCTGCACTCAACCATGGTGATGACTGTGCTGCTGGTTGGAGGTTGTATTTTAATATCTTCAGTAAGTTGGATAGTTACCCCTGAGGGTCTTCTTTATTTACTATAAATGACTGAGATTACAAATGTAAAAGCCCATTTCCACTTGCATTCTATTTATATGGAAACAGAGTAAAATAATAGCCCACGTAAGAAGAATTGAAGCCAATTACATTTTTCTCTTCTCTTCATCTGAGAGGTAGAAAATGCAATTCATTCACACTTTGGGATAAACTGTGTAAAATGATGTTTCTATTCCCATTTTACAGATCAGGAGCCAAAAGTAATCTTTAAAAATTGTGAACGTCCTTAGTCACATTGGGAATCAGTTGTAAATACTTACCATTTTCATCTCTTGTCATAATAATACCAGAAGACTGTGAGGGTGGACTTATAGTTCCAACAGCATTTCTTGCAATTATTCTGAACTCGTATCGATCTCCAGGACTAAGTCCTGTAACTGTGTACTGACATTCACTGACATCAGTGAAGTTGCATCTGACCCAGCGCTCGTTCCCTTGCCGTTTCTCAATGCTGTAGGCCACAATCTTACTGCCTCCGTCGCGCAATGGTGCGTTCCATTTAAGTGTGATGGTTTCCCGGGTGACGTCAATGTAGTCAGGAGTGCCAGGTGGGTCTAAAGAATTATGTGGAAATTAGATACATCATATTTCTGTAAAGAGCTTTCAATCATCATTGGAAGAAAAAGAAAATGAATAAATTCCCCAAACTCATTTTAGCCATTAATGTCAATTTTTGTTTCATAATCTTAAAAAATACTTTAAATACTTCATTAGATTGCTTTAAACTCAGCCTCCTTGCTTTACTTGACTTGTTCTCTAGTGACAAGAATACACTTGATTTAGCCAAAAGGCCCAAAAGTGATCCAGTGACAATATATGTGAGGTGATACATAGAAGAACAGTATTTGATTTGTTACCAACACATTCAGTTGCTGAATTAATTATACCTGAATAATATTCAGTCACTTACCTACTGGCGATACAGCTAAGGTAAATTTGCTTGGGTCGCTGGGTGAGCTTAGCCCAGCTGAGTTTTCGGCAAATACACGGAACTGATAATCCAGGCCTTCTATTAGTCCCGTAGCTCTGTATTCTCTTCCAGATATTGGTGATGTATTAACTCTTTGCCAGAGAATGCTGTTCCTTTCCTTCTTTTCAACATGAAATCCAGTAACTTCTGAACCACCATCATAGACTGGAGCATCCCAAGTGAGGGACATGCCATCGGATGTCACATTGTATACAACTGGTTTCCCTGGAGGTCCAGGAATCCTGAACTGGTGTTTTGCCACAATGATGTTTGAGACAAGTGGCTGGCTGACTCCGTATCTGTTTTCTGCCCTAACTCTAAACTGGTATTCAGCATCTTTGACTAGATTAGGTACTTTGAAAGTTGTTCTGGCAACACTGGAACACACCATCTTCCAATTAGTTTGTGAAGCTTCCCGCTTCTCGATGCTGTAAGAAGTAATTTCTCCCCCTCCATCATCTTCGGGCACATCCCAGGACATGATGACACTGTCAGCCTTAATCTCATCGAATCGAATGGGCCCTTTGGGCTTTGATGGTGGCCCCAGGGTGATGACTGTAATGGGAAATGAGTTTCTACAAACTGCATTATCAAGAATAACAGTGTACTTCCCTCCATTCTCCTTCTTGGCATTTTTAATATTAAAAGTAATTTTGTTTTCAGTTTTACTGAAACGAATGTTTTCACTTTCTTTCAGTGGCAAGCCATCTTTCAGCCAACTGATAGATGGTTTGGGTTTTCCTTTATAAGGTAATTCGAGGTGTACATTGTGCCCGATTCTCACACTGACTTGTGCCCCAGGGATTTCTGACAGGTCAACTTCAGGTGTAATTATAAGTTCTTTCACTGTAATGGGTCCAATAGTGACAGCATCACTCAGTCCTTTCTCATTTTTGGCAGATACTCTGAACTCCAGCACTGACTGTTCCTTAAGTTGGCTGACCTCGATTTCACATGTCTTGCTTATGCCGGCATGGGACCATGTTTGTTCACCTTTACCTTTCCTTTCCACAATATATTCTGTGATGACACTACCGCCATCAAAGTCAGGTTTGGTCCAGGTCAGCATAACAGATGTCTTTGTTGAGTCTTTCATGGACAGGTCACGTATAGGAGCTGGCACTTCAGCAGCTTTCACAGGCTCTGTAGTTTCACACGGCTCCCCGATTCCAATTTCATTTTCTGCAAGAACTCTGAAGAAGTATGGAGTTTTCTCCGACAAATCTGTTATCTTAAAGGCTGTACTGGAGCATTTGTGTGACACTGAAGACCATGTTCTCTTGGTGGCATCTCTCTTTTCAATGACATAATTAATTATGGGAGATCCTCCATCAATGAGAGGAGGCTCCCAGAGCAAAGTGACTGTGCCTCGGGAAACATTTTTAACCTGTAGTTTCTGGCAGGCAGCTGGTGTATCAAGCACTTTAACACTCACAGTTGAAGATTTGGGTTGGCCAACTCCATTTTCTATTGTGAGAATATATTTTCCAGTGTCATTGCGAGTAACTTGAGGAATAATGAGTAATGAAGAGGAATCAGTATTTTGAATACTGTATCTGGTATCACTGCCCAGATTCTTCTCATCTTTTCTCCATGTGACAGTGGGTGGAGGTCTGCCTTTAAAGGGAATCAATATTTGTATATCTTCGCCAGCTTTAGCTATAACAGAGGTTCTGAGAGCCACATCCAGGTCGATCTCTGGTTCCTCTGTAGACAAAAGATGGACACAAATAATGAGTTTTAAAGCAAGAAAATGAGGAACTTCCCGTAAGAACAATAAAAACACAATCATACCAGTAGGTACGTACCAAGTATGTCTTTAGCCTGTGCAGGTTCAGTCATTGTTATAGGTTCTCCTTGTCCAGCACAGTTTACAGCAGATACCTGGAAGTAGTAATTTACTCCAGGTTTCAGGTTAGATACAACATATTCTGTAGTCCTGATCTCTCCTTTGGTAGAAACAATAGTCCATTCCTCTTCCTCTTCTTGTCTCATCTCGACAACATAACCAGTAACAGCACTGCCCCCATCATAGACAGGTTTACTCCACCCAAGGGTGATGGATGATTTAGTGGAATCTGTGATTTTTATCTTAGCTGGTGGGCCTGGAGGATCTGGAATTCACAGTATAGTAATTACATAACGAGGTACAATCTAGTGACACTAAAGAAGACAGGTGAAAATACTGCATGGATGAACACTTACCAATAGGATCAGCAGCTTTGTAGAAGTCAGACGGTTCAGAAAACGGACCTGGTCCAGCAGCATTTACAGCACAAACTCGATACTGATAGTCACTGTTTTCTGTGAGTCCTGTCACTTTCTGTCTGGTGTCACGGATAGTCTCCTTTTGGACTTTAAACCATCCTAGACTCTTCTTGTCTCGTTTTTCAAGGAAGTAGCCACTTATCTCATTGCCACCATCAGCAACTGGCCTATTCCAGACAACCGTCATTGAATTCTTGGTAATCTTTGTCACCTCTGGTATGCTCGGTGGCCCAGGTGTAACTATTCAGACAGGAAAATGAAATGAAATGAGTTCAAGGAATAAACAGCTTCAATTTTAGTTGTTTAGTCTTCAATTCCTAGCTGAGCATGTTGTACTTTTTATGTGGTAAAAGGATGAACATGAGAAGAGATGTGATACAAAAGGAAATCAAAATCATCCTAAGAAAACATAGTCACAAGATAGCCAGAATAGCCTGTTTTTGTTTTGAAAATTTTCAGTGTTTGATTTCAAATTTCTGATGAAATCATGTCTTACCAAATGCATTCTTAGCTACCACCGGTTCAGAGTCCAGGGGATCACCAATTCCATATTTGTTCACAGCTCGAACCCGGAAGATGTACTCATTTCCTTTGATAATTTTGGTGGTTGTAATGATACACTCTTCCAAGTTTTCAGATACCATCGACCACACAACACGGCTGGTCTCACGTTTTTCCACAATGTAGTGAGTGATCTTTGCACCACCATCATCTGCTGGAGGCCGCCAGAGAAGAGTGATCTTTTCAGCAGTGACAGTCCTAAATTCAATGGGTCCACCTGGAGGTCCTGGTTTGTCTGTCAATGAAAGAGTGAGACAATATGCTAGAACCTTTTAAAAGGCTACCAATCTCTAAGTTTTAGGCAAATAGAATAGGACATCAGCCTGTACTCGGCACCTACCAAGGATCTGCACTCTGATGGTGGCTGAAGCTGAGCCCATGGCGTTCCTTAGTTTTAACTCATAGTTTCCACTATTAAGGCGATTTGCATCTTTGAGAAGTATAGATGCAAGGTCAGTGGTATTTTCAACACACACCAGTGCATTGGTTTGTAATTCTTTATCATCTTTGTACCACTCAATTGTAGGTGCAGGTTTGCCAGAAATGCCAGCTCTGAGCTTTACAGATGTACCTGCTCTATATTTTACAACTTCTGTATATTCTAGAGGCAAATCTATTACAGGTCCACCTGTAAGAAAAACAGATAAGAAATGTAAAAGATGACAAGGATGAAAAAATAATTACAGCATCTTTAAAGATCTCTGTTCCTTATTAAATGGTATTTATATATAGACTTAAACAGTAGCTATAGTCCTTTTTGCTTATTATCTTAAATATTTAAATTTTACAAGTGCTTTCCTTATCCAGATAGGGAAGAGAGATTATGAGCAAGCTCTGTATCACAATGGCACTGCATTACTTGCATAGGGATTTTAAATGACTTTTAAATGTTTCTTAAAGTCTGTTAGATGTTTTATTCCAGTAATAAAATGGGATATGGCATTCTAGGTTCTTTTTCCTCTAAGCACTTCTTTTAATTCCCCTTCCAGTTCACTGATATCCAAGTGATGAAGTTCACATCAGATCCCTGAAGTCAAATTTGAATTCTCTACCCACAGAGCTATGTGTTCCACTGGAGAGATTTTCTGCCAGGCTGCTTAGAAGTTTAGAGAAACAGAACTAAATCTGACTTGCTTCACAGTCTCACAAATACTGATTCACTACCCATAAAGTTGATTTACAGAGTATCCCAAGGATTCTCAGTGTGAGGATGGAAACAGATCTTTTACCAGACACTTAGTGATGCCTCCTTGCAAATGGGGAACTTTTAGAAAAAGTGTCACAGGGCACCTAACTTAAGAAATTTTAATATGCCACTTATTTTCCAGTGGTATAGTTGAATGTGCCACTTATTTTCCAGAATGGCTAAGTATGTGTATTTTGGACTGACAGAAATGTAGAGAGAGTTCTGGAGTCTGCCTCTTTGATTCCCTGTTGGATCACTAATGACCATTTGACCTTGAGAAAGTCAAATAGCACCTATGCCTCTGTTCTGTAAAATGGACAAATCTTAGGGCTGTTA
The DNA here is from genome assembly GCA_019455555.1 of Galemys pyrenaicus. Lineage (NCBI taxonomy): Eukaryota > Metazoa > Chordata > Mammalia > Eulipotyphla > Talpidae > Galemys > Galemys pyrenaicus. The sequence continues at coordinate 582,278 of JAGFMF010011573.1, forward strand.
GAACTAAGGGAGACAAATCATGGAAAATTCCCTTAAATATTTGCTGCAGCCAATAGTATCATCATTGATGTCTCTGTTCAGTATTTCACTGATTTTAAGAGGCACTCGACCATGGTTTTAGTGACTAATAATTTAAAAAGAAAGAATAAAAACATCAACCCAAACAATCAAAGAATCATAATATGCTGAAGTTGGAAAGACCTGAGGATATCCTATAGTTTAAATCTCACATTTTACAGTTGTCAAAATTTTCCCTAGGGTGCTTAGCTAGTTCAAAATTCCTTCTACATAACTAATTAAGCTACACAGTAAAAGTTAATTCTATAAATTAGGACCAGGAAACGAGAAAACAGAGTTAAACTGCTGTTGGGATTCAACGTGCTAACATGCTTACCGTAAGAATCTATGCATGTGATGGGGCCTACAACCTCGGATGGATTGCTGATAGAACCAACCGCGTTCCTAGCAAAGACACGGAATTCATACTGGGAATTCTGAGTCAAGCCAGAGACAACGAATTGAGTCTCGATGACATTGGTGAAGCTGGCCTTAGTCCATCTGCCATCTGGAAGGTCTCGTCTCTCAACGATGTAGCCTGTAATCTTGCTTCCTCCATCGAAAGCTGGTTGTTGCCATGAAAGGCTGACAGAGTTCTTTGAAATATCAGTGATACGGACATTTCTTGGGGGTTCTGTGGTCATAAGAGAAAGACAGTTAGTGGCAATTAGGTCACTATTTTACTTTGCAGAAATAAGATTTACATCATACGTAGCCAGTACTGCCCTCATGACAGATACGTACCACAGGCATCAATGGCGAGGACGGGCTCAGAAGGATGGCTGGGTTTTCCCACACCAGCAGCATTTTCTGCATACACCCTGAATTCATAAATAAGTCCTGCGCTGATTGTTGTGACTTTGAAGTGAGTTGTGCGGATGATCATTTTGTTGGCTTTTTGCCACAAGATACTGTTTCTGTCTTTCATTTCCAGGTGATAGCCCATTACTGCACTGCCTCCATTGGACACTGGTTCATGCCAGCCCACGGTGATGCTTTCTCGAGTAACATTAGTGACCCATGGGGTAGATGGTGGTCCAGGTGGTGCTATAAAAGACAGAAATGCCATAGTCAATACAGACATTGAAAACATTTGTATATAAACCAAAAACTGCTATCTTTGAAAAGTTTGATGACTTACTGTATGGTAGTTTGACAACCACACAAGTTGAATCTATGTGATCACTGATACCAAAGCGGTTTTCTGCCTTAATACGGAATTGGTATTCTTCTCCTGTGGTCAACTTCATGATTTTAATCATAGTTCTGGCTACTGTTGCAGACACTTCAGTCCATACTGTGGTACTTGTTTCTCTCCTGAGTACAATGTAATTGGTGACCTGACTTCCACCATCATACTTAGGTGGCTCCCATTTGAGAGTTACACTTTCTTCAGTTACATCACTAATAACAACAGGGCCAGTGGGAGGACCAGGCCTGTCCAACACGATGATGTTAATGAAAGCTTTGGTTGTTCCGCTGGAGTTGGCAGCAGTGATCTCGTATCTGCCAGCATCAGCAGCAACACTTTCTTTGAGGTTGATGGTTAGGTTCTCAGCAGTAACTTCAGTATTAAATCTCATGGTTGCTTTCAGGGGGACACCATCTCTTGACAAGGTCACTTTGGGCAGTGGTTTTCCAGAAATTGGAATGTCAACTTTAAGGTTTGAACCGGCTCGAACATACACGGTGTGACTTGGGAAATTCTTCATATCAATTTCAGGTGGTTCTGAAATATAAGAGTATGATAGATGAGGATGAAAAGGTTTTTATAGGTAAGTCAAATCAGTGTAAATAGTTTGCTATTTTACTTTGACATGAAATTTGACATACCTAGCTGCTCCTTAACAAGAACAGGAAGCAGAAGCTCTCTTGGGTCACTCAGACCAGCTTGGTTTTCAGCAAACACCCGGAAAAAGTATTCAGAATTCTCTCTCAGGCCAGAAACAGTGTGATGAGTTGACTTCACCACTGCACATCTAAGCCAGTTTTTCTGTCCTTTTTCCAGGGCTTCAACAATATAGTGTATAATTCTGCTCCCGCCATCATGTTCTGGCTTCAACCAGGTCAAGGACACACTATCTTTGGATACATTTGTTACTCCAAGTTTTTCAGGTGGGCTTGGTTTTTCTAAAACAGTAAAACATCAAGAGAAGGGAACATTAGTACATTTTCTCCTATGTGATTTTATTTATGCATTGTTAAAAAAAATTTAAATGAATGTCGTATGTTTCCTTTTAATTGAGAATATTTTCAATATTTTTTACTTTTAATATGACTAGTTGACTTTTGAGCCACCCGAAGCTTCCCCAGGCTTTGTCATTACATGTCATAGCATTCAAATTCAAATTAGGTGACAAATGGCCAGATTAAATGACAAAATTTACCTCAAATTTATTATGGGTATAAAAATGAGAAGTGAAAAGAACAATCTTATAAGAAACTTGATCATAAATTCTGCACCTGCACACAGTATGTATATATGCATAGATATAAAGTATACATATAGATGTTAACAAGTTCAGTTATATTTAAATTTGATTGGAATTGTTATCTAATTCCAACTATGTAAATTTTTTAGCAACAAAAACTATTAGAAATTTTATTTTGTCATAGTATGAAATGTTGGATGTATGAACCAAAAACATTTGAGATTAAACAATGTTTCACACTACTGTAGGATCTATAGATGTTCTTTATACTTATTCTTGAAACATACCTGTTATTTTAACTCCTTCCTTCGTTTCAGCTGGGACTCCGACACCAAACTCATTTTCTCCAGAGACCCTGAAGTAGTATATTGCGCCCTCTTGCAAATTGGTGACTTTGTAGGAGAGGCGGTTACAGTTGTTGGTCACAGAGACCCATGCTTTCTTACTGGCCTCACGTTTTTCTATGTGATAGTTCTTCACCTGTGCTCCACCATCGTTCTCAGGAACATCCCAGGACAACACTGCAGACTCTTTGGTTACATCTTTTACGGTGACATTGGCTGGAGGACCAGGAGAATCTAAAACTTTGACGACTAAGGTGAGTGAAGCAGCACTCAAAATATTCTGAATCGTTAAAGTATATTTTCCAGAATCATTTCTGTTGGCATTTTCGATAGTAAGTGATGTACGAGAGTCTGTGGAATCAATGTAGGCTCTAGTGCGGAGGTCAGTGTCTGGCTTACTCCAGGAGACATGGGGGACTGGTCTTCCTCGGAAAGGCACAGTCATGGTAAATGAGGCACCGGCTTTGACAATCAAAGTCTTCCTCATGTCACTGTCAAGATCAAATACAGGTTCCTCTTCTCTTTCCTTTGCGATTTGGGGATCGGAGACATCACTGGGATCACTCGCACCAACCTTATTGACAGATCTTACTCTGAAAACATATTCAGCTCCTGGTGTTAGTCCACTTACTGTATACTCTGTGCCTCGTAAACTCTGGATGGCAGTTTTCCAGTCAGTCTCATCAGAGGTTTTGTATTCAACAGTGTATCCTGTTACTGGGGCCCCACCATCAAATAAGGGCTTTACCCAGCTAATCGTTATATTTGTTTTCCCTGAGTCCACAACTTTGGGTTTGGAGGGAGGAGATGGCAAGAACACTGGATCTTCTGCCCGCGTTAAGGGAGAGGTTTCACTTGGAAGGCTTAGGCCAGCAGCATTTTCTGCATAAACCCGGTATTCATATTCACAGCCTTCACGAAGCCCTGTTGCTTTCACTCTCAGATCATAAACTGTTTTTTTGTTTACACGCACCCATCGTAGGCTGTTTTTCTCTCGCCTTTCAATGATATATCCAGAGATTTCACTGCCTCCGTCAGTTTCAGGTCTTGACCAGCAAAGTGTCATGAAGTCCTTGGTCACAGATGTAATTTCCAAAGATGTGGGTGGACTTGGAACTGTAAATGGGTCCAGTGCCTTGACAGGCACACTCTCCAGGGGCTCACCAACACCATACTTATTAACCCCTGTTACTCTGAAGATGTATTCATTGCCTTTGAGTAACTTGGTTACTTTACAGGATGTAGTCATTAACTCTCCTTCACATATTGTCCAGGCAAGGTGACTTGTTTCACGTTTTTCGACAATGTAATAGTCGATATCCGCACCACCATTTTCTTGGGGTGGTCCCCATGAAAGAGAGCATTTCTCAGAGGTGAGACCATTTATTTCAATTGGTCCTGCTGGTGGGCCAGGTTTATCAAGTACCTTGCAATTAACTGCCATTGACCGAGTTCCTGCAACATTCTTCAGCGTTAAGACATACTGCCCAGTGTCTCGTCGGATGCAGTCTTTCACTGTTAATGAAGTAGTGAAGTCCGTTGAGACAATTTCTGTTCTTGCTCTTTCTTCAATTTCTACACCATCCTTGGTCCAGGAAACAACTGGCAGAGGTCGCCCTGCAATGTCTGCATTTATCTTAAGGGTCTCTCCAGCTTTGACAACAATAACATCTCGGAACTTGACATCCATCATAATTCTTGGAGCCTCCATATCATCTTTAACTGTAATAGGGCCAGTGGATTCAGATGGTTCACTAACTGAGTCAGCAGCATTCCTTGCAAACACCCGGAATTCATAACGCTGATCTTCAGTAAGTTCAGTCACTTCAAAGTATGTTTCTTGTATGTTAGTAAAATTGCATTTTAGCCATCGGCCATCTGGTAGTTCTCTACGTTCAATAATGTATCCTGTGATCTTAGCTCCACCGTCATAAAGTGGTTTAGACCATTTAAGTGACACTGACTTCCTTGTGATATTCGTGACTTCAGGTTGTCCTGGAGGGTCACAAGGATCTCTTGCAGGGACTGGTTCACAAGACTTACTGCATTTACCAATTCCAGCAATATTCTCAGCATAGACACGGTACTCATACATCAGTCCTTCATCAAGGCCAGAAACTTTCATTTGAGTATCAGCAATGGGGATTTTATTTGCTTTTGTCCAAAGAATGCTGCTTCTTTCTTTATACTCAAGGTGATAGCCAATTACTTGACTTCCTCCATCATTAACTGGCACTTGCCAGCTTACAACCATGGTAGATTTTGTGGCATGCACCACTTTTGGAGTACCAGGAGGACCTGGGGGACTGAATGGATACTCTGCAACCACAGCTGAAGATTCACTGTAGGAGCTCTTTCCATAGCGGTTTTCTGCACAGACACGGAACTGATACTCACTTCCTGTTGTCAGACGAACTATTTTAATTGATGTTCTTGCAACTGCTTGTGAAACTACATGCCATGTTGTAGAAGTGGTCTCCCTCTTTTCAACAATGTAATTGCTAATTTGGCAGCCACCATCATATTCTGGAGGATTCCAAGAAATGGTTACATTGTCACAACTAACCTCATCAATACGAATGGGACCTGGAGGACCTGGTCTGTCAAGGACAATTACAGTAACTGGAACGGTTATGGATCCAGCACTATTTGAAACACATAATTCATAAGTCCCAACATCTTCCCTTGAAGCTTCCTTAATAGATAGTGATGTTACAGTCTTTGAAGAGGAAACATTGACCCTGGTTGTCTCTTTAAGGACCTGACCATCTTTTTTCCAGCTAATCGTAGCTTGAGGTCGTCCTTTAAATGGAACATCGATCTTAAGTTGGTCTCTAGCCTTTACATTGAAAGTATTGAAAGGAAGCTCAACCGAAGGCTTTATTTCAATATCCCTTGCAATTACTGGCACACCAAGTTGTCTTGGATCACTTCTTCCTTTTTCATTAACTGCAGCAACTCTGAAGATGTATTCTTCTCCTGAAGTTAGGCCAGAAATAGTAGCATCTAGAGTCTTAACTTGTGTGCAAGTGCTCCATTTTTCACTCCCTTTTGTCTGCATTTCAATTACATAACCAGTAATTTTGCTGCCACCATCACTTTCTGGTTTCTCCCATTTAATTGTAGCTGTGTTACGAGTCACATCAACAAGAGTTACCCTTCCAGGTGGGAGGGGTGGTTCTGAAGCTTTAATGGGTTCAGTTGTTTCAGCTGGCAAACCAATTCCATATTCGTTGGCAGCCAAGACTCGGAAGTAATAAGAGCAGCCTTCTTGTAGATTTTCAATTTTGAAAGTGTTCTTTGTGCAATTGTTTGTAATAGTGGCATATGCTTTTCTTGTGGTTTCTCGTTTTTCAACGATGTAGTTTGTAATCTTAGCTCCACCATCGATCAGTGGTGGTTCCCAAGATAGTGTGACTGAGTCTTTCTTCACTTCTCTTACAGTCAAATTCTCAGGGGCACTTGGTGAGTCAAGAACTCTGACATTAACAAAAACTGTTTTGGAGCCACTGTTATTTTCTAGTGTCAGGTTATACCTACCACTGTCAAATCTGGTTACATTATCAATCACCAACATTGTATATGAGCTGGTCACCTCAATCTGGGCCCTCTCAGTGAGAATGCCATCAGCCTTTTCCCATTTAACTTCAGGTTCTGGCCGGCCTTTGATAGTGACAAATAAGCGTAAGGTAGCACTTGCACGCAGAATGACCACCTTTCTGAGATCAGCATCGAGTTCTATTTCTGGTGGCTCTAGCCTCTCTTTAGCAACAACTGAACCAGGTATAGTTGCAGGTTCACCTACACCTTCTGAATTGATGGCACAGATACGGAAGTTATATTCACTGTTTTCTTTAAGCTTGGTCACTGTGAACTGCTTTCCTTGTAATCCTGTCGGTGGAGTGCAGGTTGTCCATTCATCGGCACTGGCTTCTTTGACCTCAACAACGTAACCCTTCACAGGTGCACCACCATCATAAATTGGTTTATTCCATGCCAAGGAGACAGAAGATCTGGAGGTGTCTGTAACTTTTGGATTACTTGGTGGGCCTGGTGGATATAGAGCATCACAAGCACGATAGAAAACGGATGGCTCACTGGGTTCACCCACACCAGCTGCATTTTCAGCAGAAACTCTGAATTCATAGGAATGACCTTCAGTGAGACCAGTCACCCTGAATCGAAGATCTGTCAGTGTTTTCTTGTTGCATTTGGTCCATCTAATGCCTTCCTTATCTCGTTTTTCAAGAATGTACCCTTCAATTTCAGCACCTCCATCATCCACTGGGCGTGCCCATGTTACTATCATAGAATCTTTGGTGATTGCTGAGACTTCAGGAGTTGAAGGAGGACCTGGTGTTTTATAAGGATTACAAGCGATGATGGGCTCAGATTCCAAGGGCTCTCCAATCCCGTATTTATTCACAGCCATGACACGGAAAATATACTCGTTACCAGGGAGAAGTTTAGTGACTTTGTAGTTCAGGGCCTGTACTTCAGTCGAAACCTGGGTCCAGGAGAGTCTGCTTGTCTCTCTTTTTTCAATGATGTAATGCGATATACTAGCACCGCCATCTTGCAAAGGTGGGTTCCATGCCAGGTAACATTTTTCAGCAGTAACGCCAGAAACTCTTAGAGGTCCTTCAGGGGGCCCTGGTCGGTCAAGAACTTTTACAGTGATTGGTATTGATTTTGTTCCACCAACGTTGCTGAGTTTCAGAATATATTGTCCTCCATCAGTACGTATACAGTCTTTGACAACCAGAGTTGTTTTCTGAATAGTAGACTTGATTTCCATTCTAGCAGTTGTTTCTTCAAGCTCTTTTCCATCTTTTGACCAAACAACTTCAGGTATAGGTTTGCCACGGATATCAGCTTCCAGGACAAAAGTCTCTCCTGCATGAACAATGATGACATCTCTATATTTTGGATCCAGTGAGGCATCTGGTGCATCGATTTCATCCCTTGCAGTAATGGCACCTGTGCTCTCAGATGGTTCACTAAAATTATCAGCTGCATTTCTTGCAATTACTCTAAATTCATACTTTTGGTTTTCTACAAGGCCACTCACTGTAAATTCAGTCTCTATTACATTGGTAAAGCTGGCTTTCATCCAGCGGCCATCAGGTAGATCTTTCTTTTCCACTATATAACCTGTTATTTTGCTACCACCGTCATAGATGGGTTTCTTCCATTTCAGTGTGACACTGTTTCTTGTAATAACAATGGCTTCAGGGCGACCAGGTGGGTCACAAGGATCCCGGGCAACGTAGCATTCTGACACTTTGCTAGGCTTGCCGATGCCAACAATATTTTCAGCAGAGACTCTGAACTCATACTCAAGGCCTTCATCAAGCCCAGTTGTTTTGAATTTTGTGTCTTGAATGGGAGTCTTGTTTAATTTGATCCATAAAATGCTGTTCTTTTCTTTTTGTTCCAGATGGTAACCGGTAACTTTGCTCCCTCCATCATTAACTGGCTCATGCCATTGCACAACCATTTGATCTTTTGAGACTGATGTCACAAAAGGAGTTCCAGGTGGTCCAGGCTCTTTAAATGGATATTGTACAACAACTGGTTTTGAATCTAGGGGAATACTTTTTCCATACCTGTTTTCTGCAAAAATTCTAAACTGGTACTCAGTGCCTGTTTTCAGCTTGGTTATTTTTATTGTTGTTCTTGCAACTGTTGCTGATACTATATGCCAAGTGGTGGTGGTTGTATCACGTTTCTCTACAATGTAGTTGCTTATTTGACAGCCGCCAGTGTAGGCTGGAGGTTCCCAAGATATGACCACAAAATCGGCACTGACTTCATCAAACCGAACTGGTCCAACTGGAGGTCCAGGCTTTTCCAAAATGATAATGCTGAGATTTTCTGTTGCTGTACCTGCACTATTTGTTGCTGTTATGGTGTATTTTCCAAAGTCATCTTTGTTACTTTCTTTAATGTGCAAAATAGTTGAGGTAGCTGTTTCCTCAACATTTACTCTTGTTGTCTGTTTAAAAGGTTCACCATCTTTGACCCAAGAAATTTTAGGTCTTGGTCTGCCAATAACTGGAATTTCAATTTTAAGATCTTCTCCAGCTTGGATGCTATATGTATTAAATGGTAATTTAAGACTAGGCTGTATAGTCAAGTCCTTGGCTATGACAGGAACTCCAAGCACTCTGGGATCACTTTTTCCTTTCTCATTGTAAGCTTTGACACGGAACTGATATTCTTGTCCAGAACTCAAGCCAGTAACAACTGCATTGCAGACTTTGGATTCGGCCACAACACTCCATTTTTCAGTTCCTTTGGGCTGCATTTCAACAACATAGCCCAGGACTCTGCTACCACCATCATGTTCTGGTTTCTCCCACATAAGTGATGCACTGGTCTGTGACACATCAGTGAGTGTAACTTTTCCTGGTGGGGAAGGAGGTTCTGCAGCTTTCACAGCATCGACAGTTTCCACTGGAACACCAACTCCAAATTCATTTTCAGCCATGACTCTAAAGTAATAAATGGCTCCTTCTGTGAGATTCTCAACTTTAAAACTTGTTTTGCTACATTTACTACTCACATTAGCATATGCTTTTCTGGTTGACTCACGCTTGTCAATAACATAGTTCTTGACCTTTGCACCCCCATCAATGATGGGTGGTTCCCATACCAAAAGGACAGAATCTTTTCTCACCTCTTTGACTGTCAAATTCTGTGGTGGTCCTGGAGTGTCTAGGACTTTTACAGTTACAAAAGCAGATTTAGATCCACTGCTGTTTTCCAGTTTTAGAATATATTTTCCAGCATCATTTCTATCACAGTTATCTATTGAGAGCTGGGTAAAGTTTATTCCCTTTTCAATTTGTACCTTATCTGTGAATTCACCTTCTTCTCGAGACCAAGTGATCTCAGGTGTTGGACGACCCTTGAATGGGATGTGAATCCTGGCAGATCCACCAGCTCTTACAATGATTCCTTTCCGCAATTCAGAGTCAAGGTCAAGTTCGGGTGCTTCAAGTTTATCTTCTGGTTTCACTGTTCCAGGAATTGGTGCAGGCTCACCTAACCCAACTTTATTCAGGGCACAGACTCGTATTTTATACTCTTGGTGTTCAGTGAGTTTTGCGATTTCAAATCGAGTAACTCTCAGGCCAGTCTGTGGGGTAGCTATTTGCCATTCCTCCTCATCGGCTTTACAGATTTCTACTACGTATCCCAGGATCTCACTGCCGCCATCATAGATGGGTTTGCTCCAGGCAAGTGTAATTGAACTTTTTGTGGTATCTACAATATGTGCATTGGTGGGTGGGCCAGGTTTGAACACAGGATCACAAGCCTTGTAGTAAACTGTAGCTGGACTGGGTTCTCCAACTCCAGCAGCATTTTCTGCAGAGACTCTAAACTCATATTCGTGATCTTCTGTTAATCCTGTTACTCTGAGACGCAAATCTGTAATGCGACGTTTATTACATTTTATCCATCTAATGCCACTCCTGTCTCTTTTCTCAACAATGTAACCAATAATCTCACTTCCACCATCACTGTCTGGACGATTCCAACAGACAGTCATGGAGTCCTTGGTAATATTGGTGATTTCTAAGTTTTTTGGTGGTCCAGGAAGCACAAATGGATTTTTCATTAGTACTGGTGCAGATTCCAAAGGCTCTCCGACACCATATTTGTTGACAGCCATTATACGGAAAATATACTCATTTCCTTCTAAGAGTTTGGTAACTTTCAGAGAATTGGTGACAACTTCTGAAGACACAACTGTCCAGGCAAGTCGACTTGTCTCTCTCTTTTCAACAACATAGTGAGAAATATCACTACCGCCGTCCTGAAGTGGTGGAGACCATGTTAAAGTGCATTTTTCAGAAGTGACTCCAGTAACCTGAACTGGCCCTTCTGGAGGTCCTGGTCTATCTAATACTTTCACATTTACTGGGAATGATTTAGAACCTGCAACATTGGAAGCTCTTAAAATATACTGTCCACCATCAATTCTGATAGCATCCTTTATAATAAGTAAAGCCTTGAAGTCGGTGTTCTTTATTTCACATCTAGCGGATTCTTCAACTTCCTTGTCTCCTCTTAACCATTCAATGGTAGGTAGGGGCTTCCCATGAACATCAGCCTCAAGCCTGAATGTTTCTCCAGCATTTACCACAATCGTGTCTCTGAATTTTGGATCCATTGAAATTCTTGGGAGTTCAACCTCATCCTTGGCAGTTATCGGTCCCGTACTGTCAGAAGGTTTACTTATTGCACCAGCTGCATTCTTTGCAATAACTCTGAATTCATATTTTTGATCTTCAGTGAGACCTGACACAGTGAATTGAGTTTCAATGACATTTGTAAAGCTGGCTTTCATCCAGCGACCCTCAGGTAAATCACGTTTCTCTACAATGTAACCTGTGATCATACTTCCACCATCATATATGGGTTTGGTCCACTGTAAAGTGATTTCATTTCTTTTGACAATTATTGCTTCTGGGGTTCCTGGTGGGTCACAGGGATCTCTGGCTACATAGCATTCAGAATTCTTGCTTGCTTTGCCTACACCAACGATATTTTCAGCATAGACTCTGAATTCATATTCAATGCCTTCTTCCAGATTGAGTGCTTTAAACTGGGTGTCATGGATAATAGTTTTGTTGACTTTTGTCCACAAAATACTATTTCTTTCTTTCCTCTCAAGGTGGTAACCTATGACTGGGCTTCCACCATTATTGATTGGCTCATGCCACTGTACAACCATGGAGTCTTTGGCAATGGCTGTGACAAATGGTGTGCCTGGAGGGCCTGGCTCTTTGTATGGATATTGAGCTACAATTGGATCAGATTCCAAGGCAAAGCTTTGTCCGTATCTATTTTCAGCAAATATTCTGAATTGGTATTCTGTACCAGTTTTCAGTTTGGTCACTTTGAGTGTAGTTCTGGCAATAGTAGCAGAAACAACATCCCACACTGTGGTGGTTGTATCTCTTTTCTGAACAATGTAGTTGGTGATTTGGCAGCCCCCTGTATATAATGGAGGGTTCCAAGATAAAGTAATACTTTCAGCACTGACTTCATCAAATTTAACAGGTCCTTTTGGAGGATCAGGTTTATCTAGAGTTATAATTTCAATGGATGCTGCTTTCTGGCCAACAATGTTGGCAACTGTGATTCCATAATGTCCACCATCATCTTTGTGAGTTTCTTTAATACTGAGCACAGTGAGGTTAAGTGAATCCGTAACATTGATTCTTGTGGTCTGCTTCAGTGGAAAACCATCTTTAGTCCACGTGATGGTTGGTTTAGGGCGTCCAGAAATTGGTACTTCTATTTTCAAGTCTTGCCCAACTTGTACACTGTAACTGCTGAATGCTGGTCTTACATCTGGCTCAATGACCAGATCTTTGGCAATTATTGGAACTGCAAGGGACCTAGGATCGCTTCTTCCCTTCTCATTTACAGCAACAACTCTAAAAAGATATTCTTCTCCCTGAGTCAGGTTGGTAATTACTGCTTCAAGGTTCTTTACTCGAGCACATTCTGACCACTTTTCACTGTGTTTAGCCTGCATTTCCACAATATACTGAATGATTTTACTGCCACCATCATGTTCGGGCTTTGTCCAACTCAAGGAGACACTGTTTCTGGTGACATCATCCACAGTGATTTTTCCTGGAGGCTGTGGGACTTCTGCAACTTTAACTGGATCAGCTGTGCGGGCAGGAAGGCCCATACCATACTCGTTCTCAGCTATGACTCTAAAGTAATAGCTGCAACCTTCTTGGAGTTGTTCAATTTTCCAAGAATTCTTATGACAATTTGTTACAACCGCAGCATATGATTTTCTTGTGGCTTCACGTTTTTCAACAATGTAATTTTTAATTTTGGATCCACCATCCAACAAAGGAGGTTCCCAGGTAATCGACACTGAATCTTTAGTGATTTCTGTGATCTTCAGGTTAACAGGTGGACTTGGTGTGTCCAGGACTCTCACAGTAACAAAGGCAGACTTCGTCCCACTGCTGTTTTCTAATGTGAGAGTATATTTTCCACTATCGTATCGGTTGACGTTGTCAAGAACAAGAGAGGTGAAACTGCTAGTGACATCAATTATGGCTGCATCTCGGATTTCGCCATCCATTTTGCCCCATTTAACTTCTGGTGTGGGACGACCTTTGATAGGAACAAATAGCCTTAGGGATCCTCCTGCCCTTATATTTATAACTTTCCTTAGTTCTAGGTCAAGATCAATGTCTGGTGCTTCCAATTTTTCTTCAACTATTACAGGTCCAGGGACATCGGCATGCTCTCCAACTCCAGCTTTATTAACAGCACAGATACGGAAGTTGTATTCATGCCTTTCCAGTAGCTTCTCTACTTCGATATTTGTTCTGTTGATACCAGTTGGGGGAGTGCACATTGTCCATTCACCAACGCTCACATCACATTTTTCAACAATGTATCCTTGGATTTCACAGCCACCATCATATATTGGTTTGCTCCAAGATAGGAAAACAGAAGATCTGGTAATATCTGTGACTTTGGGATTGTTTGGAGGTCCTGGTTTGTAAATAGGGTCACAAGCTTTTTGGTAAGCAGAAGGTGGGCTTGGTTCACTAAGACCAGCAGCATTCTCAGCTGAGACCCTGAACTCATAATTGTGATTTTCTATGAGTCCAGTTACTCTCAAGCGCAATTCCCCAATCAGACGTTTGTGGCATCGTGTCCATCTAATGCCCTCTTTATCCCGTTTCTCAAGTACATACCCAAGAATTTCACTGCCACCATCAGATGCTGGCCTTTCCCATACAACAATCATCGAGTCCTTGGTCACTGTTGTGACTTCTGGAGCCTTTGGTGCATCTGGCACGACAAATGGGTTCTTGGCAATTATTGGTTCAGATTCAAGAGGTTCTCCAACACCATATTTGTTTACAGCCATCACACGGAAAATATATTCATTGCCTTCAAGAAGCTTAGTAACTTTGCAGCTGAGAGTTTGCACATTTGCATCAACCACAGTCCAAACTAAGCGGCTGGTTTCTCTCCTTTCCACAATATAATTTATGATATCACTCCCACCATCCTGTAATGGGGGCTTCCAAGCCAGTGTGCATTTTTCTGCTGTAACTCCTGATATATCAATAGGTCCTTCAGGTGGCCCTGGTCTATCAAGAACTTTGACGTTTATAGTAACTGATCTCTCTCCTGCCACATTTTTGGCCTTCAGTATGTAATTTCCACTGTCGACACGTACTGCATCTTTTACACTCAGACTGGTGGCAAAGTCGGTGCTCTTTATTTCTAGTCGAGCTGTATTTGAAAGCTCTTGATCACTTTTTATCCACTGAGTGGTTGGTATTGGTTTGCCATAAATTTCTGCATCAATCTTAAATAACTCACCAGCATGAACCACAATTGTGTCTTTGTATTTTGGATCCATACTTATTCGTGGTGGCTCTATCTCGTCTCTTGCTGTAATTGCTCCTGTGCTCTCTGAAGGCTCACTAAATACTCCTGCGGCATTTCGAGCGATAACCCGGAACTCATACCTATGGTCTTCCACTAGGCCAGTCACTTCAAATTGAGTCTCAATGACATTTGTAAAACTGGCTTTCATCCAGCGGCCCTCAGGCAATTCTTTCTTCTCAACAATGTATCCGGTGATCTTGCTTCCACCATCATAGGTGGGCTTCTTCCACTGAAGAGTCACGGAATTCCGTGTGACAATGATTGCCTCTGGCCGCCCTGGTGGGTCACATGGGTCACGGGCTACATAGCATTCTGATGCTTTACTTGGCTTGCCGATTCCCACAATATTCTCTGCAGAGACTCTAAATTCATATTCAAGGCCTTCATCGAGGCCAGTTGCTTTAAACTTGGTTTGAGGAATAGGTGTCTTATTGAGTTTAACCCAGAGGATGCCATTTCTTTCCTTGCGTTCTAGATGATAACCAATGACTTTGCTACCTCCGTCGCTGACTGGCTCGTTCCAGTGTACTTCCATGCTGTCCCTGGAGGAGACTGTGACGAAAGGAGTGCCAGGAGGACCAGGAACTTTGAATGGATACTGGGCTACAATAGGCTCTGAATTGAGGTAGGTACTCTTCCCATATCTGTTCTCAGCAGCAATTCTAAACTGATATTCACAGCCAGTCTTTAACCTGCAAGCCTTTATTGTTGTCCTCGCAACAGTAGCTGACACAATTTGCCAGGTGGTTGTGGAAGTGTCCCGCTTCTCGACAATGTAATTATTGATAGAACTTCCACCATCATACTTGGGTGGTCCCCAGGAAAGAGTAATACTATCAGCTGTCACTTCATCCATTTTAACTGGTCCAGTGGGAGGCCCAGGCTTGTCAAGAACAATAACATTAAGGATTTCAGTAGCTTCACCAGCTGAGTTAGTCAGTTTAACTGTGTAATGTCCAACATCTTCTCGGCAGGCTTCTTTTATGGTCAATATTGTGTTATTTTCTGTGCTTTCTGCATTTACTCTAGTTGTTTGCTTCAGTGGTATATCATCTTTATGCCAAGTTACAGCTGGCGGGGGGCGTCCAATAAATGGAACATCAATTTTCAGGTCTTCACCTGCCAGGACAGTGAAAGTATTGAACAGGAGTTTGAAGGCGGGGGCAATGACAAGGTCTTTGGCAATTACTGGCACACTAAGTTGTCTAGGATCACTGATGCCTTTTTCATTCTGAGCTGAAACACGGAAAGAGTATTCTTCACCTTGAATCAATCCAGTTATAGTGGCTTCAGTTACTTTGACTGTGGCACATGTGACCCACTTGTCACTGCCTTTGCTTTGCATCTCCACAATGTAGCCTAGAATTCGGCTGCCTCCATCATGCTCTGGTTTCTCCCAAGAGAGTGACACACTATTTCTTGTGACATCTACCAAAGTGATTTTTCCTGGAGGAAGAGGTCGTTCTGATGCCTTCACAGATTCTGCAGTCTCGGCAGGCAGGCCAATGCCATATTCATTTTCAGCGAGAACCCTGAAATAGTAACTACAGCCTTCTTGAAGTTGGTCTACCTTCCAGGAAGTCTTGTGGCAATTTGTTGCAACAGTGGAATATGCTTTTCTTGTTGATTCCCGTTTTTCAACAATATAGTTCTTTATTTTTGAACCTCCATCAAGGAGAGGTGGCTCCCATGTCAATGTGACAGATGTCTTAGTGACCTCCTTTACCTTCAGATTCTGTGGAGGGCCTGGTGTATCTAGCACTCTAACATTGACAAATGCAGACTTGCTGCCTGAGCTGTTCTCTACAGTGAGTATGTATTTGCCACTGTCAAATCTGTTTACATTTCCAACAATGAGCAAAGTGTAAGAGCTTGTGGATTCAATGCTAGCTTTGTCTAAAGATTCTCCATGTTCCCGGGTCCACTTCACCTCAGGTGCAGGCCTTCCTTTGATTGGAACAAAAAGTCTCAGGGTGCAACATGCTCTTATGACAACAACTTTGCGTAGGTCAGCATCCAGTTCAATCTCTGGAGGCAGCATCCTGTCTTCAGCCTTCGGGGTTCCAGGAACAAGTGCAGGTTCCCCGATTCCTTCAGAATTCATGGCATAGATGCGGATTTTATATTCCTGATTTTCTATGAGGCCGGTGATGGTGTATGAGGTTGCCTTAAGCCCAGCTGGTGGAGTGACAATCTGCCATTCATCTTCCTCTGGCAGGGCGATCTCAACCATGTACCCAGTGATTTCTGAACCACCATCATAGATAGGTTTGTTCCATGCAATTGAGATGGATGATCTGCTTGTGTCTAGAACACGTGGGTTACCTGGTGGGCCAGGTTTAAACACAGTGTCACAAGCTTTATAAAATGGACTGGTAGAACTTGGTGCACTAATTCCAGCAGCATTTTCAGCCATAATTCTGAACTCATATTCATGACCTTCTGTCAGTCCAGACACTTTATATCTTAAATCAGTAAGAGTTTTCTTGTTGCATTTCACCCAGCGTTGACCAGCTTTGTCACGTCGTTCTACAATATAATTGATTATTTCACTTCCACCATCAGAGTCAGGATGTCCCCAGCAGACAACCATTGAATCTTTAGTAATAGTTGTAACCTCAGGGTTTTTGGGTGGATCAGGGGGTCCATAAGGATCTACTGCAAGCACAGGCTCTGATTCTAGTGGCTCTCCAACTCCGTATTTATTTACAGCCATGACACGGAATATGTACTCGTTGCCTTTCAAAAGTTTAGTGACCTTTAGTTTTGTTAATTGGACTTCTAAGGCGACATTTGTCCATGCCAATCTGCTGGTCTCACGTTTCTGTACAATATAATGATCAATTTTGGCACCTCCATCATCTAGTGGAGGCAACCAAGATAACACACATTTTTCTGATGTCACATCAGATACAGCTAAAGGTCCTTCAGGTGGGCCTGGTCGATCAAGAACTTTGACATTGAAAATGTGTTTAGCAAAACCACCAGGATTTGTTGCTGTGAGGATATAGGCACCTCCATCCCTTCTCAAGGAATCCTTGTTTATCAGAATAGTAGAGAAATCTGCAATTTTTATTTCTAATTTTCCTATGCTATCAAGCTCCTTTCCATCTTTGGTCCATTCCATTGTTGGGGGTGGACGACCTGAAACATCAGCTTCCAGCTTGAATGCTTCACCTGCTTTTACTATAATTGTGTCCTTAAATTTAACATCCACCATTATCCTTGGTGCTTCGATGTCATCCCTACAGGTGATAGCATCTGATGGCTCAGAGGGTGGACTTATAGCACCTGCAGCATTTTTAGCAATCACACGGAATTCATAGGCAGCATCTTCTGTTAGGCCACTGACTGTAAATTCATTCTCCAGAATGTTGCTGAAGTTGGCCTTCAGCCACCGGCCATTAGGAAGGTCTCTCTTTTCAACTATGTAACTGGTAATTTTGAAGCCTCCAGTATATTCAGGTTTGGCCCATTTAAGTGCCACTGTGTGTCTAGTAATATTTAGAGGGACTGGTTTCCCAGGCGGGTCAATGGGATCTAAAGCAAACGTAGGTTCAGATGGCTTGCTTGGCTTGCTTTTGCCTGCTATGTTTTCAGCAATGACTCGGAATTCATAAGCAATGCCATCTGTGAGGCCAGTTGATTTGAAAATGTTGCCTGGTACTAATGCTTTGCTCACAGTCTGCCAGAGAATACCATTCCGTTCTTTTCTTTCAACGTGATATCCTAATATGGGGCTTCCACCATCAGAAAGGGGCTCATTCCAGCTAATTGTCATTGAGTCCTTGGTCACAGCAGTTACTTGAGGAGTACCAGGAGGCCCAGGAACCTTAAATGGATAGTTGGCAACGATAGATGCTGATGTGATGCCTGGTCCGACTCCGTATCTATTTTGAGCTTTCACGCGGAACTGATATTCCACTCCTGTAGTAAGGCGAGTGGCTTTATAGGTAGTGCGAATAACAGTGGTTGCTAGCTCCACCCAGGTAGTACTGTCAGTCTGTCGCATTTCTACTACATAGTTGCTGATGGGCACACCTCCATCATTCTCAGGTGGGTCCCAAGAGAAGGTTACAAAATCAGATGAAACTTCATCAAATTTGATTGGTCCAGTAGGTGGCCCTGGGATATCATGGACTTGAATGGTGATGACATCACCAACCTCTCCCACAGTGTTCCTTGCTGTTAATGGATAGGGCCCACTATCACTTCTCACACACTCATTGATATTTAAGATGGTTGAGGTTGCTGTATTTTCATAATTAACTCTCTGTGTCTGTTTCAGAATTTGGTCTCCTTTTTTCCATGTAACTGTGGGCTTTGGTCGACCAAGCACTGGAATTTCAACTTTAATATTATCACCAGCTCTGGCAATGACTAATTTCTGGTAAATGCCACGGAGATCCAATTCTGGAAGCATTGTCTGCTCCTTGACAATGACGGGCCTGCTTTCTCTAGGGGCACTTCTTCCTGCGCTGTTCACTGCCATTACTTGGAAAGTGTATTCTTCCCCTTCAGTGAGATTCTTTACAACACATTCTAACCCCTTCACAGTTGTGATGTGGGTCCACTGGTCAGAGCCTTTTCTTTGGGCTTCAATCACATAGCCGGTGATCTTACTACCACCGTCGTGTTTTGGTTTAGGCCACGCCAAGCTGACTGTGCTCTTAGTTATGTCCATAACGTTAAGGCTGTCTGGTGGTGACGGTGCTTCGGAGGCTCTGACAGGTTCTGTTGTTTCTGCTGGCTCACCAATTCCATATTCATTTTCTGCCATCACTCTGAAGAAGTATTCACATCCTTCAGTCAAGCCGGTAACTTTATATGTGCATTTATGGCACTTAGTGGTGGCTGTGGAATAAGATTTCCGTGTTGCTTCTCGTTTCTCCACGATGTAGTTTGTTATCCGTGAGCCTCCATCTATCAGAGGGAGGTCCCAGTGCAGGGTAACACTGTCCTTTGTGATGTCAGTAGGCCTCAAGTTAATGACGGGTCCTGGTGTATCCAAAACTCTGACATTAACGAAACCACTTTTCTTCCCAGCGGGGTTTTCAATGGTCATCACAAATTTACCAGTGTCGTATCTGTTACATTGTGGGATGATCAGAAGAGTGAATGACTCTGTATTTTCGATGTTAGCTCGGTTCTTAAGGTTGATGTTATCTTTGGTCCATGTCACTTCAGGAGGAGGACGGCCTTTAATTGGAACGAATATTCTAATACTGAGTCCTGCTCTAACAACGAGTGTTCTCTGGAGCTCAGTGTCTAGTTCAAAATCAGGAGCCATTTCCCGTTCTACAATTTCAACATCTGGAATCACTGCTGGTTCCCCAACACCTGCATCATTGATGGCGCAGATCCTAAAATTGTATTTCTCTTTAGTCTGAAGATCAGGGACAACAAACTGAGTTATTCTCAGGGCAGTTCCTGTGGTATCTTTTATCCAGTCCTCATCTCCTACTTTTTGATGCTCTACGATATAGCCAGTGATCTCAAGTCCACCATCATAATGAGGCTTGCCCCATGCTAAAGAAGCTGATTTTTTGGTAGTATCGGTTACATGTGCATTTGAAGGTGGTCCTGGAGGATCTGAAAAAGAAACAGACACAAAAGCACACATTAGAAGTTTAGCTTTTGGGTAAGTTATGTAAGGTTTGGCACTCCCAAATGAGCTGCGTTGAAAAAGGTAAATACTAACATGCTACGTCTTTCATTAGAGCAGGATTTGAAGCGTCACTGGGTGGACCAATTCCTGCTCTGTTTTCTGCACTGACACGGAATTCATAAGTGTTTCCTTCTTGAAGTCCTGCTACTTTGCACCTGAGGTCTGACACCGGCATCTTTGTTGCTCTCACCCATCTCAAGCTTTTCTTTTCTCTCCTCTCTATGTGATAGCCTGTGATCTCACTGCCACCATCATCAATTGGCCTTTTCCAACTGACAGTAGCAGTGTTTTTAGTAATATTTGATATCTCTGGTTTTCCAGGAGGGCCAGGGGGACCTGAAAAGGAAGAAAATTTATGAGAGATCCACGATTTCCTATACTCTGTTATAAATGTTTACATAGCAATAGTCACACATGCTGTACGTACCAAATCTGTCTACCATTTTGACAGGTTCTGACTGCACAGGTTCTCCTTTGCCATACTGGTTTACTGCTGAGACCCGGAAAAGGTACTCATTTCCTTGGATAAGTTTGGTTGCCACATGCCTGCAGGTTGGAATATCTTCAGCAACCACTGTCCACAAAAGTCTGCTGGTTTCTCTCTTTTCAAGAACGTAGGACTTAATTGGTGAGCCTCCGTCTTCCAAGGGAGGTGTCCATGTAAGTGTTGCTTTTTCAGCAGAAACATTGCTGATTTCAATAGGACCAGGAGGGCCAGGTACATCGAGGACTGTTACCTTCACATGTTCCTCCTTTGTGCCAAATGGATTGGTAGCAGTGATGGTATATTCACCAGCATCTTTTCTAGTGGCATACTTGACAGCAAGCATGGATGATGTTGGGGTTGACGTTATCTGAACGATATCTGATAGTCTCATGTCTTTTCCTGCCCTAGACCAATTTGATTTTGGAAGAGGTTTGCCAAGGATGCTAATGGCATTCAAAACAATGGTGTCTCCTGCTTTAACTGTTACTCCATCTTTTATGGTGGGATCAAGGACAATGGTTGGTGCCTCTGCAAAGGAAAATATACATAATTTAATCAAAAGAGAAAGGAGGCTTAATTTGCTATCTTTTAAGTGGGCATAAATGGTCAAAATGGACATACCATATTCATCCTTGCAAATAATGGTTCCTGTACTTTCTGATGGCGCACTGATAGCACCTGCTGTATTCTTTGCTCTAATTCTGAATTCGTATTTTCCACCCTCAACAAGGTCAGTTACAGTAAAGGCACAATCTGGAACATTAACATGGTTGGCTTTCATCCAAGATTTAGAAGGTAGATCCCGCTTCTCTACTATGTATCCAGTCAACTTATGACCACCATCATACTTGGGTTCAGTCCAAATGAGAGTCACTGAATTCCTTGTGACATTAATCACCTCGGGTTTGCCAGGAGGATCTAAGTCATTGGGGAAAAAGAAAAAGGTCAAATACAAATGTTATCTTCATGCAGAAAAGTCACCTGGGCTTTTCTTTATATAATGACTTACCGATTGGATCAAGTGCTACAACTGGCTCCGATGGCAGGCTTGGCTTTCCTACCCCTGCTAAGTTGATTGCCATGACTCGGAATTCATATTCAAGACCTTCAGTTAATCCTGTCACTTTGAAATCTTTCATTCTAATAGGAGTCTTGTTGGCTCTCTTCCACAAAAGGCTGTTTCTTTCTTTGAACTCAATATGATACCCTACAAAAGATACAGTGATATGTCAATTTAGATAAAAAATACAAATCTAGCCCGATGTTTAAATATATGCATTCTTGCCCAAAGAATTTATATATGGGCATATAAAATACTCATTCTTGTTAGTACTTTTTTTTTCTTGGAATATTCATATCTACTGCACCTTCTGTTGAAAAATTTTAACTCAAAAAAATAGGCATTATTGCTAACAAAGACCATTGACTATTGTTAAAAGGGCTTCACTGAAATTAAACATTAGCATAATTAAATAGCTTAATGTTTAATATACTGAATACATAACATATTGAAGGAAAAATTATTGTATGTGCCAATAGTGCTGTAAAGAAGGAACATATATATTCGACATTTCATAGGGAGGAAGACTTGGAAGAAAAATCAGTGTAAAAACTAAAGAATAAAAACCAAATAAATACCTGTAATTGGAGAACCCCCAGTTTTCTTGGGGTCCGTCCAAGTTAGAGATACTGAATCATGTCTGACAGCCACAATATTGGGAGGTGGAGGAGCATCAGGCACATCTAGGAAAAATTTAAAAATACAAGATTTATAATAAAGAATTTCTTAAAATTATGTTTTACTTTGTTTTCTAACTTTGAGACACTTACCAAATGGATGTTTAGCAACAATTGGTTCTGATTTCAGGCCTTCTCCTACACCGTATTTATTTTCGGCACTGACCCTGAAGGTGTATTCCACACCTTCATGAAGTCTGGTTACTCTAAAGGTGGTTTTCTGGACTGCTGAAGCACACGTTACCCACTTGTTGTTTACAGAATCTCTCTTCTCTAGGATATAGTTGGTGATTTCAGAACCTCCATCATCCTTTGGAGGACCCCACTTTAAGGTCATTGCTTCTGCTGTGACTTCATCAAATTTGATTGGTCCAGTGGGGATGCCTGGCTTGCCAACAACTTTTATTGATATAGTTCCTTCTTTGGTGCCAGCAACATTCTTAAGTGTTATTGTGTATTTTCCAGCATCAGATTTTTGGCAATCATATACTACAAGAGTTGTATTAACTGCAGATGATTCAACACTGACTCTCGTGTCAGTAGCTAGAGGGTCTTCCCCTTTCTTCCAGGAAACTGATGGAACTGGCTTGCCCTTTATGGGAATTTTAAGACGGAAGTTGCTGTTTTCTTTAGCCAAGTAGCACAAATCAGGTAGATCTTTTAAGTCAAGATCAGGAGCCACTGTAAAACAACAGAAATAAAGTATTATTTTAAGACTAGGCAGTTAACTTTTTCAGATCACGATAATTCTTAAAGGATTTTTAAAAAAGATTTATTTATGCATACAAGAGCTGGGGTACAGGCTAGAATCATGGTAGGTGAGAGAATCCACCAGAGACAGAGTGGAGAACAGAACAGGCAGACAGACTGAGACACACTGCTGAGGGGAGCAGCGGGTGTGGCAGAAGAGATCTGCTGTGCCATGTGGGTCACATCCCTGGCCAGCAGCAGGGGTCAAACTCATGCTGCAGTGGCTGCGGTTTGCTTCATAGTGTGTTGCTTAACCCACTGCACCACCAGGGAGGCCCTCTTCAAGGATTTTTATATAAATGTCTGTACTCCTCAAGAATTCACTTTTGTGGACAGTACGGGTGTAGTCTTACCAACATCATCTTTTGCCACGGCAGTGATTTCACTTGGGGTTCCTTCTCCATTTTCATTCTCAGCACTCACTCTGAAAGTATATTCCTTCCCCTCAGTCAAGTCTTTTGTGGAGTACTGTAGGTTTACTGATTTCATAACTCGTTGCCATTTATTTTCTTCAGTAAGGAAGTCAACTACATATCCGGTAATTCGACTTCCACCATCACTGCGTGGCTTTTTCCAGCCTATGCTACATGATGACTTAGTTACAGACACCACTTTCAGGTCCACAACTGGGCCAGGGGTTTCTAAAGCAAAGAAGAAATCATGAGTCAAAGGCCCAAATAACCAAGGTAGGTGTCACTCAAAATGATGACATTTTCACTCACCGGAAGCTTTGACAGCATCACGTGTTTCACCAGGATCACCAATTCCATACTCGTTTTCAGCAAACACCCTGAAAAAGTAGGATTTACCCTCCTCCAAGTTAGATACTCTGAAGCTTGTTTTTGGACACTCGGTTGTCACTGTAGACCAGGACTTTCTCTCTGCATCACGTTTTTCTACCACGTAGTTTATGATGGGGCTTCCGCCATCAATAATAGGAGGATCCCAGGTAATATAAGCAGAATCTTTGGACACTTCTTTGACAGTCACATTGACTGGTGGCCCGGGAGTATCTGAGTAAATAGTGGATAAATAAGAAAGGAAGGTGTAAAAAAATTATCGACTACATTTTTCAACATATATGATATTTTTTATCAAATGAACTTACCAAGCACTTTCACTACAATTGTATATTCCTTTTTACCACAACTGTTCTCCAGGGTCAAGATATATTTTCCTGCATCATATTTGTTCACATTTTCACAGCGCAAGAAAGTGTCAAAGTCAGTTGATTTTATGTCCATCCCAATCCTTTCTCTGAGATTGACACCTGGTTTAGACCAAGTGATCTTTGGAGGTGGGCGTCCTTTTACAGGTACATACAGTCTCATTGTAACTCCAGCACGTAAGATGAGTGTTTTCCTCAACTCAGCGTCAAGTTCTCCTTCAGGTGGAACTGTTTAATTTTGGAGTGAAGAAAGTTAAAGTATTAGTTTAATACTCAAATATATTCCCTAGGATTGACCTTATCTAAAATATAACAGTTTCTTTTCTATAATGCATTTTTTCAAACTGATTTTTAAAACCCTAAATATATTTCTCAAGTCTTTTGTTAACTATTTCAACCTCCTATATCTATTAATCTATTTTCTTGTATCTTATTTCTTTTATCTTATCAGTTCTCCATGGGGTATCTATACTTCTTCTCATGACATATACTTGCAAGCTCTCTGTAATTAAAGTAGAAAATTGGCCCTCTTCTATTCTTGTTTGTCTTTTATATATTTAATGAAGGCACTCTAGTACTCTGGCTCTCCTTGTTTCATTGTAGAGGGAAAGGTACTTAGGGGGTGAAGTATAATACCAAGTAATTCAAAATAAATGGTGAAATGGTTATGGAGAATGAGTGAATAGAAGAAAAATTAGAAGGGAAATTAATATGGAAGCTTGCCTATTACATACTTAAAGAGGGAGATGAATTAGAAGGGAAAATAAAAACCACAATAATAAAAGAACTTATTTAGCTTTAAAAATGTCTACTCTGAGAATAAAATTCTTATGTTCCATACTCTTTTAAAGATATGAAAATCTCATATAAGTGTGAAAAACTTTTAAAAACCAAAAATGACCTTGCATTCCATTTGACCAGTTATACAATACACAAAATTCCAACCCTGCTCTCCTGAAGTGTACTGCTAGAGTTATCTGTTCTAAAGCTTGTAAGTAAATACATCTACTGAAGGAAGTTCTAGTCTCCCTCTTACAGTATGACTGAGTGGAACTACCTCTCTATATTTCTCCTGGTCATACTTACTTAAGATGTCCTTGGGGCAGTGTTTGTCAGGCACATCGCTGGGGTCACTGTAGCCGATCTTATTAACTGCATATACACGGAACTGATATTCTGTGTTTTCTATCAGGCCGGTAACCTCAAAGCGGGTTTTCTGCAGCTTTTGTGGTAAATTGCACCTCACCCAGTTATCAGAGTCAGCTCGTTTTGCTTCAACAAGGTAGCCAATGATTGGGCTACCTCCATCGTAGGCTGGCTTGCCCCAAGATAGACTCACAGAGCTATGGGTTGTATCATATACTTTCGGAAAAGCTGGTGGGCCAGGAGGATCTGCAGATAATAATAATAATAATAATAATAATAAACCTTTTCATTAAAACCACACTCCTGGCTGTTGAACACATAACACAAAATAAGGAATTCTTTCATTGAAAACTTACACAGAGGGTCCTGGGCATAAACAGCTTTGGATGCATCGCTGGGTTTGCCTGGTCCTGCTTTATTTATAGCTGTAACTCGGAATTCGTATTCAGTGCCTTCTTGGAGACCAGTGGCTTTTATTGTTCTTTCTATAACAGGTTTTCTGTTGACCTTCGTCCAGTTAATTGCTTGGGTTTCCCGCTTTTCAACCAAATAGCCAGTGATGGGTGAGCCACCATCATCTGCTGGTGGTTTCCAGCTTACTGTCATGTGATCTTTGGTTACATTGCTAATAACAGGGGGATCACAGCGACCAGGTGGATCTGCAGAGATTGATTGAAAAGTTAGTTTTCCAGTCTACAAGGTACTAATCAAAAAGCAAAATGAAAAATGACAGGAAAATGGTCCTACCGTATGGATTTTTAGCAATTGCTGGTTCAGTTAAGATTGGGTCTCCCACTCCATATTTATTTTCAGCACAGATTCGGAACTGATATTCATGACCCTCAATCAGTTTCTCCACGGAGCAGCTGGTGATGGGCACAGTAGCAGAGACTTGTGCCCAGTTGGCTCTGCTTGTTTCCCGTTTGTCAACAATGTAGTTGGTGATTTCTGAGCCCCCATCTTCAATAGGAGGTTCCCAAGAAAGCATTGCACGGTCTGCATACATCTTGTTGATTTTAACAGATGCTGGAGGACCCGGTTTATCTGAGAGGACAGAAAAGGGGTGAAGTGTTTCACTCATACATGTGAATGGGGACCGAGTACAGAGGAGAGGTTTGGAGACGTAGGCGGCTCTATGACCTTGAAGTTACTTAAACTTTCATAAACCTAGTTTTCTCACATGTAAAATTAAGTAACTAGAAAAATGTAGTCTCTAGTGCTCTCTTCAGCTCTAAAACAGTACAGTTGTCTGAAGAGAAAAATCCCATGGCTACAAAAGATACATCAAGACATGTATCTTCTCACGTAAGGGCTTGTAAATCCTACTACACCACGATTAACTAAAGTAGACTATGAGATTCTAAGGAAATGCTATAGTTACCTAATACTTTAAGCTTAATGGTGGCTGATTTAGAACCACTGGCATTTTCGGCAGTAATGGTGTAGTCTCCTGAGTCCTTCCGGTTCACACTGAATAGCTCCAGGGTACACAGTTCCCGCTTTTTGTCCATTTTTATGCCTTCAGCTGGTTTTAACAGTGTGTCATCCTTCTTCCAAGAAACCGTTGGTGTTGGTTTACCAAAGACAGTAGCATCCAGGCAAACGTTTGTCCCAGCTTTTACAGTAATCAGAGATTTCATAGCCACACTGAGGTCTATCCTGGGAGGAACTGGAAAAAAAATAAAAGGATTTAATATAAGCAAAGCTACATTATATAATTCTTTTCTAAAAGTGGGACATTCATATACTCTATGTGTTGCAAAAAAGGATTTTAAAAGATAATATTATAAACAAATGTAGGTTTAATGTGGAAATTTAATAATGCTGAAAATAAAAGCAGAAAAGTAAAGATCACCCATAATTACAAGCCCTTAAATTTTCATTATTATCATTTCAATAAATTTCTTTGTCTTCTTTCTGCAAATTTCTAAGTTTGAGATCATTTTGTTTTCAGTTTTGTATGCTGCTTTTTAATTTAACAAGTTATTAGGGTTCTCTTGAATTTTTTAGTGCCTGTTTGCAAAGATTTTATTACCTGTTCTTTTCCCCATAGCTGTAGGCTTAGTTTTTTATTAGGAGACATGAACATCACAAGTGCTGTTTGTCTTGCCTATAACCCGCTATAGAATCTTACCATTTTCTGCGATGATGGTCACTGGGTCAGAAGGCTCAGAAGGCTGGCTAATGTTTACTGCGGTCTTGGCAATTGCTCTAAATTGGTACTGAGCGTTCTCCTCTAAGCCGGTAGCTGTGTACTCTTCCTGGGGAATCTGGAGAGGTGTGGTATTGCACCGCACCCACTTATCACCAGGGAGTTTGCAAGCCTCTACGAAATAGCCAACAATTTTGCTGCCTCCATCGTGTTTTGGTCGAGCCCAGATGAGGGACACGGTATTCTTGGTAACATCAACAACTTCAGGCTTTCCAGGAGGATCTAAAGCCAAAAGAGGTATTTTCAGCATTTACCTGAATAGTGGAAGTTTTAAATTTCCATGTTTCACATTATCACCCCTGCTGCTAAGTAGCCCAACAAGATAACAATCATCCATTTTATTAATAATTTAACCAAAACCGATTTTTGAGTGCTTGTGCACTTCTCAGGGAATTATATGAAATTTGTTTTCATGGAATCAGAGAGTACATACATTTCTGAATCTTCGGACTCTAAGATGCAAATGTGCCTCCATAATACTGACCAAACCAAACCAACCTAAAAACAAGACTTACCAACTGGCATTCTTGCAGTAACGTATTCTGTTGGTTTGCTCGGAAGACTGGATCCTGCTTTGTTCAGGGCATAGATTCTGAATGAATACTCAAGCCCTTCCACAAGGCCAGCACAAGGATATTCAGTTGACCGGACAAGGGTATCATTAGCTTTCACCCAGAGCAAGCTGTTTCTCTCTTTGCGTTCAATCAGGTAGCCAGTAATGGGGCTCCCTCCATCACTGTCTGGTTTGTCCCATTTCACAAATATGCAATCTTTGTTGACTTTGGTGACTCTTGCATTCTTTGGCTCACTAGGCACATCTGGAGAGGAAGACAAGGGAAATGTTCATTTCTACTCTAAGTAACAGAATAGAAAAGTATTTTTCTCCTTGAAAGAAACATACCAAATGGGAACTTAGCCAGCATCTTTGGAGATGTGAGAGGCTCTGAAATGCCAAATCTGTTTTCAGCACGGACCCGGAAGATATACTCTTGGCCTGGGATCAGCTTGCCAACTCTGCAGGACGTTTTAGTGACAGAAGCTAAAGCTGTGATCCAGTCACCTCGGCTCACGTCACACTTCTCCACGATGTAGTTGGTGATGCTGCTGCCTCCGTCCTCCAGCGGGATGTGCCACGACAGGGAGCAAGCATCAGCGTCTATTTCTGAAATGTCGAATGGAGGCTGAGGGGGCCCAGGTGCATCTGCGTGAATCCAAGAAGAAAGGAACATAAGAACAGGGATTTGATAGGAAAGGTGTCTCTGATCCTCATATTTACACAGTCATCTGACTAAGGTTCAACCTACCCATGACGATAACTTTGACTTTCTGAGTGTCTGACCCAGAACTATTCTCTGCAGTGAGGCTGTAGTAACCACTGTCTTTTCTGGTGACGTCTTTTATGATCAGGATTGAAGAACTGTCTGCTCTGTGCACTGCCAGGTGGCTGGATGTGACCACATCATCATCTCCTTTTTTCCATTTACAGATTGGGTGAGGTTTTCCATATACATGGGCTTCAACCCGGAGTTTCTTGCCAGCTTTAATAGTAATCTGCTCTGGCATAAGGATCTTTGGTGGCACTGAAAGGAAGATAAAAACATATTAATTTTGTGGGGAGGTTAAATTTTCTCTGGCGGGGAACTATACTAACATATTATTCCTGTAGAGCATATTATTCAAATTGTGAGTTGCAACTTATTCGTACTTAAATTTTTGCATTAGAGCTAATAATTTTTAAAGATGAATGAAACATAAAATATCAGTGAAGCATATTCAATAAGGATAGGTATTGTTTCAAGAAACTCACATATATACACACGTACACATATACACATACATATATATGATAATGTATACATGCATGTATATACTGTGTCATGATTTATAATTTATTATATGTTTATGTGCCCAAATGTTTGCAAATTACTGTCCTGTATGATTTTTCAAGTATTTTTGGACCTTGATTTCTCAAGAAGAAACGTCCACATGTCAAAAGAAAAGTCTAAAAATCTTTACCACATGATAAAAACGACAATAACTACTTACACAGCTGCTCCTTGGCTTCATATACTCCATCAGTTTCTTTAGGCAAACTGACTCCAACAGCATTTCTGGCCACTACTCTGAACTTATATTTCTTTCCTTCTTTTAGGCCAGTAACAACAAGGCTGAGGTCTTTAACCACTGAGTACTCTGTCCAGCGGTCTGCAGGCTGCTCTTCTTCTCTATAACTAATGATATAGCCATCGATTTTGGAGCCTCCATCACGCAGGGGAGGTAACCAGGCTAATGTAGCACTGTTCTTTGTCATTTCTGTGACTTCTAGTTTCCTTGGAGGATCTGGCTCACCTAGAAGAAAAGCATCATTCAGAAAACTGTCCAGGTAACCTAATCAAATCGCTTTTGTTAGCATGCATAAAAGTTTTAGCGTGCAATTTGCTTGAAAGTATTTGGAAACTGTAGTTTGCTGTGTTGAAAGTAAAGTACAAGATGAGTCAGATCCAAAAAAAATCTTTAGTGAGTTAGATATTTATTATATTGCTTGGGTTTCTACAAATTAAAATTCTTTTCAGCAGTAGAGTAAAATGTTCATTGCAGTGTTATATACAATAGTCAAGAGCTGGACACTACCTAAATGTCCATTAATGTATGAATGTATAGAGAGGATGTGGTATATATACACAATGGGATACTAAGCTATAAAAAAAAGATGAAATCCAGTTATTTGCAGCATTGTGGAGGGATCAAGAGGGTATTATGTTAGTGAAATAAATCAGACAGAGAAAGTAAAATAAATCAGACAGAGAAAGATCAACAACATACGATTTCACTCATATATAGAGAAATCAAACAATTGCATACACTGAATAAAACGGAAACAATTGCATGCACTGAATAAAACAAAAACAAACTTTTAATCTCTAAGACAAAATTAGCGTCTACCAGATGGGAAGAGAAAAGAGAGGTGAGTAAATCAGGTAAGAGGGGTCAAATGAATGTGAAGGATAGAACTGAATATTTAGTGGTGAAATTAATGTAGTATATACATAGATTGATTTACAATGATGACGTCAGAAACAAATCTTATATTGCAATGATACAATGAAAAATTATGGGAAAAAAAAGAGGAATAAAATGTGGTATCTTGACCTTGCTAAAGTTGGGGCCTGTAGTTAAAAGGAAGAGGAAAGGATATTACTTACTTAGAGGATCTGATGCCAGCACTGGTTTGGGGATGTCTGTTGGGACACCCGGGCCATACTCATTGACAGCGGTTACTCGGAGGAAATATTCATTCCCAGGGACAAGATTAGTGACTTGGAAGCTCGTTTTCTTAACTTCTGAGGTAACTGTTGACCAAGTCTTCCTCTCGGCCTCACGTTTCTCCACAATATAATGTGTGACTTGACTTCCACCATCATTTTCAGGAGGGGCCCAGGAAACATGGCATGATGTCTTAGTGACATCTGAGACTTTTAAATCAGACACAGGTCCAGGAGTATCTATAAAGAACCACAAAATCATATACATATGACCCTTCAGCATCATTATTACTGAACACACTTTTGAAGAAGAGGAAAATATTTTAGCAACCCACCTAGTACTCTGACATTCACAAACACAGCCTTTTCTCCTGCTGGGTTCACCAGTGTTAGGGAATATTTTCCTGAGTCATCACGGGTAGAATTAGGGATGACGAGGAAGGCCATAGTGTCAAGCAGATCGACCTGTCCTTTTCTGACCACGTTATCAATACCCACTTTTCGCCAAGTGACTTTAGGGGCTGGGCGCCCTCTCACAGTGGCAAATAGTCGAATGGGGCATCCTGCCCTCACTGTGACCAGTTTTCTCATGCTGGCATCCAGATCGACCTCCGGAGGTTCTGCAAATGTCATAAAAACCATTAGCTGACTTTTCAGAATGTGGAGAAATCGAATAAGAAGTGAATCAAGAAATAAATAGGGCCTCACCGAGAATTTCTTTAGGTCTAACAGCATCCTTTAGTTCTGCAGGGCGCCCAATGCCAACTTGGTTTTGGGCACACACCCTGAACTCATATTCCTGGTTTTCATCCAAACTGGTAACAGTGAATTCCATGCGAATAAGTTGTGCTGCAGCATTGCACCTTTTCCAGCCTTCGTCAGGTGATGCATCTGCTTTTTTGGGTCTCATTTCCACAACATATCCAATTATTGGTGCACCACCATCATATACTGGTTTTCCCCATCCAAGAGTTACAGAACTTTTGGTCGTATCAACTACTTTAAGGTTGGTTGGTGGACCAGGTGGTTCTGGAAATAAAGTGTATAAGAATAAATTTCACATGGTGAAGTACTACTAGTGATACTGTAATGTGTGATTTTAGATAGTCAATTATCAATTAATTCAAGATAGGGTATTCAGTTTCTCAATTACTGGTTCTTATGTTCTTTCATAAAATTAGAATTTGCTATTGTTTGCATGTTTTAGGTTATCTGGTAAAGATCCATTTGGGAAAATATTGGTTAAAGTTATGAAGTTAAGGATTTACTTATCTACTATGTCTGTGCTTGAGATGAAAAGCTGGTGTAGAACTAGTAAAAGCAAAAACATCATACCTATGGGGTCTTTTGCTATCACTGGTCTTGATGGCAAGCTTGGTTCTCCAATTCCGATTTCATTTTCTGCCTTGACACGGAATTGGTACTCGTGTCCTGGGAAGAGATTCTGAACTTTCAAACGTCTCTCGGGGATTGCACTCTTGTTAACCGGGACCCATCGAATGGAATGTTTTTCCTTTTTCTCCAAATAGTATCCGGTGATGGACTTTCCACCATCATATTCAGGTGCATTCCAGACAACAGTCATCTCTTCTTTGCTCACTTTAGTGACTTCTGGGGGATCAGGGCGGCCAGGTCTATCAAATTTAGTCTTTGCAATAACTGGTTTACTTTCTGTTGGAGGCCCTGTACCTATTTTGTTTTCTGCACGGACTCTGAAAATATATTCATTTCCTTCTATGAGACGCGTCACTGTAGTGCTAGGTATTAAGACATTAGCAGAATAAGTAGACCAAACCATTCTCTTGCTCTCACATTTCTCTAGAATATAATTTTGGATTTCACAGCCACCGTCATCTTCTGGTGGATCCCAGCGAACAGTACACCTATCACTGGACACATCAGTTATTTTCAGATTTCTCACAGGACCAGGTTTATCTAAAACATTGACAGTGGCATAGGCCACAAAACTGCCAGCTGTGTTAGTTGCTGTGATTACATATTTGCCACCATCACTTCGTTTCGCTTTTGTCATAGAAAACTTAGAAGAATCAGAACTGGTATCAATCTTGACCCTTGGTGATCTCGTTAAGTCTACAGCATCTTTGTCCTTGGTCCATGAAACTTCTGGGAATGGTTTGCCTCTAACCCCTGCCTCAAGTCGAATGGTGTCCCCTGCTTTGACAGTTAGCACTCCACTTAATTTCAGATCAAGCACTGGCTTCTGTAAGTCTTCCTTCACAACAACTTCCTCTGTCCTTACCCAGTCACTTTCTCCCCCTTCATTCTTTGTTTGCACTCTAAATTCATAAATCTGGTTTTCAACACATTTGTCAACCATGTAGTGGGTTTCTTTAATGCTTCCTTTATGCACTCTTTCCCAGTCAGGAGAGCCCTTGAGTCTCCTCTCAACATGATATGAGAGATTTGGGCTGCCACCATCATAATCAGGTCGCCTCCACTTCAGATAGACAAATGTCTTTCCTTTATCTGCAATATGAAGGTTTTCGGGCTCACCTGGTCTATCAATAGGATTAATAGCCAGGATTGGAGTTTTTGTTTCAACAGTTGGCCCAACACCCACTTTATTTTCTGCACAAACACGGAAATAGTATTCATTGTTGGCTAAAAGGTTGGCCTTGATTAATCGCTTAGTGACATCTGAAGCAACAATCGACCAACCTTTCTGGTTTGGTTTGCGATATTCTACTATGAAATTTGTTATTTCTGAGCCACCATTATCTAGTGGGTTTTCCCAAGAAATTGTACAGTTCTCTTTGGTTACATTGCTAACCTTTAAATTCTGGCAAGGCCCAGGTCGATCGAGGACATTCACAATAGCAGAACCTTGGGCATGTCCACTGCTATTCTTAGCTGAGATGATATACTTGCCATGATCAGCTCTAACAGCTTCTTTAATTTGTAATTCAACACGAGGTAGATCATGAATTAGGTCAACTCGCTTTTCTTTGACCAATACCTTGCCTTCCTTGGACCAAGTTATGTCTGGTTCAGGTCTGCCTTTAACTCGAGCAAGAATGCGGATGGTTTGGCCCACCCTAACAGTAATAACATCACGACAAGTAACATCCAGCTCTACTTCTGGAGGATGAAGGATGTCCTTTGCAATTACAGATTCTGGTAGTTCTCTTGGCTCTCCCTCGCCCACAATGTTAGCTGCTTTTATACGGAACCTGTACTCCGTTCCTTCAATTAGCCCAGGTACCCTGAAGGCACATTGCCTAATGAGTTCATCTTTATTAATCCTGTTCCACTGTGTTGAGCCAGCTTTCTGACATTCTACTACATAGCCTAGAATGGGGCTGCCACCATCACTGAGAGGCTTTGTCCATACTAAGTCTGCTGTTTCTTTGCTCTTATCTTTCAGTTTAGGATTAATAGGTGGCCCAGGTGGTTTGATGGGCCGGCAAGCTTTTATTGGGTCAGAACTTGGTGATGGATTGCTTAGTCCTGCAAGATTTTCAGCAAAAACTCTAAATTCATACGTATTTCCCTCGTAGAGTCCGGTTGCTCTAAACTTCAGGTCAGGTATAGGTGTTTTGTTGACCCTCACCCATTTGCCTGTTATTTCTCGGCGCTCCACGTAGTAACCTGTTATTGGACTGCCACCATCAAATTTTGGCAGAGTCCAGGACACCGTTGCAGCATTTTCAGTAATGTCAGTAACCACTGGTTTACCAGGAGGAGATGGAGGACTAAACTTATGTTTAGCAACAGTAGGTGTGGAGTCAAGGGGAGGGCCAACACCCATCTTGTTCTCTGCTTTAACTCGGAAAACATATTCATAGCCCTTTTGCAGATGTGGGATTTTCAGCTTTGTCTTACTGCATCCTGCAGAGACAACACCCCATGTGTCTTTCCTTGTATCTTTTTTCTCAACAATATAATTTATCACAGGGGTTCCTCCATCATCCTTAGGCGGCAGCCAAGAGATAGTCATGTGTTCAGGAGTAACATCCAGAATATTAATAGGACCTGTAGGTGGACCGGGAACATCAAGAACAGTAAGATGTGCAGCTACTGTTTTGGTGCCAGCAGCATTGGAAACTGTGATTTGATATTCCCCAGTGTCTCTCCGTAAGCAGTCCTTAATGGTAAGTACTGAGGAGAAGTTGTCAGTTTCTACTTTGTAGTGTTCATCTGTTTTAATCTCACTTCCATCGGTTGTCCACTTTGCAGTGGGAACAGGTACACCTTTGATGATGGCAGGGAATCGGACTGTCGTTCCAGCTTTTACCACAAGGCCTTCAATTAACTTCAAATCTAGCTCCACTGATGGAGGCACTGGAAATTAAACATGAGGAAATTAAATTTTGATTTTTACAGTATGAGTAATTTTAAAAAGAATTAAAATAATAACACTGTTAATGAAAGTTACCTAGTTTTTCTTGACATTCTATTGGGATAGTTGTGTCAGGGAGCCCAAGACCTACACTATTTTCAGCTCTTACACGGAATTTATAGATCTTTCCTTGTTGTAATCCAGTAACGACACACTCTAAATTGGGCACAGTCTTGAACTTAATCCAGTCTTGGGTGCCGTCTTCTTGATATTCCACCAAATATCCAGTGATTGGAGAGCCACCATCACGATCTGGCTTATTCCAAACCAGGGACACTTCGGTCTTGTCCACATCTACATGATGTAGGTCCTTTGGTGGTCCTGGGGGTTCTTTTCAATATAAGAAATTATAATAAATTAGTAATATTCTCAAAGACAGTCAAACAATACTTTTTTTTTTTTTTAATCGAGAAAGCAACTTACGTAGAGGATCCAGAGCCTTGATGGGTTTAGGTGTTTCAACAAAAGGACCACGTCCATACTGGTTCTCAGCAGCTACTCGGAAGAGATACTGATTGCCTTCATTAAGGTGTTTTGCCCAGTGACTCTTCTTCTTTGATGTAGTTGAAAGTGGTGACCACTGGCCACTGGCAACATCTCTCCTCTCAACCACATAGTTGGTAATAACAGAACCACCATCATCCAGTGGTTCCTTCCAAGTCAGGTAACAAGAATCTTTCCTAATTTCACTGACTTCCAGATCTCTAGGTGGCCCGGGCTTATCTGAAAAGTGTTAAGTAATGTAGTTATAAAAGTAATTTAATCCAGATAAGACTTCAAAATATATCAACCTTTATTTTTAATATGCTATTATGTACTTAAGTAAATATTAAAATCTTACCTAACACAAGAACTTTTACTGAGACAGTTTTTGAACCAGCTGGATTCTCCACAGTTAAGGAATACATTCCACCATCTTCATGGGCAGCATTACGAATTTCAAGTTTGCTGCCAACTGGTGTAACATCAATTCTTGCCTTTGTTGGAACCTCTCTGTCTTCTTTTTTCCAAGTTACTTTTGGAAATGGCACTCCTTTGATGATGGCACTAAGTCTCAGAGTATCACCAACTTTTATGTGTTGTTCTCTTGCCATGTTGGCATCAAGAATCAAATCAGGGGGTTCTAGAATAAAGAGAATAGAACTTTCAGATTTGATTTGTTACTGTATTTTATAATGAAGCCTATATAATGAGATACTTATCTTCCTTGCGAGTGAAGCTGAGAACATTTTACTCACCAAGTCTGTCTTTTACTAGCACTGGTTCAGGAACATGAGCTGGATCCGATTCACCAGCTTCGTTGACTGCCATTACTCGGAACTTATAGGTTTGACCATCCCGAAGACCAGTGACTTTATATTTAGTTTCAGGACACGACTCAGGAGTGTGATTGGCCCTTCTCCACTCTTCATCTCCAACTTTCTGGTACTCAACAATATAACCCAGAATCTTGCTCCCGCCATCATGACGTGGTGGTTGCCAAGTTAGATCAACTGAATTACATGTTGTATCTATTGCTTCAGGATTGATAGGTGGACTTGGTTTAGCTACACAGTAAAAGAAAAAGAAACCAAAAAGGCATTAGAATACAGCTGAAAACAAAATTAGGTAATATGAAAATTGAGTACTTTAATACTATACCAATTGGATCTTTAGCAAAGACTGGTTTGGATGGTGGGCTTGGATCTCCAATACCAATTTCATTTTCTGCAGAAACCCGGAATTCATACTGACACCCTTCCAGAAGATCGGGAACTCTAAATTTAGTGTATGGATGGATAGGCTCTTTGGTCACTCTAGCCCATCGTTTAGACATAGTTTCCCTCTTTTCCAGGATGTAGTTGGTGATGGGCTTTCCTCCATCATGGGGCTTTTTCCAGGTTACTAGTGCAGAGTCTTTGGTAACTTCTGTAACAATTGGCTGCTCAGGTGCATCAGGAACCCCTGTTATAACAAATGTTAGCAAAATGTGTTAGAAATGTAATTCTTCAATGATACCAAACATTGAATTATTAAAAAGAAACAAAATGCTTACTGAAACGATCTTTGGCTTTCATTGAATCAGATATCAGAGGATCACTTATTCCATACAGATTTTCAGCATGTATTCGGAAAATATAATCTTTTCCTTCAAGCAGCTTAGAAACTTTGCATGTCGGTTTAGCACCTGCAGATGTCACAGGCAGCCAAATGTCTTTCCCCACCTCCTGCTTCTCAATAATGTAATTGGTAATTTCACTGCCTCCATCATCTAAAGGTGGCTTCCAGGAGATAATCATGTGATCTTTGGTCACCTCGTCAAAGATAACTGGTCCGACTGGTGGGCCAGGACGATCTGCAGGGAAAAACACACAGCAAAAAAAATGTTTCCACTTTTGCTTTGGAAATGACAGAATATCTATTCTTTTTGCTAAGTAATACTTACCAACAACATTCACTTGACAGAAACCTTTCCTAGAGCCTGTACTATTCTCCACAACCACAGAGTATTTGCCAGAATCTGAACGTTTGGCTTTGGTCTTCTCTAGAGCAAGTGTTGTTGGAGTGGTCTTTATATGAGTGCGATCATCTTCTAGCACATCAGCGTCATCTTTAAACCATGTAACCTTGGGCTTTGGTTTGCCTGAGTAGCGACCAGTGAGGGCAAAAGCTTCACCAACTCGAACTGTGAGCTTATCTCTGAAGTCGAGTTCAAGTGTGGGAGGAGCTAAAATTTGTAATGATAAAAACAAGTAAGTTTTACTGATGACTTATGATAAATCAACTTACTCTTCAAAGTATAAACTGTATTAGACACATACCCAGTTCATCCTTGCAAGTGATTGGCTTGGTGCAAAATGATGGCTTGCCTTGTCCAACAATATTGACGGCACTGACACGGTACTCATAGGTGTCACCTTCTTTTAAGCCTTTAACAGTATATTTTCTGTTGAGCAAGTTGTCATTTGTAACTTTGTGGAACTTCTCAGTTCCAATGAGACGGCTTTCAAGGACATAGTTAATAATTTCCGATCCACCGTCATATTTAGGAGGATTCCAAGTGAGAGAAACAGAATTTTTGGTAACTTCTTTGACTTCCAGATCTTCAGGACGTTCTGGTACAGCTGCGAGTGTAAGTATAGAATTATAGTGATGAAAATGTTTGTCAAGAGTAAAGTAAATAATATTTTTTGAAGATTCCATTTAAATGTTAAACTATCTGCTTTAGCAACAAATGGGATCTCATTGTAAAGCTACTAGAGCCCATTGCAACCTAGCTTCCTCTGACAGATTTCCTCAGGTTTACTGAGAGGTTTCCTCAGATTTCCTAGAGGTTTACTGAGGCCAAATAATTTAGGAAAGTTCTCCAGAGTTGGTAATTTTAGAGCTAGGAGAATACTTTGATTTTTATTTATGCTATTGAAAAATTAAAAACAAATCAGGATGGTATACATGGAAGGATTTGAAGTATACCCAAAGTCTCTTTCACAATTATCTTACATACTATGAATGTAAGATGATAAATGTCTAAAGAATGCTTGTCAAATAAATGAAATGTCTGGCATTTATAACATATTTTTCACCATAACCTTTCACTAAATGAGTGAAGAAGTGATTAAGAATGAAATTGAATTAAGAATGAAATTGAAATTAAGAATGAAACTGCACTTACTTATTGGATCTCTGATGACAAGTTCATGTGGTGTTTCAACATATGGGCCCCTGCCAATACTATTTTCAGCTGCAATTCTGAAAAAGTAGGCTTTTCCTTGAATGAGACCCTGGACAGTAGCATTCTGTCGGGTAACATTACATGTCACCGGGGTCCATGCTTTGCGGTCAGCTTCCCGCTTTTCAATGACGTAATTGGTGATTGGAGAACCTCCGTCATCTTCTGGAGAAAACCATGTCAGCTTGCAAGAATCATTGGTTAGGTTGTCAGGTAGAAATGGTGTTCCAACAGGACCTGGGACATCTGGAAATAAGAGGAAATAATTTCTTGTAGTTTGTGTACAGCGAATTACAGAACTCAGTGTTTGTTATCCTGTTTTTTTCTTAAAGATTTTATTTTGACGTAGAAGAACTAGGGTGTAGGCCAGAGATGCGGAGGTGGGATGTGTGAGAGGATTCTCCAGAGACAGAGTGGGGAGCAGAAAGGCAGATCTACTGAAAAACACCGCTGAGGGGAGCAGTGGATAAAAACAGGAGAGGTCTACTGTGCCATGTGGATTAGCTCCCTGGCCAGGGATCAACACAGGCCTCCGTGGGGAGCCCCTAGGCCCCCCAGGGCGGCTCTTGTTATCCTTTTTTAAAAGGAGATGATGTTATGAAGAAGAAAACAATACTTTGTGTCTACTAATTGAGTTGTATTTCTCCTGGGCTCAGCAATATTTTTTTGGTGTGTTTGGTATTTGTGGGTCAGGTAGGAGGGAATTTTTTTGGTATCTAGCTTTCTCTCCAGAGAGGAAAAGGGTAGAAAGTTTTGTGTTTTTTGCTTTTTTTTTTTTTTCTCTGAAAAACAAGAGAATCAATGAGCAATACAGGCGGCACCAAATTGCACATGACTTTTGAGGGCCTTGGAATTTCACCTGGATATGCCAGAGCTCTCAAAGTAAGGTCATATGGCAAAAGAGCATTTAGGAGCTTGAAACAAACCTAAATCTTGTAGGATCACTGCTCAGAGAGATGTTTTTCCTTTCCCATTTTTATGAGTGGAAGCATAACATTTTTTCGTAACATTAATTATTTTCAGTAGAGAACAGGTTATTTTCTCATAGAAACTCTGGCTTTTGGAGTATAACTAGGCTTAGAGACACACTGGGAGAGAAATCTGAGTGGGAAGGCTTCACATTCTGAGCAAATCACTGTAATAAAGAAGCCAGTGAAAAAGTCATGCTGAGTCAGCTCTCTACACAGTGTCTAGAAATGCAGTATCATTAACCAAGTAAGATGCCTTTCTTCAGTCAGAACACTGAAACACTTCAAGAGATTTTTGCCTTATTATTATAATTAGTAAATAAGGATATGGCCCTATGTTGTGAAAAAGGTTAACATTAGGAAATTGCTAAACATTTATGTATATTCATAAAAGCAGTAAACTTGCTTTTATGAAAACTACATAATGTGTAGTAAATATAGTCATTTAGTAAATGTAAGAGTGTAGTAAATGTACTTTATATAATGCATATTATATAAAAAACAGCATAAAAATCACTATTTATAGTAGGAATACAATTGTATCAAATATATGTGGGATAATTTTCAAAAATGCTAGCAGTGGTCAATAGGATTGAGGGTGATTTTTATCATTTTCCAAAATATTTGTGACATAGTGTTATTCTGATATAACTTTGTTGAAGCTGTAATAAAAATGTTACTTTTAAGAGTTGTATCACAAAAAATTTATTTACCTAATACATCCACAATAATTGTCTTCTTTCTTTCTCCTCCTTCGTTTTTGGCAAGAAGAGAATAGATTCCTTGATGGCTCCGCTGGCAGTTCTTAATGACCATGGATGAACTAATGGCTGTGGTCTCAATGGTGGCTTCTTGAGGTAGTGCTTTTTCATTCATGCTCCAGGTGACAGTTGGAGTCGGCTTTCCAGACACATAGGCAATGATCCGAATCACCCCTCCAGCGTGGACCACGATTCTGTCTTTGACACTGGCATCCAGCTGAAGGTCAGGTAGAACTGGAAAGCAATTGATAATACAATTTTTATTTTCAATCCAAAACATAAACATTGAAAGAACAGTAGAAGTATAAATAGTTACCAATCCTGTCTTTCATCTCAATGGCATCTGTGACTTCTCCGGGTTCTCCAATGCCAGCAATATTGACTGCTCTAACTCGGAATTTGTAGAATGCGCCTTCTTTCAATCCTGTCACAACAAGTTTTGTTCCTCTCACTTCTTTATCTTTAGCCTAGGGGAAAATCATTTTGAAATTAGAATAGTTTTCCTAGATTTTTGTTTTAAAAGCCAAAGTATAGGCAGCAGCATATTTAACTCTCTTTGGAAAAATCATTGCCAGCTTAGGTTTTAGGGATCAAGTATTACAGGTAAATATTGACAGATTATGTTGCCAGGTTATGTTTTAAAATTATCAAATGATTGAAAAAAGAACTGTACTCTTCGTTTATTCCACTCTTTCAGAATTTATAACCAAAAGGATTATAACAATTGTTATACGATAATAATTATAATATTTATAACAATAATGTGATTTAATTTTATTACGTTTTTGACATAATAGAGGTTTAGATTATCTGTTATGTAATTTTTCTGACTTTTTAAAAAAAGACAGAAGTGAATGGGGTTGAAGATAACAACCCTCAACTTTTACATTTATATAAAGTCACGTGTTAGCTACCTTTTCCCATTCTTCTTTTCCTTCTTCTTTATATTCAACAATATATCCAGTTATTTTGGATCCACCATCTTTTAGTGGAGGGGACCACTCCAAATCTGCAGATGACTTAGTCCAGTCTGTGACTTTGGGAAATGGAGGACCAGGAGGGACTGGAAAGAACCAGGACACATTAGTATTCTTGACTCTTCAATGGCACTCTTGAGAAATAAAATTAAAAATAAAAAAGAAGGAAATGGTTTCATCTCTTACCAGTTGGATCTCTAGCAGTGACAGGGTCTGACGGCAGGCTCGCTGGACCCACACCAGCAGCATTGATTGCATATACCCGGAACTGATAATCAGAACCTTC
Source organism: Galemys pyrenaicus (assembly GCA_019455555.1). Lineage (NCBI taxonomy): Eukaryota > Metazoa > Chordata > Mammalia > Eulipotyphla > Talpidae > Galemys > Galemys pyrenaicus. The sequence continues at coordinate 624,060 of JAGFMF010011573.1, forward strand.
GATAAGACCAGTCACTTTATAAGAAACGCCCAAAGTCATAGCTTTGATAGGATCTCGGTTAACTCTCTTCCACCGCTTGGAAGTAGTGTCTTTCATTTCTAGCCAGTATCCTGTCACAGGAGAGCCTCCGTCGTATTCTGGCTCTTCCCAGTTGACAGTCATGGCATTCCGGGTAACGCTGCTCACTGTTGGCTTATCTGGTGCTCCAGGAACAGCTGTGGGAGAAAATCACATTGGTTTATAAGAAATTATGAAAAACACAAAAAGAATGACTTGGTATGTGAAACACGTCTACTTACAGAAGAGATTTCTTGCTGTTTCTGGTTCGCTGTCAAGAGGCTCCCCAATGCCGTATTTATTCTGAGCCATGATTCGGAACACATATTGATGACCTTCTAACAATTTGGGAATTGTGTACATGCACTCTTTAGGTTCACTGGAGACCTGCACCCAGGTCTTCCTGTTAGCTTCTCTTTTTTCAATTACATAGTTTGTAATTTTAGACCCACCATCATCTAGAGGTGGAAGCCAAGATAATGTCATTTGATCTGCTGAAATAGATTCAAACTTTATTGGTCCCACTGGAGGGCCAGGACGACCTAAAATGGTGTTAAAAAGGGAAAACTTAATTAGTTGACTGAATTTAAAGCCAAATATTAGATGTATGAACAGAAAAACACATAGTTTTAATAAAACCATGTATTCATTACCAAGGACATTCAGTCTCATCTCCTTTGATGCTGTTCCCAGATTGTTCACAGCTGTGATGGTGTATAAGGCAGTGTCACTCCTGCGAGACTGTGGAATAACTAAGGTGCAAGTATCGTCCTCCACGAGTTTGTTGACATGGGTGTCGTAGAGAACAGGCTCTTTCTTGTCAGGCTTCTTTGGAGGGGCTTTAAACCACGTTAGTGTTGGGAATGGCACACCTTTAATTTTGGCGACAATGTTGACATCGGTGCCTTCTTCAACCTCCATGAATTCTTTCAGCTCAATTGATGGTGGACCTAGATTATTAAGGAAAAAAATTTGTCATTAGGAACAGAAAGCACTGAAGGATAGAAAATAGAATTTAAAAAATTCAAAGGATTGCTCTAAGTAGGTATTTGTAGCCCATCCTTACATAGAGAACAGATCTACCTTTAATACTATGATACTGGTTTGGGAAATGGCTAGATGTAGTCATCACCTTTTATTGGATATATGTGGCTATCAGCTATTGCAGATACAGATGTTGATTATGCATATAGATACTCTGACCAAAAGACAGAAAGAAGTGAAGACTGTAGTCATTTAGGTTTGGGATTCTGTCATGACACTGCATTTAACGTTTATACAGAATTATAAGGGGACCCATTAATTTCACTGTGAGATGAGTTTTCCTTTTAAAAAATATAGTTTCTAGTAGAGGCAAAATAATGTTTTCCATGAATTTTGTATAAGAAGATGCAAAGAGGGCAATGACTACAGCCTCAAATTCTGAAGAGAGAAGTAACAGTAATGGTGGTAACAATAATTAGAAGAATTATTACCCTACTTATGTGTATGTCTTATTTAGGTGCATATTTTATCTATTAAAATGGTGTAGATATTAAAGAGAGGGAAAGGACTTGATTGTGGAAGGTAAATGGGTCTGAGCAAATAACTGGTTTTGAAGAACATGCAGAAAAACTGCTCAAACATCAGAGAAGTGAAACAGCCTGCCATGGAAAAAATTATCATAAGGAAATTGCAAACACCACATCATTTAATTAAGGGAAAGGTGATATATAAGAAAATTTGATTATTCTGTAGAAGCTGAAGGAATGAGTGGTTGAGAACGGTGCCCATGTTCACATGCAACCCATTGTAGCCTCCTGATATTTTGATTTGGGGCTGTACTAAGAGAACATTCACTGTTACTATTTTGGCACTTACAGGTCTGGTCTTTGACAATCACAGGGCCAACGGTGGCTGAAGGCTTGCTGACCCCTGCAGCATTGACTGCTTTGACTCGGAATTCGTATTCCCCACCCTCGACCAGGTCCTCAACGGTAAACTCTAGTTCTTCCACATCACGCCTATTGCACTGTTTCCATGCTTCTTTCTTTGTCCCAGTGGGATCCCATGCGAGGCACTCAACAATATAGTGGGTGACAGGAGAGCCCCCATCATTCTTTGGGGGTTTCCATGATAAGTGTACTGTGTTCTTTGTTATGAGGCCAATCTTGAGTTTAATAGGGGGATCAGGAGGATCTTTAAAAATAAATAAAAGAAGTATTAAGCATTGTTTTATAACAATACATTTCAAGTTTGAGAAGCTATTTTATCTTTAGATTTTAAAACTTACATATTGGATCTCTGGCAGTGGTCCTCTGAATGGTTTCTGCAGGTGCACCAATACCAAAACGGTTTTCTGCACGCACACGGAAGAAGTACTGCTGTTCAGAGATGAGATCAGGAACAACAAATGAGGTGCTTCCACAGTTTGGATTGACTTTAGTCCAGGCTTTTCCATCAATAGTCTTCTTCTCTATAACGTAGCCTTTGATCCTGTCTCCTCCATCATCATCTGGCATCTTCCATGAAAGTCTGCAACTACCCCTTGTGATGTCACTGACTTTCAGATCTTTGGGTGGCCCTGGTACATCTGTTGGATGCAAATCATAATGTAAACAATGCTATTTTTATACATACTACATGTTAAGGGATTATGCCACGGGAGCTGCAACAACGCTATTTTTGTTTAAAATAATTTGTTTTTATTCCATGACAACTTTAAAAGTCTTTCTTACCCATGACTTTAACTCTGCAACTCGCTGTCTTTTGTCCAGCTTTATTCTTGGCTGTGATGCTGTATTTGCCTGAGTGAGATCGTTTGCACTCGGGGATAATAATAACTGATGAGTTTTCAGCAGTCTCCAGCTGTACAAAGAAAATAGCAGCCATCATTGAATAAAATAGTAATATTATTGAAGTCAAGCATATTTTGAATCCTTTCAAAAATATATTTTCTTTACCTGTGCATCCTCAGGTATATCATGAACTCCATCCTGTCAGAAAAGAAAACAGTTGCAATGTCATTATGTCTGAGAGTGATTCAGTGGGAAACATGGAGAAATATAATTTCCATATACATATGTATATATATTTACCTTCACTGCTTTTGGTGCTTTCCCATCAAATTCCCAAGATGATCTTGGTGTTGGGCGTCCCTTGATGACAGCAGGAATCTTAATCTCAGAGCCAGCAGGACAAACCAGACAGTCTTGGGCTCCAATGTCAATGAAAACTTCTGGTACCTCTGTAAGACCATGAACAATATGTTAGCCTTTGATTCCCCTTTTCCAAAAAAAAAAGTAATTGACATGTTTTCAGTAAATTCTACTTCATAATAAAGTCAAAATGGAATAAGTACTGGTACCTTGAATATCTGTGGCAGGGATCTCTCCCGTTGTACCACTTGGTTCAGATTCACCAGCTTCGTTGACAGCTTTCACTCTGAATCTGTACTTCCTGAGTTCTTTCAGATTAGGTACCACACATTCACAGGTAGTTAGAAGTTTGTCTGGTTCATTTACTTTTTTCCAATCAGTGGTACCTTCTTCTTGCATTTCTACAATGTATCCTTTGATTGGACTGCCACCATCTTTGGCTGGAGGTTTCCATGCTAGTGAGATGCTTGATTTTGTTTTATCTTTGACCTCTGGGCAAGAAGGTGGCCCAGGTGGATCTGATTAAAACAAACAAACAAACAAACAACAAAAAACATAAATTTTGAATTCAATGGAATGCTAGATTTATATACCATTAGAATCTTTTGACATGGACATATTTTGATCTATGAAAATATTAAAATAAGACTTTCAAAAGAATAAACTACCTTCTGGAGAAGAGAAATAGATGAATAGCCTATTTTTATTTTATTTAGCATAAATATAGCAAAGAGCAAACAACTAAATGGGATTAGAAAGATTACTCAATCTCTATATAGATCCACATTCTATTTACAGAGCGACTTTACTTTTGAGATCCCTTTAAAAAGATCCTGCAATATTTTCTACTACAGTTTTAATTTAACTTACCATAAAAGTAAAATGAAAAAATATTTTATTATTAATTGGTGAGCCTCAGAACTCATATTAATAGACTCTAGGGGCAGGGTCAAAGTCTACAATAATCACGTAACTGTCTTTCTCACTTATGATAGTATTTTAAAATTACAGAAATTTTTAAGCTTTGTATTTTAGTTAAAGATCTTCCTTTCTACACATTGTACACTGCATGTGGTCAATACTACTATGTTGAGTGAATGACTACTTCACTTTATATAATATGCCCCATGTATAAATCAGAGCATTTAAGTCTTCTTTTCAACAAGGTATTGCACTTCTTTCCTACAGCAAATCCAGTAAAATACATGATGTACCAAGTAGAATTAGTCATTCAGGCCATAGTATTTTAATTTTTGAGTTGCTCTGCTCATAGATCTTTCAGAAAAATTTTCTCCTTTTAGTTGACCTCACAGACTGTATGACAATCTTATATCCTTGTTCAATAAATTTAGCAACATTTGCTTTTTTGTTACATTCTTACTGGAGGACCTGTTTAATAGGGAGATAATTTCCACAACATCTAATGAGATAGAGCTTTATTTAAAGTCTGGGAACAGAGAGGAATTTATAGTCCAGGGTTTTTATTATTTTGATTCCTTGTAAAATACGTTTAAGAGTTTAAAAACTACATGGCTGTATGTGTGTGTATATATGCGTCTATAAAAATATATGTATGCATAGCTACATATACAGATACATGTGTGCAATTATCTCTATACACACAAATACACACATTTCTGAAGTCTATGTAAACTGAAACATTTTTACTTTAATGAATAAAATAATTGGCATGGAAAAATACAAGATGTTTAAGAGCAAATTTATACATTTAATGCCTTTACTCTTAAGAACGAACCTAGAAGCAGAAGTATACTCACATATGGGATCTCCTGCCACAGCTGGGTCTGATGGTTCACTAGGTGGGCCAATTCCTGCAGCATTTATTGCCATCGCTCTGAACTGGTATTTAACGCCTTCAATCAAACGGGGAACATTAAATTCTACCCCTTTCAATCCTACTTTGGTTATCGGAGCTCGGCTAACACGTGACCAGTAGGAACCTCCCTCTTCTCTCTTCTCTAGCCAGTAGCCAGTAATTGGAGAACCACCGTTGTCCAAAGGAGGAGTCCAGCTTACTAGCATTGACCCTTTGGTGCGCTCCAAAACTTTCGGTTTTCCCGGAGGTCCAGGAAGGCGATAAGGATCTTGAATGATCACTTTATCTGATTTGCATTCATCACTGGTTCCATATTTATTTACCGCCCTTACTCGGAATTCATACTGACCATTGGGAATAAGTTTCCAGATCTAGAAATCAGATGAAGAGTAATTAAAAAAAATACTTATGTGATTTTTACTTATTTTAAAATTCAATTGTTAGTGGTAGGATGACTATAAAACTAATTCTATAAAATCAAATAGATACATAGGCTCAAATTACATAGCTCAAACATGGAGAAAGCCTTTTGACATGAGGATACATAAATTTATTGCACTTAATAATGGATCCGTTTAGTAAAACAGAATCTGTGTATCAAATATTATTTACGAAGTGACCTTGTGTGATGCTAAAAACTACAATAAAATTTCTTGCGAGTTTAATCATTAAATTCCAAGGTTAGACTAGAATGGTGTTAATTTGGAATACATATGTATTCTTGTAATGTGTATAAGAAAATAATTAGAAGAGTTTACCCCATATCTCTTCTCTACAGCAGTATTGGTGACTTCCTCCCATTCACTTTTCTTTCTACTTGCATCGCGTTTGTCGATGATATAATGGGTGATTTCACTGCCACCATTGTCCAGAGGAGCATCCCATGTCAAATAGCAAGATTCAGCTTTAATGTCAGTAACAGCAAGGTTTCTTGGTGGGGATGGACGATCTGGAAAGAAACAACAGCATTCAGCATTGAGACTGAGAAGGCAAATATTAGCAGAAAATGGCTTTTGTTTTGACATAAGACAAAGCTTGTCACTTACCATATACTTCAACATGAACGTTTCGGAACACTGAGCCAAGGCGATTAGAAGCAGTGATTGTGTAAGTGCCTTTGTCTTCCCGAACTGCTTTGGGGATAATAACTTCAGTCTTTGCCTCTTTTCTGGATACTTCTTCCTTGGTTATCTTAAGTGCATCAGTGGGTTTTTCAATCACAGTTTCATTTTTGGACCACTCAATCTTAGGCATGGGAAGGCCTGTCACATCTGCAGGGATGTTAACGGGCTCTCCTGCCTTGACTTTGATAGTGTCCCCTCGAACAGACAGGCGTAACTTAATGTTTGGAGGTACTGCAAAGAGAAGGGAAAGAGAAAAAATATTGCAAAATCAAGGGTGTTTGCTCAATGAAGTATTAATACTATGAAGTATTAAAGAGCATTAAAGTTATTATGTTCAGGTTCCACACCTTCATCATCTTGAATGACGACATTTAGAGGCAGAGATGGTTCACTTTCACCAATTTCATTGACAGCTTTGACACGGAATTCATACATTTGGTGTTCATCGAGATTTTCAACTGTAAATGACGTGGTTGGGCAGAGTCTCTTGTTAACTCTTTCAAAGTCGGGTTTGTCATGACGCCGTTTTTCAATGATATAGCCTTGGATGGGACTTCCACCATCACTGCGGGGCTCCTTCCAGTCCAGGGTGATGGTGGTCTTTGTCCTTTCTGTATATGTGAGCCTTTCAGGAGCCGTTGGAGGACCTTTCACCAGAGGCAAGTAGAAATAAGCATGAAATATTCATAGAAGAGACAACATTTCACTTCAAATAATTATATGAAATAGTCTTCTCTTTGGCATGTTCTTACATCTTTCTTTAAAGTTCTTCTCAAAACATCTCAGTTGCCAGAATTATAGGTATTCATACAGACAGAACTTTCCTTAGTAAAATTCAGTCAAGATAATTGATTAAAAATAAATCAAAAGAGGCATGTATGCTTTCTATATTCAGCATTTTAGATATTTTACCTCTGTCACTGGGAAAGTTTCTAATCCTGACTATGACAGTAGATTTTCAAGATTTTGCTTTGAATGACCAGCTGAGACAAAGCATTTCTGTTTTTTTGACAGACAGCGACTGTATCTACTGAACACACTTTGAGTTATGTTGCCTCAAGTATGGGTTTAAAATGGGTGGGAAGAGAATTTGTGTAATGTTACTGTAGTTCTGGGTCCTGAAGGACAAAACTGAAAGAATAAGCTGTGAGTGGTGAAACTTGACCCAATTTTTGCTTAGCTATTATTATGAGCAGAAACAGAGCTTTATAGTGAAGTCCATCTTTGTTGGTGCTGCTGGGACAAAATCAATTATCATTGACATTATGAGATGATCTATCACAGTGGTATAATTTGTAATTTCTTTTTTGGGTTGGTGGTAGCATGGGAAGAATAATTTCATCTCTCTTGGGGAATGGTTATCCTCAAAGATTATTTTCTTGGATGGGCATTGGTGTGAATTACCAAGTATCTGCCATTTTAGGGTTTTATATTTGTTCATATTGGTCAAAGACATTTATTTCCTTTGGTTAGTTTTTTATTCTTTGGTAGTTTTTCTAGTTTTGGGTTTCCATATCTTTTCATTGTAGGGAGTACTTGAAGACTAAAGGAAGTTTAAGTCATTTTTCATTGGCTGTTACCTCTCATGTAATTTTTCAAAAACAAAAACTCTTGAATGACTACTCATAGAGTAACTATTCCAGTGCATTTTTTGCTAAGTTTTTTTTTTAAAGATTTATTTATTTATGCATACAAGCACTGGGGTACAGGCCAGAGGCGTGGGGGGTGGGAGGATTCACCACAGACAGAGCGGGGAGCAGAATAGGCAGATCAATGGAAGTACACTGCTGAGGGGAGCAGCGGGCACAGCAGGAGAGGTCTGCTGCACCATGTGGGTCCCTCCCCAGCCGGCAGCAGGGATCGAACTCGTGCTGCAGTGGTTGCGGTTTGCTTCATAGTGCGTTGCTTAACCCACTGTGCCACCAGGGAGGCCCCTTTTTTTTTGCTAAGTTTTAATATTTCTAAGCCAATTTTTTGTATTTCTAAGCCCCAGTGGATTTTTCTGTACATAAAACCATGTATGGATTTGTGTAAAATTTCCAGTGAGCCAAGAAATTACATTGAAATTATAGTAAATATAGCATCTTGAAGGTTGCCATAGTGTTGATTAAATTTTCTTATTCACCAGCTATAGACCTATAGCTAATAGATCTTTAGATTATTGGGAGTTTGAAACCATATAACTAGAATGACATAACTAGAATGACATAATTAGAAGCAAAGGCAATAAGACCATTTACTTTAGGAAGACAATAAAAACCTTCGTTTACCTAGTGGATCAACTGCAAGAATTGGTCCTATTTCAACAGGAGGGCCACAGCCAAACTTGTTCTTGGCAATAACACGGAATTTATATTCTTGTCCCTCAATGAGACCTGTGATGTCACATTTAGATCTCTCAGTCTCTAACGCTTGTCTCCAAGTGTGCATCTTGGCATCTTTTCTTTCAACAATAAAGCCCGTGATTTCACTTCCTCCATCATCTGCTGGATCAGACCAGTTAAGCAAACACATCTTTCTGTTTGTTACAACAGGTTTTAAGTCAAGAACTGGACCAGGGACATCTGAAAAATTAAAATGATAATGGAATCAATGTAATAAGATAGCATCACTTTGAAAACTTTATGAAAATTCATGTAATTTTCCTTACCAAAAACTTCTACCCTAGCTGCTGCAAATTTGGAGCCACAGCTATTGGTAGCCGTAATCACATATCTGCCATGATCTTTTCTCAATGCATTCTTGATAATTAGTTCAGATTTGGTTCCAACGTTCTCTATTATGACACGGTCTTTATCCAGCTCCCCTTCCTCTATGGTCCATACTCTTGTAGGCACTGGACGACCAGTTATCTCAGCTGGAATTCTAAGAGTCTTCCCAGCCATTATTTGTATTCCAGACTTGACAGAAACATCCAGTTCCACAGTTGGAGGCTCTGTTGAAAGAGAATATTTATATACATTAGCCCAAGGAAGCTGGGAGAAAACATTCTGGGAAAGGGTCCATTATTTTGTTTAATTTATATGACTTTTAAGTACCTAGTGGTTCAGCCACGGTAACAGGTTGTGTTTCTCCAGGTGGTCCTTCACCCGCAGCATTGACGGCACTCACCCGAAGCTTGTAATCAGCACCCTCTCGGATCTCTTTGACAGTAAACTGACGCACCTTGATCATCTTTTCTGTGCAGCGTGACCATTCATTTGTGCCAACCAGCTGCTTATCAACAAAGTAGCCAATAATCTCCCCACCACCATTGAAAGCTGGAGGTTCCCATTCTAGGTCAATAGTTGTAGAACTTGTGTCAGACACTCTTGGGACAGGGGGCCCAGGTGGAGCTAGAATGAATGCAGATACACAAATCAGAACTCGCTGGTAGTTTAAAAGTATACTGTAGCTTACTCTATCCTACTTTCTTTTCTTCTGCAGTGTACTGCATGCAATATGAATAATCATATATTATTTTATGAGACTTTTGAGTGTATACAGATGTTTAAATTATTACATAGCAGCCTCAATATTTGTGTCTATAGTTATTACTAACACTTCATTTGATATTTTTTCTGGCAGCACTGAAACACTATTGACATAATATAAATTTAAAGTGTAGAATGTGATGATGGGATACATGTATATATTGTAAAATGAATACCACAATAAGGTCAGTTAGCTTCCATTCCCTCACATAATTATCACTCTCTTTTGTGGTGATGAGATCTAAAGTCTACTTTCTTAACAATTCTTACATATACAAGGTAGTCAACTATAGTTACCATGCTGTATCAATTTCTTTTTAAGGAATTACTTACAGATTGGATCACGTGCTGTTTTGGGATCTGAAGGAGGACTGAACTTTCCAGGTCCAGCTGCATTTTCTGCACATACTCTGAAGACATAGGTGAGTCCTTCTACTAGGCCTTCTACTTTGGTCTTCAAAGAACTCAGAGGGGTTCTGTTGACACGAGACCAGTGTGTACTATTAACCTCACGTTTCTCAAGCCAGTAACCTAAGATTGGGCTTCCATTATCATTTGGTTCATTCCATTTCACTAGCATACTGTTGCTGGTAACATCTTCCACAATGGGTTTATTAGGTGCATCAGGTGGTTCTGATAAAAAAAAGTATATTTGAATTAATTTTCTAATGTGACTTAAAAGATTCATGTTTACAAGCTGTTATAATGTGCGTACCAAAGCATAAGATAAAAAAGGTAACGTGTAGATGCTAAAGGAAACTTACCAAATGGATCTTTAGCTAAAAGTGGTTTTGAAACACATGGCGGTCCAGGCCCAAGCCTATTTTCAGCTCGTACACGGAAGAGGTACTCTTTTCCTTCAATTAGTTTTGTCACTGAATATTTGCAGTGTCTAACTGTTGAAGTGACAGCAATCCATTCTGAGTCAGGTTTTGTCTTGTCTTTCTTTTCCAATGTATAGTTTATGATTTCACTACCACCATCATCAAGGGGCGGTTCCCATTTACAGAGGACTGAGTTCTTCCTAATTTCTTCAAATACAAAATTGATTGGTGGTCCCGGTGTATCTAATTCAAAAGAGAGCAGTGATTAAACATCTTTGTAGAAGTAGTTATAATGGAAGGTATAAATGTTAATACCCTTCTTGACAGGAACTTCCTTTTTTCCTACATCTGTCTATCTTTTTATAATACCAGTTGATGAACAAAAAGGTCACCTGACCTCTTTTACATGGCCAGGAGGAAAATGGAACTTAGGACAACTTACAGAAGATATTTCCCAATTCTTTTAACGTCCTTCAAATTCTATGTTTTAGTAAAACTCCTGCAAAGACTGTCTTGCATTGGGAAGTATATTTTAACTACTTACCTAGTACAATGACATCACATGGAGCTTTTGCAACACCATGATCATTTTCAACTTTGATCATATACAGGCCATGGTCAGGTCGGGCAGAGTCTCTCACACGTAGCTGAGATTCTCCTTTTTTACTATTGTCAATACTCAAACGTTCTGTTAGTGGAAGGACAAATGGTTCTTCTTCCTCCTGAACTTCACCCTTCTTCCTCCTAACCACGGGTGCTGCTCGCTTCTTAATTTCCTCTGGTGTAATAACTTGTTCATCCTTTAGCCATGTGATGGTTGGATAAGGTGAGCCAGCAATAGTTGCATCAAGTACTATGTCATCACCTCGTTTCACTTCTAGGCTGGTTTTCAGAGTGACTTTTGGGGCATCTGTGATGATTAAAATAATAGTTTTTCAGTTCCAGTTAAAACATTTGACAAAACATTAATTCCCACGGCATCCCCATCAAACACAACTTACTAATAGGATCTACAGCTTTGGTTGGAGGAGTAGCCCGAGAAGGTTTACCAATTCCAACAGCATTTTCTGCTCTCACTCGGAATTGGTATTCTTTACCCTCCTCAAGGCCTTTTGCTGTATAGGTCAGGCCTGATACCAGATGTTCATTGCATCTCTTCCATTTGTCTTCACCCTTAACAAGCTTCTCTATGATGTAACCAATTATCTTGCTCCCTCCATCATACAAAGGAGGTTTCCATGTAACAGTCATGGCCTCAGCTGTGGGATTATGAACCTCAACATCTACAGGTGGATCAGGAGGTTCTGAATGAACAAGGAAAAAAAAACCTGTTAGTACACTGAAAACTATCTTTTTAAGATTAAAAAAAATCACATATTAATTCCTAGCTATATTACACCCATGCCCAAACTTACGCTTTTCATCTTTAGCAAGGACTGGATTTTTCAATTCAATATATTCGCCTCCGCCAATCTTGTTAACAGCTTTAACACGGAAGAAGTATTCACAATCTGGTATGAGATCTTTTACAGTCCAAGACAGTTTGTTCTCACCAGACATGACTGGTATATATGTTCTTCTCCCAGCTTCTTTGCGTTCCAGGACATAATGAAGAATTGGGCTTCCACCATCAAATTCTGGAGGTTCCCAGGTTAATTTGCAAGAGTTCTTAGTAACATCACTTGCTTTAATATCTTTACATGGTCCTGGTAGACCTATTAGACACAAAATTGAGAATTATTATCAGAACCTGAAAAGTCAGCATTTTCATGGTACATTCTCTAAATGGGACTGTTCGCATTTGGGGTAAATAATCTTTAATAAGGTGGAGTGTTTCTTATACTGCATGCCATTTACCATCTTGGCTCCCAACTGCTAAATGTCCCTAGCTCCCTTTGAGTCTTTGATCCTAGTAATAATGGACTTCTAAATTTCCAAACACCAGGTGTATGTGTGTGGGGGGGAGGGCACTGGGGAGCAGGAAATATTATTACCCCTGATAGACAATATGAAGGGAAAATGCAAATACAATTAATACTATAACTTTTATTTATTTTTATTTTTAATTAATAAATTTTTCTTACAATGTTTTATTTCCTTGGTACTTTATATGCCAATAATTTCAAAGGATGTAAATTAAGCTAATCAGAATTTAACTAGCAATTTCATTCCTGGAGAACTGTTTTGCTTCTCATAGAGAAAATATAATCTGAAAGTGCATTGAATTTGCACTGACCAATTCATGAAGTCACCTATACTAATAATGCAGAGTTTATTTCCCCAATATGTGAAGAATATCTAGTACTCCATCAAATAATGATTACCTATGACTTTGACATTGATTGAGGCCGTTGCTGAGCCAAGCTTATTCTCCAGTGTAATGGTGTAAGCTCCAGCATCTGCATGGACACTCTTGGGTACTTCTATAAGTGCAGAGTTGTGATCATTCTTCATTGTTAATCTATTAGTTGCTACAACTTCTTTGCCATCTTTTTGCCAAGTAACAGTTGGAACTGGGACAGCTCTGAAGGGAACAGGAATTCTTAGCTTTTCACCTTCAATAACAACAATGTCATGAGTCTCCAGATCAATTGTTGGTTTACCTATAAAGTATAATCCAAAAGAAGCATAAAGAACATTTTAGAATGCATTGCACGAATAAAGCCTATTTCATTAATTGTAAATGAAACTGTGTTCTTACAGTCTGCATCTTTGGCGACCACGTTGTCAGAGACTTCAGATGGCTCACTGACACCAACAGCATTAACAGCTCTCACTCTCAGAACGTACTCCTTGTCAGGAACAATGCCTTCTTCAACCTTAAATTTCAAATCTTTTACTGGGCGAGAATTAACTCTCACCCATTTCTCAGTGCCTACTGGACACATTTCGACATGGTATCCTATAATAGGACTTCCACCATCTTTCTTTGGTGGTTTCCAAGCAATGGCAATGTGCTTTCTCCCAGAATCAGTCACATGGAGGTCAAGGGGAGGTGAAGGAGGACCTGAAAAAAGTGTGAAATATTCACATCCACAAGGTCATCATCAAGATATGTTATAGTTAGTATTATTTATATAATTAGTACCACTTACCTGTTGGATCTTCAATTTTCACGAGTTCTGTGGGCTCACTTGGATGACCGACTCCAGCTTCATTTTCTGCCCGAACCTGAAATTGGACCTCTGTCCCTTCAATGACATCAGTTACTCTGAAATTACATTCGGGTCCTGAGGTCTTCCCAGCTTTCACCCACCGAGTGCCTAACTTTTCTTTCTTCTCGATGATATATCTATTGAAATAACAAAGCATTTCATCAGTATCAATAGGAATAGCAAATTTAAGAATCTTCAGCCAAGTATAAATTATTCTTTATGAACTAGTTAAAATTCTACCTCTGTATAGGTCTTCCACCATCATTTTTAGGTGGTTCCCACTTCAGGTCAACATGTTGTTTTGTCACACCAACAACTGTGAGAGCATAGGGTGGTCCAGGGGTGGCTGAAAGCAAAATATTCAAAGGTTAGAAAAACCAGAGGGAAACATGACAACCTGTTACAAATGGTGCCAAGAAGATTAAGTCAGAGAACATACTAAAGGTGTCTTTGGCGAGGACAGAGTCCCCAATTTCAGTGTAGTCACTTTGTCCAATGGCATTCTCTGCAGCAACTCGGAATACATATAAAGAGCCCTCTGTCAGTGGCGTTACTGTGCACTTGGTGTCTTTGACAGTTGTGTCCACTGTTTGCCAGCCTTTTCGCCTCACGTCTCTCTTTTCTACAATGTAGTTGGTGATGGGGGACCCTCCATCTTTCTCAGGAACTGTCCATTTTAGGTCTGCTGTATTTTTTGTGATGTTAATTACTTCAAGCCAGCGAGGTGGTGATGGGGGATCTGAAGAAGAAAAAAATGAAAAAACAAATTCAATTTTTTATTGTTCAATATTTGATCATATAACATGGGTGAAATAAACTAGTATGAGTTTTTCATATTCTCCCAGAGCTATATAACCCAAACATCAAGTGCACTTACATAGCTTCTCTCGACAACGCACGGGGTCGCTGGGTTCACTGGGTTCACTTTCCCCGGCCTTGTTCACTGCTCTCACTCGGAATGAGTATTCCTCCCCTTCCACGAGCCCTGGAAGCAAATGCTCAGTGGTGGGAACCCCTTCGGCCACTCGGACCCAGTCATCTGTTCCGGTCTTCTGCATTTCAATGACATAAGATTCAATCTTTGCCCCTCCATCACGTTCTGGCTTTGTCCAATTCAATAGTACTGATGTTTTGCCCACATCTTTCACAGTGGGTTTTCCGGGGGGCCCTGGAGGATCTGCAAGCCAATGTAATGAAATTATTATTTAACTTTGTCAAAAAGTTAATGTAAACTTCAAAATGACCACAGAAAATTATATATATAAATAATACCTATGGGATCCTTAATCAAGATTGGTTCAGTTGATCTGCTCGGTTTTCCAGGTCCAGCAAGATTTTCAGCCAGCACACGGAATCTGCATTTTTTCTTATTGGGGAGACCTTTCACTCTGAATTGGGAACAAAGTCCGATTTAAATGCCATGATATGACTTTTGATTTTATATAGAAGAGCCCAATATTTTTAAATGTGAAAAACCTGAAACTTAACTGTAAACATTTCAATATAAATTTAAAATTGCTGTCACATACTTTAGATTTTGCCAAATGTACCAACCTAATTATAAAATCTATAATGATCATTATCATCATATCCTGGAGAGCCAAATAATTTGTGGCTTCCAGAAGGTTAATATATTGTGGTAAATTAAGAAATATGTCCTTGAATGGAGTTTGTATCACTTTTGGAATTATGTGATAATAAAAAACATAAGTCAAAAATTGAAAAACTTTGTAGTGCTATAAAGTCATGTGTCATCAAAACGAATTTTAAATAATGAACATTTATATACACTACTGTTTTGATATCTTGATGGAGATTTTAGGCGTACCTGAATGTTGTGTCCTTTACTGGTGTCTTATTGCATCTAACCCACTTATCAGTGTCAGGATCTAATTTTTCAACCCAGTATCCAGTGATTGGGCTGCCACCATCATTGTCTGGCTCACACCATGTGAGAGTCACTGCATCTTTAGTGATATCAGAAGGTTCGAGGCGAGTTGGAGGTCCAGGTGGATCTACAGACAAGATAGAGATATGTTGTTATATGTCCTATATATAAACGTGACACCTAAATTCAAATTTGATATGGGCATCTCTTTCCCTCCCCTCAACTGTTTAATGATAAACTTACCAAATGGATATTTGGCTACTATTGGGGAGGCCTGAACAGGTTCACCAACACCATACATGTTTTCTGCAGCAACTCTGAAGATGTATTCTTTATTGGGTGTTAATTTGGTTGCCTTGAAGTTTGTATCCTTGACAGTTGAGGAGAGCTTGTGCCACACATCACTGTCAGCTGCTTTTCTCTCCACAACATAGTTTGTGACTTTAGATCCACCATCATCTCGTGGTGGGTTCCATGTTAGAAGACATGACTCATTGGTCACATCTGTGATGTCAAAAGCAGCTGGTGGCCCGGGTTTATCTGTGGATCACATTTCACATACAGATAAGAAATGTTGAAAATGATGTTTTATTTTTAAAAGCAACTGAAATGAATTTGCCTGTTTTTCAAATGAGAGCCCCCTTACCTAAGACGTTTACTTCTGCCACAGCAGTGGCCCGGCCGCAGACATTCACAGCTTCGATGATGTATGTACCGGAGTCACTTCTTTTACTATCGGCGATGGTCACTGTGGATTTCTTAGGGACATTTTCAATGGTGATTCTCTTGTCCTCCTTTAGAACGGTATCAGCTTTTGTCCAAGTGATTGTAGGTTCAGGTTTTCCTGTTACAGTGGCAGGAAGCTCGATCTTAGTTCCTGCTTTTACAGTGAGACCGGCAAGGAGCTTTACATCAAGGAAAATTTCTGGAGCCTCTGAAATGGAAAGGGTGATTTATGACGTCAGTATGTTTAGGCAGAACTAAAGTTTGAGGCTTGGTTAATAAAACAAAGCCCAAAAAACAGATACCCTGCGTGTCCACAGCCTGTATTTCATCTGTGGGTTTGCTTGGCAGGCTAGCTCCAACCCTGTTCAAGGCCTTCACCCTGTAGGCGTACCATTTGCCTTCTTCAAGTCCTGTCACTTCCATTCTGGCAGAAAATAAAAGAGGATGTTTTACTAGAATGCATATAGTCTGCTTTCCTGTATAGTATTAATAATCTTTCCAAAATTCATATACCCCCTAGTATAATACTATTTTTTCAGTTAATTTTGGATTACTTTGATATTATAACAAATGAAAACTTTGAGTAGGGGGCAATTTCAACAGTGTTTTAAAAAGCCAGACAGGCACACTAGGGGAATTCTCAATAAAAAAGAATCTAACATTTAGATTTTTCCAAAAGAAAGCCCATTTTAATGGTTAAGCATAAACAAACTCGTGTCAAGTAATTAAAAAACCTACTTTGTATCTGCAACTGGTTCTCCACAGGCAACCCAGCGATCAGAACTACGTGGGCATTTTTCAACTATATATCCTTTGATGCGTGAACCACCATCATGTTTAGGTGGATCCCATGTTAGGAAGATGCTCTTGGCTGTTCTATCTCTCCATTTAACATTCTCTGGTGGGTCAGGCACAGCTATAATATTATAAAGAGAGAGTCCGTGTTAGGTAGGCCATGTCTGAAATTTCCATATCGCCGACCATGCCTTTCCCCATGACTTCAGTTGCTGTTCTAAAAGAAATAACAGGTAACAAGAAACTTGGCAAGAAATCATCAAGAATGTACTCACTTGCAGGAGCTGACATATTTACAGGTTCTTCAATACATGCAGGTTCTCCAGGGCCACACTTGTTCCGAGCACAGACTCTAAATAAATATTCTTTTCCTTGCACAAGATCAGGAACTGTGAATTCTAGGTCAGTCACAGAATCCATAACCTGGGACAAAGAAATACAGTCAGTGATTGTTTCCCCAAAACCTTATGCCCAAGTATAAAGGTTTGTTACTCTGAGCATGGATACAAAGGGAAAGTAAGGCACATAATAGTATTTGCCTCTTAGTATAAGACAAACTGTCTCCCAGTTTACACACATCAAAACGGTGGCAATTTAGGTTTCGGTTTTTTCTATCAGAGTGGTTATTAGAAATATGGTAAAAATCAAGGTTAAAAAATAGTAATGAGTATAAATGGAGAAGGAAAAAAAAGGTCAGGCCAATTAAGTAATCTTGGAGAGTGAGAGGATATATGACCATCAGGGAATTAAATACTTAGCACCTCTCGAATAGCATACAGCTTAATAAGGGCAGTATTAGATAATTACCAGGTAACAAGTATGTTTTTTTTTTTAAAGAAGTCTAGTTGAAATTTTGCTGAGACTTACAAGATGAGGCAATTATAATAAAGTTTGAACTACCTCAGAAAACATTAGTACCGATTATTTAAAAAACATTTTGGTATTTTTTGAGTATGGTAAGTTAAAAAGGTATTCGTCTATCTTTGGTGGTATCCCAACTTTCTGGGGTTTCCTCTACTCTCTTTTCTATTATTGGTGCATTGCTGCTCAAAAGTTACCTTAGTCCATGTTTTCCGGCTGACTTCTCGCTTTTCAATAACATATCCAATTAGTGGACTTCCTCCATCATCATCTGGCAGTTCCCAAGTCAAATGTACTGAGTCTTTGGTTATGTCAGTAAATTTTAGTTCTTTGGGTGCACTTGGGCGAGCTGGAAAAAATACAGTCAGAAGACATTATTATTACTATCAATAGCAACCTAATATTTACTAATACTGTCAGATCATCTTGGATAACAAATTTACTTCCTTACCAATTACATTGACATCAATTTCTCCAGTAATTGTCTTCACAGGATTTTCTAATTTTAGGGTATAAATGCCCTTATCTGGGCGTTCACTTGGAGAAATGACAAGCTCGGCGTAAGCAGATAAGGTTTTTATTTTTACACGTTCCTCTGGTTCTAGCACTTTATCTCCAAATGACCAGGCTGCAGTTGGTCTTGGGTAGCCTGTGCTTGGAACCAGGATCTTGATGGGATTTGGGACAATAACTTCCAGACCATCTTTAAATTCACTTAAATCCATTGTTGGTTCAACTACCAAAAAGAAACATCAATTAACTTTCAGTAATATATTTACATCCTCGTATCCCAAGGTAGTTATGGGCTCTTCCCACATCTGAAAATTTAATATTCATTTACCGAATGCATCGTCAGCAGTTAGAGGACCAAGAATTTCAGATGGATCTGATACACCAGCTTTATTTTCTGCAGATACTCGATATAAATATTTATTTCCTTTTTCTAATCCAGTGACCTAAAATTAGAATCAATAATTATAATAAACACATATATTGAAGTCCATGATCACATATTAATTTTTTTTTTTAGGTGCAAATGCTCTACCTTGTAAGTCAGTTCAGGGACAAGTTTCTTATTGCAACGAATCCAGTTATCTTTCCCTTCTTCACATCGCTCAATTATATAGCCCAATATTGGGCTTCCTCCATCCTTCAGAGGAGGTTCCCATGTAAGCTGAACTGATGACTGAGTTTGATCTGATGCATTTAGGTTCACAGGAGGACTTGGTCTCTCTGGAGTAGAAGAAAGAGATTTAGCATTCTTTTTAATTTCGTGACAATTTATTAGGATGATGCTGTAGTCATTTCTATCATCTCCATTAAAAGATCAGATGTACTGAATTTATAGATTGAAAGTCAGCACAATTAGGTTTCTGTGATTTTGTTCAATTTTTTTGGTGTTCTGTCTTTTCATTAATTTTTATATAATTTGGATTATTTTAATCAATAGACCCAAGTTCCAACTTCATGTAATAATGACTTCTATCTGATGGGCTTACCGATCGGATCAGCAACTTTGACGAAGGGTGTAGCTGCACTTGGTTTTCCAACTCCAATTCGGTTTTGGGCTCTGACCCGGAAACTATACTCCTGTCCTTCCACCACATCAGTGACAGTTGCAAACAAGTCTTCAGCTTTTACTGTCATGGCTGTGTCCCATCTGATGGAAGTCTTGTCCCTTAATTCAATGACGTAGTTTGTGATCACAGCACCTCCATCATACTCTGGAGGTTCCCATGTCAGTGAGACACCAAATCTGTTCACGTCAGTGATGGTTACATTCAAAGGAGGACCTGGAACATCTATATTTCATCATGAAGGAAACAAAAAGACTGGGTTATATCAGGGAATAAAAGCAAGGATGAGCTAGTTTGCACTTTACTTAAAAACTTCTTACCGTATTTACTCTTGGCTTCTACCGGGTTGTCAGTTTCCACTGGTTCACCCGTGCCAACTCTGTTCCTTGCACTCACACGGAAGAGGTACTCAATACCTCCTTTCTGTAGTCCAGTAACTGTAAACTCACAAGTGTCTGCACTGTCAGTAGCCAGAACCCAAGTCTTTCTCTTGATGTCACGTCTTTCAACAACATAACCTATAATTTTGGCTCCACCATCAGTTAATGGTTCCTCCCAAGCAAGACTCACTTCACCATCAAATGTTTCTGTCACTTCCAAGTTACGTACAGGCCCAGGAACATCTGAAATATGCACATAAAAAGTTCTTTTAGTGTGCTATCTTGCCTCTAGTTGTGCTTTGTCAATTAAGTGACTCCAGGCTTACCGATAACATCTAAGTTGATGAATGCTTCTGCCTTCCCGTGTTTGTTCTGAAGCACAATTCTATACCTTCCCTTGTCTCCTTTCTTGGCTTCTGAAATTCTGAAAGAAGTTTGTTCGGCTGTGGTGTCAACAGTTTTGGAGGGTAGACCTTCATCTTCTTTAAACCACTCAGCTTCTGCTTTGGGGTAAGCATCATAGGGCACCACCATCGTCAGAGGCTGGCCAGCATCAACCACAAGATCTTGATCACCTGTCTTGATTTTAGGTGCCGCTAGTGAGAAAAATAACATGTGAATAGTTTTGAGTTATTTATTGTAATCCATCTAGCCAGAACTTCTTTACTTGGCATTTGTTAGCAAATACTGGTTATATAATCTTGGAAGTTTGTAACAGTAATGTTACCGTAGAAAACGCTATCTTAGAGTTCTCATAGTTTATTTTGCAAATTGGCAGAGTAAGGATGATATAAATGGTATAAAAACATAACATTTCCATTTTTTGCCAAAAATATCAGAGGATACAGTATCATGTAACACATGTCTTTTTAAATTTTTGATAGACATATATACTTAGTTGAAGACAAAACAGACAAACTTTTTCTTATGGACAAGAGGTAAGTCAATGACTTTTTCATAGTGACAACTGATAAGGATGTCTAGAAATTTGGAACAGGATGAGACAGTGACCCTATAGGGGTTTGTAGAGTAGAAGAGAATGGGGATATCTCTATATCTGGGTTTGCTGAGAAGACTCAAAGGGCGATAAACTGATTCTAGAAATTAATGAAGTTACCACGTTCCAGGTTCTGGTATTTAGAGGAATGCTTTAATTTCCTCTTACCCAGGACACTTGGTGGTAAGAGAAATTAGACCAAGTAAAATGCAGAAGGGCTTACCAGAAATAAGAGGCTCTCACATGCATCATCTCATTAATTAACTGTGAAAACTGAAACTTACACAATATCTGTGATATTGTGAGGATATCAGAAAATAAAGGAATGGGACTTACCTGCTAGTTCGAGCTTAGCTGTGGCTTCTTTATCTTTGGCAATAAATCTGTATTCACCCTGGTCACGGGGCTTAATATCACAAATCTGTAGCCTGTGTGTCTTTCCTTCACTCATCATCTGGTATTTGTCACCCGGGACAATAACCATGTTATTTCTTAGCCACTGGACTTCTACTTTATCTTTGTTGAGCTCGGCAAAAAAGACAACATCAGCACCAGGGGCTTCAAGAATATCTTGGGGAGGCCTGATGATCTCAACAGGGATTTCTGAAAAGAAGATGTGAAATAGTATCAAATATGTTTATATTTGGATTAAGACATTTCTAAAACTGGTGCGAATATTACATTGTCCTTTTTACTTAACATGTACCTTCCACAAAAAGTCTAGCTCGAGACTTCCTGTCTTCTACTCCACAAGCATATTCACATTCATCATCCAGTCTACAGTCTTTTATAATGAGTCTATGTACGGCTCCATCTTTTTCAAATTTGTACCTAAAAAAAGACATTGAATTAACTGTTAGCGTGAGTAGCTTACCTCCCACTATTAGATCAGCTGCACTCTTAACATTTTAACCTCTATGATTAGTCAGGGACACACCCCAGTTGGTTGACTTGATCATCTAATTTTGCATCTCTCACTCTGAGGGTATAGACCAGGTCTTTTGGGGGGTAATGACCACCAAATTGCCAAAAGTGTATCGTGTATGTACTATAAAGATTAAAAAGCTTTTGCTTACTTTTTGCCTTCTTTGATTTCTCTCCCATTTCTGTACCATTTTACATTTGCTTTCTCCCTGGAGAGCTGGCAGGAGAAGACAGCGTCATCGAACTCAGTGACCGTCTGGTCTTCCAAGTGTTCCACAAATTCTGTGGGGGCTTCTACAATGAGAAGCTCAGCCACAGATTTATCTTGTCCAGCAGTGACAATGTATTCACCCTCATCTGGGAAGCCACAGTCTTTAATGATTAGGGAGTGCTTATATTTGTCAATTCTGTACGTTATACGGTTGTCTAAAGGCACCTCTTCTCCATTTTTGGTCCATTTTAATGTTACATTGAGACGATTCACCTTGCACCAGAATGTGGCAGATTTCTTCTCCATTGTTTCAATATCTTTTAGAGGCTCAATAATCCTAAGATCTTCCTCTGTTGGAAAGGGAAAGAATAATAATGATTTTATTTGCTTTCATAGTAGAAATTAATTCAAAAAATTCCTAATGCCATACATGTGACTTACCTTCTACTATTAGATCAGCTGCACTCTTAACATTTTCACCTCTACGATTAGTCAGGGACACACTATAGTTGGCTTGATCATCTAATTTTGCATCTCTAACTCTGAGGGTATAGACCAGGTCTTTTTGGAGAATAATGTATTTTGAACTATCAAAAATGGCTTCTCCATTTCTGAACCATTTGGCTTTGGCACCTTCAGTATTAACTTCACAGTTGAAGACACCTTCTTGTTGTTCCTTTATACGAGTGTCCTTAAGAGGAACGATGATCCTGAGTTTTTCTGAAAGGAACCAGTGAGATTTTATTGTAGGAAGAGGGACCAAAGTTGTAGATACAAATGTAAGGAAACCCAGGACATGAAAAACAAGCTTACCAATTACTGTCAAGTGAGCTGCTGCTCTGGCAGCCCCAACCATGACCACGTAAGTGCCCATATCTTGCAACGTGGCATCTTTCACAACTAAGATTCTCTTTTTGCCATCAACAATTATGTCATATTTGTCTCCAGGTTCAAGTGTCTCATCGCCCCTCTTCCACTGGACTTCAGCATTCTCCTTTGATATAGAGCAGACAAATTCAGCCTTTTCTCCTTCCAGTATTTCAAGGTTTTGAGGCTTTGAGAGAAATTCAGCAGCAAGTTCTGGAAAGAAAAAGTTGCAAGATACCAAGAACTTAAGCATCTGTGCTAGAAATGCAACAAGACTGACTTATTAAAATTTAATTCATTGTCATTTTCATACCATGTACTTTGACTTTGCCATCAGTTCGGGAACTTGGGAGTCGGCAGTTATAGTTGTCAGCATCCTCAAGTTGCGCATTCTGAATGATCAGTATTCTCTTTCGTCCATCTTTAAGTATTTCATATCTTCCTGTTTCAATGATCTCTTCATCCCCTTTGTACCAAATCACATCTGCTCCAGGCTTGGAGACCTCACAAACCAGTTTTATAGTGTCTGTTTCATTAACTTCAATGTTGTTAAGATTTTTTGTAAAGACAGCTTCTTCTTCTGCAAGAATAACAAAAATTGAGTTAAACTGGAAATCATTACTTTTCCCCCAACACAAACACTTCTGAAAAGAAAGACTACACTCTTACCTAGTACTGTCAGCATGCCAGAGGTTCTTGCTGTCCTGACTTCACAGGAATATTCTGCTTCATCATCCAGTAGACACTTGTTGATGACAAGAATACGCACTGCTCCCTTAGATATGATGTCATATTTTTTGCCCTTTTTAATTTCAGCACCATCTTTGAACCACTGAACCTATATTTAAGATAAATAAGTACACTGATCAATTTCTTGCTGTGCCAGAACATGTGTCTTTAAGGGGAACTATGATCATGGGTTTTTCTGAAAGTAACCGATAAAACTTTATAGTATGAAGAATCAAGGTGGTGCATACAAATAAAACTAAGTCCAAAAAAGCAAGAATAAAATTCTTCAGTTATTGTTAAGTGAACTTCTATGATAGTATTATAAGTTATTAAAAATAATAGGATCATATAAGTGTAAAGCCATAGAGGACTTTAGATATTATGCAGACCAATTTGTTTTCCTCATATAAACTAATACTCAAAGTTGATCCACTAATGGTCCTTACTCTCAACCACAACACTTAGAAGGGACATGAAATTTCTGATTTTCTTAGCTGTTGACCTAAGAAAACAGTAGTTCCATAAGGTTCAAACTAGCAATATCTTGAGCTGCTGATTGGCATCGAGTATTTTTCAAGTAATAACAAATGAGTAACATTGAACAATGAACAATAAAATCAAGCATCATGTTATAGTAATAATCTTTAATCTGAAAGTAAAGTCATGATCAGAGATAGACTTGATTTAATGTTTTCTTCTGACCTAGTCAGACCACAGGTAAACATAAAGTATCCATAGCAACCATACAATTACAGACCTTAGCATTTTCTTTTGATATTTCACATTCAAATCGAGCCATTTCTTTTTCTTTAACTTGAAGGTCAGTAAGTGGTCTTAAGAATTCCACATGAGGAGCTGGAAGAGATGATCAGAATCAAAATGAGGTTTCTGACATTGCAGTACATGTTAAGAAAATGTGAGTCTTTTGCAAGGGCTTTTTCATCTTAACAGGTTACAACAGGCTTTGAAATCACTTAGAGTTGCTATTCATATACAATACGCTGGGTTTTCTTGGAATTATCCAAGATACACAGGTATCCTGTGTGTCTTGTTAACTGTATCTATGATACATATATGTTTATCAATTGCCAGCCCAGTTCTTCTGAATGATAGCTGGAAGGAAAATCTTTACTGATACTGGTCCAGAGTTAGAAGCTGATATTGCCAAAGGAAATACTATTAGCAAGGAAACCATTGAGAAACTAGCAGAGTTCACTCATAATGCAGCTTGAAGCATCATGACCAATATTGTCTATGGCTTATATCATGAGTTTGCAACTGAAATCCAACACATTCTAATTTTGTTCTAAATTAGCTTCAAAGATGTCACAGGTAAATCAAGCATCAAGTCTATCAGTGTAACAAAGCAATTTGTTTTGTATAGGAGGGTGACTTTTTTTTGCACCTCTTGTTTTATTTATTTATAAAATTAAGTCATCTAATGTAAAGAATCAGAGTGCTGCCCCCTTGCCCTTCTTTCTTCTAGGGCTTCCTGTGAGTCCTTCCCAAGATAACTTTCTTTTATTTTTTTAAGGTGATCTTTCTTGATCAATGACTTTCTGGAACACAAATGCTGGCTAATCAGCTTGGAGATATGCTAATAGCAGATGAGCCTTCTTGGAGTGGACAGAAAATAGATAAACAAGGGAAGAAAGAGACCAAAGAAACTATTCTGTCGTAAATCAAAGCGCAGCAGATATAACATGAAAAGAGTAGAGCAACACAAGATGCATGGAGGCACATTCAAAGCTACTATTTTGGGACTGTTGACATATGGAAGCAACTAAAACCAAACAGCAAATACTGCACAAAAATACACCCTGAAAAAGTGTTATCATTGAACAATGAATGAAATGAAACAAGATAGCAGATGGCATTTTGAAAAAAAAGAGGTTGTATTTTTCAAGAGGAAGAAGTAATGCTGAAAAGCATTAGTGCTCTCTTCATTTACAGGACTCCAGACTGCGCCATCTTCTTAGCCATTCTTATTCTTACTGATTGCATTATGTGAATGGGCTTTATTGTATTACAGCAAACTTATAGCATGCGTGTTTTCAAATTGAAATTCATGTTCGTTTTTTAGTTGTTGTTAACACCTGAGAATTTATTTTCCTCCCAAGTGGAAATTGCTTTCATTTTCTTTTCTTTCTTTTTTTAAACCAAGATTCCCTTCTTGTCTGTCTAATTCAATTTGTCCTTCATCCGTGTCAGGGTATCCCTACAATGGACTAATCCCATGTAGATAAAAAGCACATCTATCATTATTCGGTGAGAAGCATAGCAAAAGTGATCAAACTATCCTTATTAGACCAGATGTAGCAGAAAGCCTTTTTTTTTTTTTTTCTAAAAACACAAAGAATCAAGTTAAGTCAATATTGAAGCTAAAAGTTGCCAAGAAATGCAGTTAGGCCAAGAGGGCATGCAAAAAGTGTTTTCTATTATCAAAGAATTGCGAATGAAAAGTCCTGTGCAAGAATACTTACGCACGACGTTCAGGTTACAGGAAGTCTTAAAATCCTTAGCATCACAAGTGTACGTTTTAATATCCTCTGGGGTACAGCCATGTATGATAAGTTTTCTGACCCTGCCATCAGCAACAATTTCATATTTCTTGTTTTTGAGAATCTCTGTTCCATTTTTGAACCATTTTACTTTAGCATTTTCTCGGGATACTTCACACTCTAGCACAGCGGTAGCTTCCTCTTCGACCGTCTGGTCCTCTAGAGGCTTAGTGAATTCAACGGGAGGTTCTGAAAGAATCATACTAATTAGCGAAGACATTGCTTCTTCCCTTCTGCAAGAGTTTCAGTACCTCCTCAACTTTTTTGCCCTCTGGTACCTCCAGGGCGTTTTCTATTTTTAAGTTTCATTTGTAAGATTTGATTCCACTTGGATGATTTCCTCTAATAATGGTGCTGCATCATTATTTGTACACACAGAGGAAATTTAAAAAATATGTAATATCAAGGAAGTAATAGCTAATTTTTTAGTTAATATGTTGGTAGATACTTAGTTTGGTAGTACATAATATTTTCCCTGGCTGCTTATTGACTGCAATAAAACCACCTGGACAGGAAAGAAGTAAAAATTATTCTAGTTAATTTTGACTCTTATGAAGCATTTTATTAGATCAAAAGAGTAAAACTAGATTTTTAGACACTTGGTAGATTTTAATGATTAATGGTATATTTATCATATAAAAGTAATTGAGAGTTGGCATTATTTATGTATCTCTGCATTATGCAGGCTTTTAAAAATAGGCCTTGTAATTACCTTTCACAAAGAGGTTGGCTTGCGTTTTGAAATCTTTTGCTGTTAGTTGAACTTCTCCAGCATCTTCTAACTTTACATCCCTCAGAGTAAGTGTGTGAACTCTTCCTTCTGAACGTGTGACCACCTAGTACAGTTGAAGAATATATGAAATACATGAATATATTAAATGCATGAATATATGAAACAGCAATCTAATATATATAGGTGCATTTAATTCATTTAGGCAAACAATTTGAAAAAGTACTTTCCAAGTTGCTTTATGATAATATATACAGCACTTATGTACTTGAAAATGATTGTACTCAATAGTTTGGAATCTTTTAAGAAAAATACAAGCTTTCATAATTACTAGGTAACCTTTCATATTGAAATAGGCAAATTTCTGCTTGTATTTCTGGTCTTTTGGTGCATATTTAAAGATGTGAAAAAATACATATGGTAGTAGCAGAATAGAAGGAAAAAAGTAAGAAGAGCTAAATAATGAATGGAAGGAAGCTAAATAATGAATGCATTTGGTAATCTTTATGCATGAAACCTTATGAACCTTATGTTCTAAATGTAAGGAATTTGCCAAGAGTTAGAAATTTTCTTCCCATTTATCTTGGCAAAGTTATTTTGTAAGGCAGTGATTAAAATAAATCATGATATTCCTTAATCTTGTTTAAAAACGCCTATGAAGATGATGATACTTTTTCATATTCATGTATTTGCACCTCAGAACTTGGAAATCAGGTATCAGGGAGGTACAGGGTCATTCTCACGGTAATAAGATTATTGGTAATTCTTGTAGGTTTACCATCTAACATGTCATAACACATTATACTCTGATAACAAATTGATTTTGAATTGCTTAAGCATTTAGCATGAAGAAAAATGTAAAAGTTTTTACCAGTGGAACTATTTACTATGCTGATGTAAAGGGAAGAGTTGGGGATAAAAAGTGTTTCATTTAAAGATTTTCCCTTAATTGAGAGGTGGGTATGGTTACTTAAATAACTCCCTTAATAACTGAGAAAGGCCAAACACATAATTAGGGGAAATAAACAGAAAAAAAAATAATAAAAGATACCCTAGAAACATAGCTTTTTATTCAAGGCCATATGATTTGAATGGGAAAAAACTGCTTTTGTAATGTTTCAGTATGTATTTTGAATATAAATTTTGGACTGTGACTATTTTTAAAAATATTTCATTTATTTTTCCATGGAAGAACTGAGGTGTAGGCCAGAGTTGGGAGAGATGTGAGGACTCACCAGAGACAAGAGTGGGGAGCAGCATAGGCAGATCTACTCAAATACACTGCTGTGGGGAGCAGCGGACGAGACAGGAGAGGTGCTGTGCCATATGTGGGTTAGCACCCTGGCTGGGGATCGAACTCAGGCCTTCATGGTGATAGTGCTGAGACTTCACCCCTAGGCCATCAGAGAGACCCAGACTTGAACTATTAAAAAAAATGCTAGGTTCAACCCCACCCACAGACATATATTGTCTGTTAACATCTTGTATTTATCATATGAATTCCTCTGAGGCTATAGGAGAGTACCCTGTTACCAAGTACTTGGCTCAGAACACAGTGGTTCTTAAAAAAAAAAAGCTAATATACAATGTAGTGTGACTATGTCTAAAAAAAGGGAAAACTGATGCATTTTATAAAGCTAAACCAATAAGATCAATGCTCGAGATTTTGTGGTGAATTATGTAAGGATAATGTTAGGGTTATTTTTTAAAAGCGTTGTTAACTTAGAATGGAAGGCTACTGATAACACAATCCATGTCATGACTGTGACCAAGTGCCTAAAGCTTAAATGCAAAAGTACTACAGGTCATTTAGGACTTAGCAGACTTAGACTGATAACCAAAGGAAAACAGCTCATTTTTAAAATTTTCTTTTCTGATTTGCTAATCTAATAACCTATTTTTGATTGCTTGGTTGGTGTAGTTTTTAGAAGCTAAAAATTTTGCAGAGAAGATGAAAGACCTGAATTAAGTTGAAATACTAAGTTTGTTCTGATGGACTTAATTTAGACAAAATGTGCAAAATGAAATCAAATAGCTTTTACTTTACAGTTTATATTTAAATTTTTTTTAAAAAGGAGACATTTCAGTAATGTAAGTTCATAAAAGGTTAAAGTATTTTGGGTGTCTAGATTAAAGGATTAAAATTCCTTTGCCAATGGAGACCAAAGGGAACCACAGTTTTATAACTAAGTAATCTTTTCTAATCCCAGGAAAAAGCTTAGTGACAAGAAGAGATTTTATTTTTGAGAAAATGAAAATTTAATATGATTTTTAGAAGTCCACATTTTAAATTAAAATAGTATAGTGTTACATTAGAACCAAGACATCTTTTAATAAATGCTTAGTTTTAACAAAAAATATTTAGTAGCAAAAGTATCATTTCTAGGCTCAAATCCAGAATTTATAGATATAGGAAGGATTTGGAAAGTGAACTGATTTTGTGTCTTGACGTGAAAGGAATAAAATTACCCTTATCAGGATAAATGTATACTTTAAAGCAGCAAACACGAAATGAAGATGGACCCTATTAACAAGTTCAATATTTAGAAGACTTTATGGCAAGGAGATTTTCTAATATGTACCTTAATTCTCATATTTGCAATTTCAAAATTCTGCAATTTGACTAGTTTGTTGTTTATTTCTCCTAATCCTCCTTAGAGAAAGAAATCAACTAGCTATTATTTTCTGTATAAAAAATAGACAGACTATCTACCTGAGGACAGTTACTGAATTACCATTTAATTATTTTTAGTGTTTGTTTTAGAACAATTGTTCAAAGGCATTTGCCTCCTAATTTTTCAATCAAAATTGTGATTCCTTGTTAAACTGAATACTTTTTAAATTATATTCATTGATGTCTTCAAAATTTGATTTGCACTGAAGCTTTGGTATTTCAGATATTGTTTCTTAAACCATGAAAAAGAAAACCATAGAAAAATGTGCTGCCCTGTGTTTTATTTCCAACTCATGTAGGAAAGATTCTCTCTCTCTAAATTTCAACAATTCCAAATTAATGATGGATTATCAAGATAATTTAAACACACTTGTTTTGAGGAAACACATAGTCAACTTAGGTAAATTGTATTTTAGCTGAATAATTTAATTTTTATCTATGGGCAACAACTTGGGCATAGAAAAGTTAACATACAAAGTTGGTTATTTCCTAAAACTTCTCAAAGTATATTTATGCATGCATGGTAGATAATCAAGAACCTTCTTTCTTGTCAGTACCATCAGTTGCACTTTAAATAGTTCCCACTTGCATTCCAGAATTTGCACAGCTCAAAGCACTTGAGGGTTAAAAATAGCTTTGCAGAAATGCTTGAAGAGCAAATCTGCCTAGAAGTTATCTCTGCTACTTGATCTACTGCCTGAAATGGAATTTCAACCCTCTCTCCTTAATCCCCTTATATGCAGAACACTACATAACATGGAGAGAATTAGCTGTAGACCTCAATATGCACAATGTCACAGTGCATCAACTCAGGCCTTTTCGTTCCTTCCTATTCGCCAGTTAATCAGTCATTGATAGCTAGAGTGTTTCAAAAACCGAGAATTGGATTGTATTTGAAATTTTTATATCCCTTTCAATAAAAATATCATCAAATGAAACACACAAAAAAGGTGAAGAATCTATTTTATAACTCAGTAGAAATCTGGCTAGAGTAGGGTGAGGAAAAGGAAAGGAGAGGAGAGACAGAAGAAAGAGAAAAGAGTAAGGAACATAAGGAGGAGACAGAAGAACCTGGGAGAAAAGGAAAAGCAAGACAAGGCGAGCAGACGCTGCCTCTTACCTTGTCGCTGGGCTCTAACTTCACCCCTTTGAGATACCATTCCACGGGGATGTCCTCGTAAGATAGCTCACAGTCAAAGGTGGCTGTTTCCCCTGCTGTCACTGTGACATCCTTCAGAGGCCTCAGAAGCCCAATAACGCGTGCTTTTTGAGAAGATCGAAACAGCTTTGGTTTACTCATTTTGTAATTCCACGAGAGCAGATACAAACTCAGTTATTACTCTCCATGGCTGCTTTCTTCAAGAAGGAAAGAGTCATAGGACTGGCCTGTATTTTAACTCCCATGTGAACGTGGCCCCACGGTGCTGAGAAGGGGAGAGCTGGTGGCTGGGGAGTGGTTATTTGTAGGGGCCCTCTGGTTCTGATGTTCAAGGTCAGTGAGAAATTTGCTCTGCATCTGTCTTTCTGCCAGGCATCAGGTTCCTCTTGCTACATAAGGTATGTGGCTTCCAAAATAACTAAGACTCTGATTGGGAGAGGACAAGGGCCCCTCAATCACATAGCCTGTCCATATCCATCAAACACTTCACACTTTCCAAAAATGTTAGCCTGATGATCCCTGCCTGTAAGTCTAAATGCCCACACAGCAAAGTCTTTCTTTATAGCTACAGTTATACAGCCACTTGAGGGATGTGGGCTTTAGAGGTTCTAAGTTTTCTATTTATATTATGTACATATACTTTGAGTGAAAGGATTGTGAAGTAGGAGACTCTGACTTGGCTTACATTTCTTTTGATCAAATAGCAAAAGCAAGGACATTTGCAAAACTTTAGAATTGAAACACATGAATGTTAGGCTATCAAAGCAATCTGGACAAGAAAGCCTTTTCTGTACTTGAATAATACTGTCTAATGAATTAAATTATTCCAACTAACCCCATTCACACTCACTTTCTGCAAAAGTGTGTAGACTGAATTCCCAACAGAAACATAAAACTTACGTTTTACTCGAAGGTGGGCACTAGATTTGACATTGGCAGCTTGAAAGTCCACCCCGCCCGTCTGGTCCAGGCGACAGTTGTGCAGGATAAGGAAGTGTACTTTGCCTTCTTCCTTGATCTCACAGTCCTGTATCAAGAGAGAGAAAAGGTTTCACAGGAAACCATCCTGTTGCTATTTTTTTTTGGAGAATGTAACAATGAAAAGAATGCCACAAGTAACTGGTGAGGAGACTTGATTAAAATTTTGATTTTTTTTTTTTTTGTGAAGTAAAGCATGTAAGTACAATGTTTATTTCAACTGTATAATTCTGAACCAATTAATGGCATCAAAGAATATCTACAGATTTGTACCCATTATACTGGGTCAAAAATAATACAAGAGATATAAGTAGTGACCCCTATGTCTCTGTTTTAAAGTCTGATTGAGAGCCTGACACTGTGTTTTAATTGCCCTGGGTACACTCTGACTTTTTGCCTGTCTACTTTTCTATTTCACATGCCCCTTCTGGGTGTTGACAAGTTCAGAAATAGCCTTACAGGTGCTTGGAGTAGTGCCTCTCCCTTAAGTTTCCAGTTGCCATGAATATCATCCTCAGAGATTTCAGTTTCAAAGCGAGCTGTCTCAGTCTCTGTCACCTCCACACTGTGTAAGGGTCGCACCAGTTTAATTTCCCGATCTAGAAAAGTGAAGGTCAGCATATGTTAGTAGCCTTTGGCAGACATAACCCTAACAGCTTCAGGAATGAACCTCATGGAAATTTCCTTACCCTCAATATCAAGCTTTCCTGAGGTCTGATCTGTCCCACAGTCACAGGTATACTGTCCAATATCTGATTTCAAGGCTTTCTTTAGAATTAGCATGCGCTTCTTGCCATCTGCCTTAATAACAGCATTTTTAGATGGCTTTATTTCCTTTCCATCCTTAAACCATTTCACTGGTGCATTTTCTTTGCTAATTTCACACTGCAGAATCACTTCATCTTTCTCTACGCCAGTGTAATCTTGAAGTTTTCCTGTAAAGTAAGGATCTCCCTCTGCAAGTAAAATGTAAGGAAAAAAAGAATTCATTAGCCACCTAGGGGAATGGCAAGCTCCTGGAAGAAATACACCCAGAGTTTGGGTATATTTAAAATTGTACCAAACTTTCACTCATTTAAAACGTTTTTGTTCATAAGTTCTCTAAATTTTAGCCACGAAGTCAATGCATGGCAAAAATTTGGCAAGATCTAATCCATCTGTGTTATATTTGAAGTATTTTATTAACAGTATTTTAAAAGGTGCTGAAATTTAGCTTTATACATAATTATGTGTTACTTCATTTTCCAGCAAAATTTCCAATTTCCTAGTAAATCTATTATGTCTAGTTTACCTTTAAGTTTAGGATTCACGTTATTAGTTTTTTATATCAAATTAGTTGTTTGGTTTTAATGGCTTCTACATGTTAAACTTTATATGTAATCCGCTTGATATTAAGGGTTCAAGGAAAAGAACATTTATTAAAATACATTCTGTGTTTTCTCTTATTAGAAGCTTGAAAACTTTTTTGGAAATAATTTTGATACAGTGAGATAGAAAGTATTTTTATTCCTATTTTAAACATGATAGGACTCAGTAATTAATGGTTTTTAATTCTGATTTTAGCTTGCTGTTTAGTGAACCTGAGTTTTCAGTGTTTTAAATTCCTTATATTTTTAGGTGTGATCTGTGATAATTTAAAGTCAGGAGCTACTGTCGAGCAATATTAATTCTGATTTTAGCTTGCTGTTTAGTGAGCCTAAGTTTTCATTGTTTTAAATTCCTTATATTTTTAGGTGTGATCTGTGATAATTTAAGGTTAGAAGCTACTGTCGAGCAATATAACACTTGAAGGATGACTATCTTATATAAGAGATACTCCATACATTTCTGCTGAATTTAATGTAACAAAATTAAATAGAAAAAGGTCCCTACCCAGCACAGTGAGTTTAGCTTCTGAGCTTATCCCCATAGCTTCTACTTTTATTTGAGAGGTATCAT
This sequence comes from Galemys pyrenaicus, assembly GCA_019455555.1. Taxonomy (NCBI): domain Eukaryota; kingdom Metazoa; phylum Chordata; class Mammalia; order Eulipotyphla; family Talpidae; genus Galemys; species Galemys pyrenaicus. The sequence goes on from JAGFMF010011573.1 coordinate 657,662, forward strand.
CAATAGAGAGGTCTTTGAATGTGATTGAATGAGTTTTTCCTTCATCATGCATTGAGACCAACTTGGTGGTGTGCAGGCGCTGGTCATTCTTGAACCAGCTAACTGGGATGTTGTCATGGGACAGCTCCGCAGTGAACACTGCACTTTCCCTCTCTTTGGCTGTTACATCCTTGAGTGGGGTGAGGAATTTGAGCCTGATTCCTATTAAGAAAAAAAACCCAACAACTCATTAACTCCAGCACTTTAAAGAAGAAAGAAATAAAAAAGCATGCATAAAAAAAATCATTGAGAGGTGGTCTGATACAAATACTTACCTTCGATGATCAGTTTGCCACTAGTGTGCTTATCTTCCGCTTCAAAAATGTATTTTGCTTCATCTTCAAAAGCTGCTGATTTGATCACCATCGAATGTCGAGTGCCATCCTTTAAAAGCTCAAATTTGTCATCACCAGTGAGTTCCTGGGTTCCTTTTAGCCAACGGAATGTTTTGGGCTCCCTGGATACTTCACACTCAAACCGAGCCTCATCTTTCTCAAAGACTTTCACATCATTGAGAGGGGTGATGAAGATAAGGGGCAATTCTGAAAGAAGAGGATGGCAGATGAAGTCAGAATATGCTTCTAAGCATGATGTGCAGTCAATTCCAGGTCTCATAAAGAAAATACAAAAGGGTGACTGACAAGCTGAGCGTACCTTTCACTTTCAGTTTGGCTGCAGATTTAGCATTGGCAGCCTGGAAGGAGACTTCTCCTGTCATATCCAGCTGGCAGTTGTACAGGACCAGAATATGCTTCTTCCCATCTTGAATGATTTCACAGTCCTGTTTGGAGGGGTAGAAAGAAAAACATCACGCTTTCATAAACAGCTATTCCTACTGATTCCCCCATGAGTATTTCTGATCAAGAGATTTCATATCAGAAGTGCATTTTTTTCTCCCTAAACAACAAAGAAGCACCCCCATGTTCCCACCCATGTGATCAGATAATCTTGACTTACAGGGGAAGCAGTTAAAGGCTCTCCTTTTAACTTCCATTGGCCATGAACATCTGGTTCTGAAAGTTCAATTTCAAAGCGAGCTGTTTCACCAACAAACAATTCCACTCCATAGAGAGGCTTTTCCACTTTTATTAGTCGAGCTGAAATCGTGTAGAGTTTTGTTAGACTGACTGAACAAATAAGCTGCGGGTTCAAACAGGGTATATTTAACAACATTTTAACATTTAACATTTTGAACAACTCACCCTCAACATTAACATTTGCAGTTGTCTTGTCTGTGCCACAGTCACACACATATTCGCCTTTATCTGCAAACTCTGCCTTTTTGATTTTTAGGATGCGGCGAAGCCCATCTGACTTGATGGAATGTTTGAGTGAAGGTACGATTTCTTCGCCATCTTTGAACCATTTCACTGGCACATCTTTGCTCAATTCACACTTAAGAATGATCTCATCCTTCTCCACTCCAGTTTTGTCATGTAATTTCACAGTGAAGTAGGGATTGGCTTCTGTGAAACACATTCAGTAGGTAATCAGAAAAATCAGTGAAAGCTGACCTTTATGAAAGAGAGGTGCAAAACATTTAACGCCTGCCCAGTCCCCCACCCTCTAAATGATCATCTTGTTCCATTTACCTATGACCTTTAGGTTTGCCGTGGAACTCAAGTCCTTGACTTGAGCTTTTATCTGGGATATATCATCCAGGGTCACTTCTCTCATTTCCAGTTTGTGAGTCTTGCCCTCAGATGAGATGACTACGGATCTGCTCGTGTGAAGTTTGGCATCATTTTTGAACCAGACCATATGCATTTTTTCATGAGAAAGTTCGCAAACAAAAGTTGCTGTTTCACCTTCTTTCACTGTTTGATCCTCAAGAGGTGATATGAATTTCAACCTAATACCTGCAATGGCAGCACAGAAAATGGGCTCAGAAACACAGTTCACCTTCAAATATATTCTACTCTAACCTGCACGGGGGAAAATATTCTATTTCACATGGTATCCAATTTATTCGCCTTTTCAAATGGCGTTATCCTCTACTTCAAAAAAATAAGGTGGTCCTTTTGGTGGCAATGGGAAGGACAATATTGGTGTTGACTGTCACTGAGAGCTATTAAAACTTGGTATTCTATCTTAAAGTCATGTATTTGTGCCTAAAAATGGGACATAGTCTGATCTCAACAACTCTTACCTGTAACAAACAATCGTGCAGAGGTCTTCTTGCCTGCCACCTCAGCGGTATAGACACCCTCATCATCAAATTGGGAATTATTGATAACAAGAATGTGTTTCTTTCCATCAACAATGGTATCAAACTTGTCAGATGCCTTGATTATATCAGGCCCTTTAGACCATATAACATTTGCCTCTCGAGTGAGGACACATTCAAATCGAGCCTGTCGCCTTTCTGGAACAGTGACATCCTTCAGGGGCACAGCAAAGTCAAGTTCGATTTCTGAAAATCAAGCATTAAGCAGGAGGTTGTCAGAATGCAGAGTGATATGGAATGAAGTTGAGCACATTCTATGAGTCCTGAAAGTCCCATACCTTTCACTGTCAGAATGGCAGTGGTGACTGCATTAAATGCCTGGTAAAGGACTTCACCAGCCTGGTCCAGTTTGACTTTGTGCAAAGTTAAGAAGCGTTTTCCACCTTCTGCTCTGATTTCACAAGTCTGAAAAACAACAGTTTTAGTTAACATTTGAATGAGATAAATCCTCTAGAGGGGAAATTTTACAGATACAGATTTCTATATAGTGTTTTAAAGGCTACTACTAATAAAAGCAAATAAAAAGTCACAAATTTCTTAAAAAGTTAGCCAGCTGTCCACAAAGAGTGCATCAAATTTCTTTCCCTTCAATGTTGGAAACATGAAATAGCTGGTTATTGCCGAACCAAATATGAATGTCAAACCTGGATATAGAAAGTAGTTGTTTTACATGGCTACCAAATTAAAATTGGGGCATTACTCACAGGTGAGGGCCTTAGAAGTTCTCCCTTCAGTTTCCATTCCCCAGGAACGTCTGCCTCTGAGATTTCTGCATCAAAGCTTGCACTTTCTTTCTCATAAATGGTAACATCCTCTATTGGTTTGAGTAACTCAACATCACGATCTGTATTGGTTAGAGAAGAAACACCATAATGCTTTAAATAACCTAACAATGCTTTGTGTTCCTGTTTTCTTTTTCTGTGTGTGTGTGTGTGTGTGTGTGTAACTGCCTTATACACACACAAAACTTATCTTTTAGAGTAAAGGTGAGATTTTTTTTACCTCCAAGTGTCAGCTTTGCAGGGTATCTTTTTCCTTCTATTTCCACTGCATATTCATCAATATCTTCTGGCATAGCATTCTTAATTTTGAGGTACAGATGATTTCCATCCTTCAGTATCTCAGTCTTATCATTGGGTTCCAAGGGAATTTCATCATAGCCTTTGAACCACTTAATGTTTGGAGTATCCCTTGCTATATCACAGGTGAAAACAGCTGTCCCCTTAGGTTTTACATGCTGATCTCGTAAGGGTTTCACCAGCCATTCTCTGATGACCTCTGTATGAAAATGGGGTCAGAAAAATAATTATTATCTGAAGATGTAATAGAAATAACTTCCTTGGAAAATTTCAGAAATAGAAGAAAAATTCTCAAAATTGGACAACATTCATCTACTCTATTGGTATTCTCCCTCCTCTAACACCCCACTCACAGATAAAGAAGAGACTGCTGATATTTTGATACTGGGAAATAAAATCCTCTCTTTCTATTTACTCAGTGCTATAAGGAGCAGAACAAAGCGTAGTGCTCACCTACTACTTTCACGCAGGATGAACAGTGCAGGTTGTCAGTGTTTTCCACAGTGACTGTGTACGTCCCAGCATCATAGTCATCTGAGTCATTGATGGTCAGGACCTTTAACAAGCCAATGACACTAGGCAGAATTTTGCCAGGTTTCTCCGTCACTATCTTCCCATCCTTCCTCCAGACCACGTCACGCTCCTTATTTAGCTCACAACTCAAGTACAATGGCTGTCCTTTGACCACTGTGACTTCCTCTTCAAGTGTCTTTACGAAACGCACAGGAAGTTCTGTAGAACAAGGAATTCTGTGTTAAAATTCTGCAGAGATTTTTTTTCAAAGCATACAATATTTTCAATGAAATGAAATTTGGAATTGGGAAGTTTTGTCTAAGATTACAATAAGGGTTGTTATTGAGGTTTATTATGTTCAAGTTTAATATAGACCATATACCAAAGATGGAAATTACCTTCAACAATAAGTTTAGCCGTGGAGGTCTTCTCTTTATTTCCCAAACGTAGAACACAGGTGTATTCGCCAGCATCAGAAAGCTGAACATCAATGATATGCAGCTTTCTGTCTTTACCATCTGCGATGAATCTGTGCTTTGGGCTCTCACGGATATTGCTACCATCTTTCATCCAGGTTGTAATTGCAGTGGAAGGGGAGACTAAACATTCAAAGATTGCAGAAGAGCCAACTGACTCTGCTTCGGTCAAGACAATGTCTTTCATTTCTTTCACAAACTTCAGTGGCACAGCTTTCAACTGGTAGGTGAACGGGGCTTCATCGGGAGGTTTTTCTCCACCACTTCCTGGTCTTAATTTTTTCCTTTCAGCTTCTATTGGTGAAGGAGTCTTTTTGGCCACACCTAAAGCAAAATAATGTATAAAAGTTGGCATGGCATCTCCACAAGTGTCAGAAAAGTATCAGCGTATTTGTCTGGTTAAGAATCATAAAGATTGTTATACATTTAGAAAAATCTCTCGCTTGACTGTAAAATTTCTCAGCAGGAAATGTTGCAATATAGGCAGAGGTAAATGCATCTTACCTTTGATGGGACCTTTTGGCTTAGTTGCTTCCTCCTTAGGTGCTTTGGCTTCTGAAATAAAAAGAAGACTCAGCATTTAACAATTTCAGACTTACTTCTTGCTTGGTAATACATGCTTATTAGTAAATGTAGAGCGAGTCGTGCTCTTTATTATATATATTAATGCGTAAGACACGTTCATTTTATTTATACGATTTCATAGAGAATACTTTTTAGTTCCAAGAAGAAAAATTCTGAGAATAATGTGATCAAGCTAAATTATGAACATACACAGCAAGTGCCTTTATTCTTTAATTTCTGGAAGACTTGCTCTTACTTTCTGAGTAAGTTTTACTCTTGCCTAGCTATGCAAAATATTTTAATGTGCTATGATGTGTTGGTTATGTGAACTAAAGAAATAAATTCTATCAATAGGGAATCAGTGCAGGATAAAGAAAAATGGTCTGGAAATTACCAAAAGTCTTTTTATGTTTAAATTAAGCAGACAATTTAGCATAGCCTAAGCATAGACTAAGGAAAAAGAGTATCTACATGCTACACACATATGGATTTCTCTGAAGATTTCTTTTAACTAAGCAGTGGACTAAAGCAGAACAGGACAGCGCTTACATTTAGCATTTAATTCAATTATTAATGAAGGGACAGTGTAACTATAGAACCAGTTATCTTGCTTCAGCCCTTGGGATGAGCTGCAAAAACTTTATTTCTATAGATACTTAATGAGCCCAATGTATGGTATCACCTTTTTCTGAACTAAAAAGGTACAGCTGAGTAAATGAAATTATTGAAGTTCAAAAGAATAATGCACAAATCATAAATATTAGTGATAAAATATATTAACATAAATATTTAAATCAGTCAAAGGGACTATAGTATATTGTTTCATGTCATTAAAACCAATAAAATCCCCAAATATTTCTACAAAGCGTACTATGTACCAAGCACTGTGCTAAGGGTTCTGCATATATTTAGTCTTTTCAAAAATTCTATTGGGCAGATATAATTATTATCTGAATTCACATGTTAGGAAATTAAAACCTAAAGTGATTAAATAACTTGCAAGGGATCAAATAGAATGTGTAACGATCATGGAAATGATGCATATTAAAATAATTGACACATGAAATTATTTTTGGTTTTGAGGTATCACCTAAGTTATGAACTTTTGATTGTTATGTACAGCTAATAAAGACTTAAATTTATACTTGAGATAGTGATACCACTAATAGTATATTTAAGAAAATCATTATTGATTTAAATTCTTACAAAGATTTAAAGGTTGAACTATGCAGTCTTTAAAAAGAATTGTACTAAAATATACCTAACATAAAATTTACCATTTTAAACACTTTCATCTGTACGATTTATTTTATTACGCACATTTACAATGTTCAGTAACCATGAACACTATCCTTTTCCATTACCCTAATATACAGGATTTTTAGAAAATGAGAGCATATTCCCACAGGACACATAAGAAATTTGAAGCCCCATGGGATTCCTATACATATTTCCTCAGAGAGTCCGTCCTCATTAGTTTTCACCAGGCTTGAACATTCCATTACCTGCTTTCAAAAGCTTAAGAAAGAAATGACGAGTCACAGGAATGTATATTCCAATTAAAACATATAATACACCATTGGTGAGAGAGATAAAGAACATCAGATGAAGATAGTTTAATCAAGGACTTATCATCTAAGTCCCCAAAGTTGAAATGATTTTTATATTTCTAACATAAAGAGGGCTTGAATTTTTAAATTATGGATACTTTTACTAAGTCCCCAAAACAAGCAATGAAAAAAAAATTACAGAATAAATACCTGCTTTCTTTCCAACTACAGGTGCTGTCACTGGCGCAGCAATGGGGGCTGGTGTGGGCTCCACGGGAGGTGGTTTGATTGTTTTCACTTCTGTAGAGAGATGCCGATTGCATTCATTTATCCCCTTGTCATTTCCTAAAACCTTAAGTGGTGGCCTGTTTGCCTTTTCTGATGTAATATATCCTATTTTACTATACTTAATTTTTTACTATACTTAATTGGTTATGTTAAAAATTGTAAACTCAAATAATGGGACATTTGAAATTATTTCCTGCATACTGATTGACTTCTTATTTTTCATGGGTAGTACACACTATTTGTGTAAAGCATGAAAAAATATACTCATGATAATGAGAATAAACTTGTTTACCTGGCTCAGGTTTTGGTTTTGGTTCAGGTCCAGGGAGAGGTATTGCTGGTTTAATTTCAGGCACTAAAATAATTCACAATGGTGAGAGCGTTACCACAATACTTTTGCAGTCTTATGCAAAGTCAAAACAAAATTGGACAGACAAAATATCTTGGAAAATATTAGAATTTATACACATATAGTCACCAAATCAAGTATCTGATCTAAATTTATTTTATATTTAAAACAAAATATTTGAGGAGAAAGAGAAACACCAGATAATTTCACTCGTAGGTGGAGTATAAGGAAACAAAGGAAAGAAACAGACAAAACCAAACTCATACAAAACACTGAAATTCCATGGCAGAATGAAGGCTATCAGATTAGGAGGGTGCAGATGGGAGTCAAGGGGAGAGGGGGAGCCCACTGGAATGTGGTGGAGAATTAATGGTGCCTTGGTGGTAGGTGTGATCTGATAAACACATATTTGAAGAGGTGTGTGAACCTGTAACTCTAAAATGCAGTGTGCTGTAAACCAACATTACCGCAATAAAAATGACTTAATTTAAAAGTAAAATTCTCTGCAAATCTAATGATGCTTTCTTATGTGAGTAATTGCTTAACCAGCAGTAACTCAGTGATATCAAAATTTTAAAAATACATGGAAAAGATAGTAATTTTCATGGTCCCAATGCTGTTGCCCATAAAAATAGTTTTTCTAATGTTTAAAACATTTATTTACCACTGAGTGATCATTAGCTAATTGCACATGAGAGTAAAGTAAGCCTATCTTATGTTCAAATATTGATGCCAGTATACTGATACTTCAAATGTTGCATATTTGCAGTTTTAGAAACAACTAAGAAAGTACCAGTAAGTATGTACCTGTTGTTCTTTTTTTTTTTTTTAAAGATTTATTTATGCATACAAGCACTGGGGTACAGGCCAGAGGTGTGGGGGGGGGGGGTGGTGTGAGAGGATTCACCAC
>JAGFMF010011573.1:665706-699384 GCA_019455555.1 Galemys pyrenaicus
GCCCCTCTGGCCGGCAGCAGGGATCGAACTCGTGCTGCAGTGGTTGCGGTCTGCTTCATAATGCGTTGCTTAACCCACTGCGCCACCAGGGAGGCCCCTGTACCTGTTGTTCTTTCCGGAACTTTTCTTTCTACTTTTGTAGCTGGAGGTACTTCAACTTCTTCAACAGCTTTTGGAGGTGGTTCTGGTACTTTAAAGATAATAAGATTATTTTCTAGTGTTATTTTAAGATGTGACCACTTAGAAATAAAAAAATAGCCAGATCAGATAATTTATCTTTCAAAAACTTGATAATTAAAAATTGTTTCTATTCCATCAATTGTTTTCTATTTTCTCTTCTTGATTTTGCCTCAATTTATTTTTTCCCCTTTATTACATCCACTTCTCCCCCAATCCCATTAGCTCTCCCTAAGTCAATTCCATAATAGCTCCCAATCAATAAATGTAATCTGAGAACAGGCTATTGATTAAAAAAAATCAACCCACTTAAATGTTCCCAAATTTTGTCAGACATTTGTTGACACCCTTCCACGAAGTTATTTGTCAGTTAACTCAATTATTTCACAATCATTTCCACTGGAAGAAATAACACTTTGGTGGCAAAGTAATGAAGAGCATAGCATGAATGGATTTGAGAATTACTAACAAAGTATTACTATAAAAGTAAACAGAAAGCAGACAATGAAAAACAGATGACATCACAAATGAAATATGAAGCTATGTTTATATTTAACTCCATTCATGTTTACAAGATAAACCTTTTGTTAAATGTACACTTTCTTAAAAGCTAATGTCACAAATTGTTACTGAGATTCCTACCTGTAGGTTTAATTTTTTCTACTTTTTTAGGTTCTACTTTAGGTTCTTCTTCTTCTGGTTTCTTTCTTAGAACTTAAAAGATAAAAAGGATTTATATGTAAACCAAGACAAACTAATCAAGATGACAAATAAGCATGACAAATGCAAATAAGGTACAAAGCAAAGAAAACGAAAAGTATGCAATTGCGTGTCCTGAGAAGTAAGCATTTAAGTGAAAAATATTTTTTTTCAAAAAGACAAATCAAAGATTACTGTCATGTAAACCAGAAGAGCATTATGTCACTTAACTCTCTGTAGAAAGTCTGACTCAAACCCAAAATGAATAATTTGAATAGCAACAAATTCTAATAATTCAATTCTATCATTTAATGAGGAGCATATAAATAATTATAAAGTTCACTTACATGTACATATCTAAAAAAAGATAGCCTGAAAATTAGTAATTCTGTTACAGAGCCATCTCCATAATTCTACGTAAAGACAGTGTTAAAAAGTGATTCTTCATCTGAGTGTTTTGTTTCCACTTTAATATTTTATTACTTGGAAAAAATTGTTCACTTTTTTAAAATTGTTATTTATTAGTTGTGGTGATCCTATTTACACCTTAAAACTTAATACTGAATTTAAGCTTAAGTAGTTTGGTGTACTTTAGAGAATGTAATCAGTCTAATACATTTTACTACATAATTTGATCTTGAAAAATAATGTCATTTGCTATTAGTTTAGAATATTATAAATTAGTTTATTCTCTTAAAATTATAAATTTCAAAACACGGAATGCTCACAAAACCCCTGTCTTATAAAAAACAAATGATAGACCTCTTAATTCTCTTTATTTTCAGTGCAACTACATATGAATTTTGATAAGCAGGGAATTTAATCAAAAGAAAATCAAGGGACAGAAATATTTTGTAAGTTTTCAAGTTTTTGTTTTCTTACTTAAAACCTATATAATTGTTGAAAAATACTATACCGCTTTTGAGAACAACTTCTTCCTTTGTTTGAGGTTTAGGTTCAGGAAGTAATTTTCGAACTTTCTTTTCACCTCCAAGCACTTTTAAAAAAAATATGAGAGCAAATTTTGAAGTGAATTCATGTAAAAACTAAATTTCAACAAAAATACCTTTTTCAATTCTAGTTACATACAATATATTTTTTTTGTTGCACATAAATATAATAGATTGTAAAAGTAAGTAAAACACTTCAAGTTACTTCCTCTGTAAATATCCACTTAACCTTGTCATGTAATCAACTGCATTAACTGCAGGCAAATATATCCATCTTAAATGTGTAGAATATGTTCTATACTGACTTTATGAGTCTTTTGACCAGATGCAGGATTCTAAACAGTATCTTTGCATCCATCTGTACTTGTAGATTTCCCAAATTTACATTAGTATCTTCCTGAACACTGAATACATTAGAATGACACTGGTAGGTGCTAGCATCATTATTCCATGTTCTCATCAATGAGAGAAGACAGTCAAGGGATCTAGTTTATGACCTTGACTTTGGGAGGGCCGTGTCCAACTTTGTGAACAGAAGAGAAGCATCCTTTCTCAACATCACCTTTTGAAATAATACAAATGTACTTAAAGTTACAGAATAAGGAACTTGAAAACTTGTAATGTAACTTATTGTTAATGAATATGAAAATGTTCTTGTAGTTAGACTAAAAGGGATTCAAGGAATTTCAATTAATTCCCTCTTGCATCATGGTGAATATTGGGCTTGGTGATGTTATTATTCAGAGCAGCCTCTTATTACATGTATATCTTCGTGGATTCGATGAAAAAAAATGAAGGATAAATGATGATTATTGAACCACTGATGTTAATTAAAATTTAATTTCAAATATTATTTGTATCACATCATTATTTGTTTACATATTTGAAATCAGAATTTTAACATTTCTGTAACATTTCCCACTTAGCACTTTCAACAAGACATTTATAGTTCATTAATGTAGCTTTTTAAAAATGTGCTAAAGATAATCTTGTCTAACTCTTCAAAAATTTCAACATATGAAAGGCAAATCTGTAAATATTTCATTTTAAATAATGATTTTTTTCTGTCTAGTAATTTAAATAAAATTTCACAGTTAAACATTGTTTATCCATAATATATTGGGTTGGCCTTCAATGCTATCTTCAATCTCCATTTATAACTCAGGAAGTATATAGATAAGTGGGAGATTTTTTCAAAATTCCATAGTGAATCAAGAGCAGATTCAATTTCTGGGTTGGGATATATTACATACATAAAAGAATACAACTATTACTCTACTTACAAGAAAGGTCAACATTTTAAATAAATGTTTTCTAGACTTTTATGATCCATTACTTTTCTTTTGGGTATAAGTTTAGATAAGGAAAATACTAAAAAGAAATAAATTCTGTAAACTGACCTGCAGTGTTAATGAAATTTCCTTATTAAATGTGAGCTCTAGCCACTTAAAAGAATGTCTTGGATTCAGTGATAAAAAAGTGATAGGAAAGCTATGAGGAATTTCTTGTAAACCATCTCAACAACATGAAAGAAGGACATGAATTATTTTCAGTGCTTATTACTGAACAAGTGGTCAAAATGCTATTGTTAGGTAAAATTCTGAGGATTTCTATTATTAGCTGTCAGCATCTTAACTTGAGATGTGTCCTAAAATGTGGAATATTAAATTCAACTAATTAGTGAAAATTTACATTTTCAAGTTTAGGCAAATTCAAGAAGACATTCGTAGATGAGCAAAAATAAACAATATCTAGTCACATAATGAATGAATTGATGGAAGACAAATGAAGCAACACTCATGAGACACGACCATGAAAGCTACAAAAATATAAGAAATGAATGCGACTACTCTGATTATTTTATAAAAGAAAGAAAAGAGCATTCTTGAAGGCAGGAAGAGCAAGGAGTCAGATGAAGGGATATTGCGTATGAATGCAGATTTTCTAGATTCTGAAATACCTTTCGGAGGTGTAAGCTCCACTTTTTCTGGAACCTCAGGTTTTTCAGGAACCTTCTTCTTTGAAACAGCTTTAAGGAATAGGATTTAACTTTTATTATTTGGACATTCAGACCAATCTGAAGCAAATTATTAAGAACTGGCTCCAAGAATCAAAACCAAGCTTTGCTTATAACCAAAAGCATTAATAAAGACCAAGAACAGCCAGCAAGGAACATACAAAGAGCCACCAAAAAACATACCATGAAAACAGATGGGAGGTTTACTCTGAAGTTGAATATAAAGTCTAACCAAGAAGGAATATGCATTTTGGCAGAAGAAATTTCCCTTTATGTGTAAATCTTAGATTAAGGGGAATACCTTTAAGTATGCATCCTTTTCTGCTATCTATTACAGATGGGAAACCTTTTAAGATGTGTTCACCTTTTTAATGCCTGCTTTAAAATTCTGGAAGTTCCCCCTTTTGGCCAGGAGGGTTTTAGAGGGGTAAGAATCCTTAGAAGCAAAGTCTTACTCTAGAAGATTCTGGTTTGTACACATATAAGTGAGTATGGGAAACATGCTCATCTAAGATTATATCTAGATTTCAGACTGGAAAAATCTCACGACACCACAAACAAAACAACATTTTCTTAAAATATAAGAATAATATGTTTATTTCACCTTTTAAAAATGTTGATATTTGAAATATTAAGCAATAGCTTTTAAATTCAAAGAAAAATTTAAATGAAAAAAGAATGAAGGGAAATTCAACAATGGGAAGAAATGCTGGATAGCAAATGTATTCATAACCTCTCTTTCTGGATATGCTGAGGACCACAACAGAAACAACTGAGCTTTTTTGTTTCAAAAGAAAAAAATAGTGCGGGCATGACACATACTTTCTTTTCATGGTATCAGAGTGCATATCAACAACTGGATGCCATACATATACTGCTTAAAATATTATTTAAAGTACATGAAATTCTTTAAGAACAGTTTTGGCTTTTGCATTAATTTGTTACTACAATACTAAAAATACCTTGCAAAGATTTCTTATACATTCCATGCATAGGATTTCAAAGATTCACAAACCAATCAAGCTTTGAAATCAGAAATCCCCACTTGGCAAACAAAGGTTAGCTGGCAAGCTAGGTATCCAAGATGAAGTTAACAATGTACTTTCTTACATTTGGGGCACCAGGCATGCTCTGACAAGGTACCCCAGGACCCCTGAGGCAACAGAAAGCACAGATTTCTATGCAAAACCACAGCAAGATCATGTCTGAAAGTACACACTTCCAAAAGTAGCACAGTTCTTGCAAGCGCCATTTCAGATGGACTCAATAGTTTTGAAGCAGGTTAATCAAATTTTGGAAGCGACGTTTTATACCTTTAAGTTGGAATAACTTCTCCTTCACATCTTCTTTAGGTGGTGGAGGAGGAGGAGCAGCTGGCTTTGGTTTGAGTTTTGGTTTCTCAATAATCTTCTTTTCAGGCTCAGGTTCTTAAAAGAGTATTTCAGGAGTGTTAGTGTATATATATGTTGATTAATTTGTGGATATACAGTATATGTAAGTCATAACTTAAATATATGCAAATAATGTTTTTTGAAACATGTTAGTAGTGTCCAACGTGAAGCATAAATAATACCCAACACAAAAAATAAATAACTACACTACACAGAAGATAAAACATATAACAAAGACACTGATAACAAATGAAGCATCCATATAAGCCACATAGAATATGGTACCAATTACATGGATATGTAAGAATGAGACACATATTTGAAACAAAAAACACCTTACGCATAGTACAAAACAACAAGTATATACGTAGAACAACAAAAAACATGTGTATTTCAAGAAGAGTAAGATGATTAAGATCCAAGCCCAATTAACTGAATACCTTGTTCTGGTATTTCTTCTGGCTGTGGTTCAGGTTCAGATTCTTCAGGCTCAATGTATGTTTCAATTTCATGCTCTTTAAAGAATGTTGACAAAGGACATCAGATTGAAATATGAAGTTCACAAAGACTCATACAAATTTCACATAGATGTAAATATCACAGTCACAAAAACAAATATATACAAGTCATCCAAATTCAATTATCTAAAAAAAGGTAAGATTCTCATTCCATCATACTTGAACTTTCTATTAACTACTTTATTACATGTATGTAGGTGGCTAATGAGATGACTTTTAAAACTTCACATTGGGTTACCATTTAAGGAGCCAATGCAATTATTCAGTTTTACCTGGGTAACAGTATCTTATGGAATTTCTAATTATCATCAAGAATAATAAAATTAACGATAGTATTTCAAAGAAGTACAATTATTTGAAAAAGAGCAAACATACTGGAATTGTTTGTATATACTTTCAAGAGGGAATGTCACCCTATAATTCATATTTCTAACTGGAGTTTCCAAGAGATTAAAAAAATTATATTTTCACATATATGTATATATATATATACCTTCAACAGGAGGAGTCACTTTTCTATCAGTGGTTATGGATGCTTTTTCTTCATATATTATTTCCTCAGGAGACTCTTCAACTTAAAAAATATATTTTATTTTAGAATCTATTCAGAATACTTCAACTGTTAAGTAGCAATATATCAATTTAATTGTACTATCTATAATATATTCTTCAGTGATCATCCAAATACCAAGAACTTCACTGTATAAGACAACAGATAATACATAAGACCCATTTACAACCAAAGGAAGATGAGGAAGATGATGTCATTGTTCCAGGACTTATAGAAGAGCTGTATACCTTGAACAGGTGGAGCTTCTGTCTCTTCATGGGCAGGAACCGATGCTTTCTTTTCTGGGGTGATTTTCTTGGGCAATTCAGGCACTTTAAAGATATTGATTTTATTTACTATTAAGAATTAGAAGATATACAAGATTCTTTAAAGAGCAGGTAAAGAATACACTTTAAAAGATATTGATTTAATTTACTATTAAGAATTAGAAGATATATGCAAGATTCTTCAAAGAGCAGGTAAAAAATAACAAAGAACTCCTCTTGCAAGACGTAATAGGGACCAAGGCTTGAGAGGCATGGCGTTTAGACATTCTAATTCTGTAAGTTAATCATCTCAGCTTTCTTCATTTGCTTCTCTTCCTCTGTGTACTTTCAAATATAGGTGTTCTCCACTGGTTTAAAATTGATGCCTTTATAAACTTTCCCTACATTCTTTGAGGACTAACATTTGTGCTCTTAACTATGTGGCTAACATCCAGAGCTACATCTCTAGTCCTGATCTCTTTCTGAAGTTCCACTATATGCATGTCTAAGTCTATACTTGTAAAGTGAATATATTCACTATCTTCTTTCTAATATCGCTTCAGGGAGCCCTATGAACCATTCTCTTGACTATGTAACTAAAACTCTAAATAATCATCTTGGGTTCCTAATTGCTTTGATAATAGATGCTAATTTATCCCTCTAAAATTCAATCTCCTTATCCATTTTGACTGCCACTGAAATTGACCTCAAGTAACCCCATGGCTCTTGGCTATTAGCACTATCTTCCCAAAGCTTGAACCTGTTACCAGTTATCTTTCTGAAGCCCAACTCCTATTAATTTATATGCCTGCTTCAAAATGATTGCTTAGAGGATAGAGCACATGCCCTTCTATGACCATTCATAGAACTCCAAATTAGGACCCTCATCTTTATATCCAGTCTTAACTTTCAAGTTAATCCACAGCCAAACCATGCAAATGTGGCTGAATTTCCTAAAATCTCCTGTCTTTGTGAATTTTGATATAATATTCCTTTTGCAAGGGATACCATTTCCTCAATTGCTACATGTCAAAATTCATAAAAATATTAAAATTATATTCCTTTCATACAGCTTTCTCTGATTCTTCTGCCTGAAATTGTTCTTCCTTTACCCTGTTTCTGTAACCCTGTATACTCATTTGCAGGTGTGTTCACTTCTTGTCTGTATTAGGGTTGTGCTGTCCTTATCTTTCTTTCCTCATTTCTTCCTTTGGATTCCTAAAATCTCTCTCCAACAGATTTAACTTGCTTGAAGACAGAATATGATTGAACACAATGCTCTCTTAATGGTAAAAATGCTGACTTGAACTACTCTACACATTGAGATATGAGTATTCTACTGCGTATAACTATGTCATAGCACAACTAAATCTTTTTTCCTTCAGCTTGCCTCATTTTCTCTCTTGGCTCGTTTCCTCCTTTTTGTTAAAAATGTGTTTTTGTATAAACTTTATTCAGTATTTTTGTTTTAAGAATTATTGTTAAAATGCTTGGATTGCATTCATAAAGAATATATACTTTCTCTTCATGGTAGATACCTTTTTCTGGCAGGACTTCTGGTTTTTTGGTAACAGGCACAGGTTCTTTCTTTACTGGAACAAGTTTCTTGGGCACTTCGGGCACTTTGAAGATATTATTTTTATTTTAAAAGAGTATTCAAAAACTTAAGAATAAATAGTCTGTAATTAATGGGGTAGTATTAAAGTTAATGAAAACAAAATAGGGACATTTTGGTCCCTAGTTACACAACAATGAGGACAACATATTGGATTCTACCTTAGGATAGCAAGTACTTAAAAAAAATTATTATGTCAGTACATTTACCTGGTGGTGGCTCTGGCTTCTTAACTGTTGGAACTTTCTTTGGTGGGACAACTTTCTTTGTCACTTCAGGTTCTTTAAAGATATTAGTACATTTAATAATACAAAATTGCAAGAGCTAACATTAATTTGACTAGACTGTTGAACATTATAACATATAGATGACAAACATATAATACAGCATGATACAGAGAAAGAAATTAGGGTACAAATTTAGACAACACACAAAATGAAGCAAATGTTTATTTTTTGTGTAAGTACCTTTAGGAGGTGGAGCTTCTGGTTTTTTGATGACAGGAACTTTCTTCTCTGGAACAATCTTCTTGGGTTCTTCAGGCACTTGAAAGACAGGAATTTCTTTTAGAGTCAGAGAATTATAATGAAAGTTTAATGCTAGTAAATTAAAAATATCACAGATATTTCCCTGATGTGCACATAGTAAAATTCTGTGGGACTAAAGTTTTGTGTGTGCAAATGAATTTTGTTCTCGCCAATAAGATCCAATCTCAAGTAAGGGGAAAAGTTCAACACTTTACTTTAAAGATGTATAATAGAAATAAAAATCAAGTGGTGTATTTTCCTGTTCAGTGGATGCTGCTTTGTACCTGCTGGTGGTGGAACTTCTGGCTCCTTTTCTTCCACAACAGGAACTGGCTCTTCTTTAGGAGCAATTTCCTCAGGCTCTTCATATACTTAAAGATATAGTTTATCTTATTTTAATGTATGGGGCAATATTTTAAAATGTACAAAACACCAAACAAAATCAATAGCAAGGAAGATTTCTTCTTTTGATTCAAGAAACATCTATTATTTTGGTTAAGATGAATTCCCTTATTTGAATTCACTTCTATTGGTTTGAAAGCTTGGAAAACCCCTCTGATATTTAATGTCATTTATATTCATTTGATCTCCAATCCTACTTTTCTGTATTCATTAGAGAAGCTTTGTTTAATTCAGCTTACAAGGTAGTATATAGATGCTGCTGGCTAATAACAGCAAAGCAACATAAGATTGGAGTTAATTAAGAATGGTGAAGTAAGGTAAATAATTTAAGGATAGAAAATGGCCAAGAGATACTAAATTAGAAAAGAAGAGGGGCAAGGTTTTAATTAGAAACAGTCACAGGTAGCAAACTTATTAGTGGTTTATGTGTACCTTCTGGAGGAGGAGACTCCACTTTCTTGGGGACAGGAGCCGCTGGTTTCTCTTCTATGACAGGTTTCTTTGGTACCTCTGGCACTTTAAAGATATTAGTTCATTTTACTTCAGGGTAATTGAGAAATACATGAAATTTATACCACACCTAGTTGCATCTTGTTCAAATAACCCAGGGACAGATCCAAGAACAAAATCCCCCGAAAGGTCAGTGATCTGTTCTTGCATCTACATAGTGGGGAGGACAAAGTAGACTACTGAACGTTATAAAATCATGTTAGTACTTTTTCAACATCTGTCCTTCATGATAAATCATCTTTTTTTAAAATTAATGATGCAATTTAAGAACTTTTAAAGCCTAAACACCCAGAATGGCAGACTTGCAGTGGTGAATATCACAAGATCGACAAAAGGATTTTCTAGAATCCTTAATCTTGCTAATGACGTGTACCTTTAGGTGGTGGGACTTCTGGCTTTTTGGGAACAGACACTTTCTTTTCTGGAACAACTTCTTTAGCAGCTTCAGGCACTTTAAAGAGATTAGTATTTTAACATTATGAAGAGTTGCTAGTTCACATTCATCACATCTACACAACTAAAACGCTTTTTAAGAGTTGGAGGTTGAATCCCCCTCATCAATGGAGGACACTGAGATGTACCTTTAGCAGGAGGCACCTCTGGTTTTTTGGGAACCGCCGAAGGTACTTTCTTTTCAGGAACGACCTCTTTGAGGGCTTCAGGCACTTGAAAAAGATATTAGTAATTTTTAGCTCAGAGTTTCAATGACATGGTAATGATTCTGCAGAGCAGAGGAACCCAATAGTTTAAGACAATACTTGGGGATATTAGAGGTGGTGAAAATACCTTTCACTGGAGGTGGTTCGGGTTTTTTGGCAATGACAGGAGGTGGTTTCTTTTCTGGGACAGGTTTCTTAGGTGGCACGGTCACTAGAGATATTAGAATTTATGTTTTAGAATCAGTGAAGAAGAGAAATAAGACAAAAGCTCAAAACACCCAAACTTTTAGATAAGAACAGTCACAGACTGGCCTCAGCACCATGGTCCCAGCCCAGCTACCTTCTGGAGGAGCAGGGGGCGCCGGCTCTTCCACAACTTCAGCTGGAGGCTCTTCTGGGACAGTTTCCTCTGGCTCTTCATACACTTTAAAGACACAAGTTCGTTTTAATGCTAGAATTGACTAAAGAATATGAAATATTTGCAACAATATTTTTAAACATTAAGAAGAGAGTTTTTATTTGAAACATATTAGTTTGGAGAATTTTATTATTACCTTCAGGGGGAGGACTTTCCGGTTTGGGGGGAATTGCTTCTGGCACCTTCTTTTCTGGGACAGCTGCCTTTGGCACCTCAGGGACTATAAAGATATTAGTATTTCAGATTAGACAGGGTGAAGACAAGCGGACAGTATCAGACACGGTGACACGGAGGTGACTACCTTTGGCTGGTGGGGCTTCAGGCTTTTTAGGAGGTGCCACAGACACTTTCTTTGCAGGGGCCACTTCCTTGGGAGCCTCGGGCACTTGAAAGATATTAGTAAAATTACATTTTGGAGCTATGAGACACCGGGTCAAAAAGTCTTTTCAAGAGCATGGGAGTTCTATCTTCTTAAGTCTAAGGTGGGTGCCAAGTACCTGCTACAGGTGGGACGTCAGGCTTCTTAGGAGGCACCACAGACACTTTCTTTGCAGGGGCCACTTCCTTGGGAGCCTCGGGCACTTAAAAGATGTTAGTAGAATTACATTTAGAGGTTATAAGACACCAGAACAAAAAATCTTTTCAAGAGCAGGGGAGTTAGGACTTCTTAAGCCTAAGGTCAGAGACAAACCTTTAGCAGGTGGAACTTCAGGCTTCTTAGGAGGCGCCACAGACACTTTCTTTGCAGGGGCCACTTCCTTGGGAGCCTCAGGCACTTGAAAGATATTAGTAAAATTACATGTTGGAGCTATAAAGACTGTGGACCCAAAATCTCTTCAAGAGCAGGAGAGTTAGGACTTCTTAAGCCTAAATTCAGGGACAAACCTTTAGCAGGTGGGACTTCAGGCTTTTTAGGAGGCGCCACAGACACTTTCTTTTCAGGGGTCACTTCCTTGGGAGCCTCAGGCACTTGAAAGATATTAGTAAAATTACATTTAGGAGTTATGAGACACCCGGTCAAAATCTTTTCAAGAGCATGTGAGTTGTATCTTCTTAAGTCTAAGGTGGGTGACAAGTACCTGCTACAGGTGGGACTTCAGGCTTTTTAGGAGGCGCCACAGACACTTTCTTTTCAGGGATAACCTCCTTGGGAGCCTCGGGCACTTAAAAGATATTAGTAAAATTACATTTGGGGTTTTGAGACACCAGGACAAAAACTTTGAAGAGCAGGAGAGTTGTATCTTCTTAAGTCAAAGGTCAGAGACAAACCTTTAGCAGGTGGAACTTCAGGCTTTTTAGGGGTCACCACAGACACTTTCTTTTCTGGGGTAACCTCTTTGGGAGCTTCAGGAACTTGAAAGATATTAGTAAAATTACATTTAGGCGTTATGAGACACCAGAACAAATTTTAAGAGCATGTGAGTTGTATCTTCTTAAGTCTAAGATGGGTGACAAGTACCTGCTACAGGTGGGACTTCAGGCTTTTCAGAGACAACTTCTTGAGGAACTTCTGGCACTTAAAAGATATTAGTTGTTTTATACTTAGGTTAGTGAGATCAATGGACTTAAAATATTTCTAAGAGTAAAAGGGTATTTCTGCTGTAGACTAAGACAGGTATGAAAAATACCTGAAACTGGAGGGGCTTCTGGTTTTTTGGGCGGTGCCTTGGGAATTTTCTTTTCTGGAACAGCCTCCTGGGGAACTTCAGGCACTTGAAAGATATTAGTGGTTTTACACTTAAAGAAAAGCAATGGCAAGAACTATTTTCACAACGCAGAGTACTAACCACTATACGATCACGGCGAGCTACTGGAGACCCAAGAACTATTTTCAATAGCAAGAAAGAGAGCTCTCTTCATTCTGAAGTCAGTCTAGGTTAGCATGTACCTGTGACAGGTGTGGTTTCTGGTTTTTTGGGTGGTGCCTTGGAAATTATCTTTTCTGGAACAACTTCTTGAGCAGCTTCAGGCACTTGAAAGATATTAGTAGTTTTAGAATTTAAGAATATTGGAAGGCATATATTACAACGATTTTGAAGCAGCGAGTCTATTTTTCCCCTTAACGGAGCAGTGGGAATAAATACCTTTTGCAGTTGGAACTTCTGGCTTTTTAGGCAAAGCCACGGGCACTTTCTTTTCAGGTACAACTTCTTTAGGAGGTTCAGGAACTTTGAAGATATTAGTATCTTTTTGTTAGAAATTACAGAGGGGGATATCGACAACACATTTACCCAAGCAACACAATTTGAGAGACTGGAAGGCACCCCATGCCCACTTTGCCAGCCCCCTGAAACATGTGAGCAACAACACGGGAGGATAAAATACCTTTCACAGGCGGAGCTTCTGGCTTTTTAGGAGGAGACACCGGCACCTTCTTTTCAGGGATGACTTCTTTGGGCGGCATCTCAGGCACTTCAAAAATATTGGTAATTTGTGTTTAGAAAAGGTGAAAGTAATTGATAAATACCATGAATCACACACCAAGATATTTAGATAACTACTGATTTTGTTTGCATTATATCACCTTTATGTGGCGGAATTTATATGTATAATTTTCTACCTAGTGAGCCATTGTTTTTCACCATAATACATTTAATTTTATTATTACCTTCAGGGGGAGGACTTTCCGGTTTGGGGGGAATTGCTTCTGGCACCTTCTTTTCTGGGACAGCTGCCTTTGGCACCTCAGGGACTATAAAGATATTAGTATTTCAGATTAGACAGGGTGAAGACAAGCGGACAGTATCAGACACGGTGACACGGAGGTGACTACCTTTGGCTGGTGGGGCTTCAGGCTTTTTAGGAGGTGCCACAGACACTTTCTTTGCAGGGGCCACTTCCTTGGGAGCCTCGGGCACTTGAAAGATATTAGTAAAATTACATTTTGGAGCTATGAGACACCGGGTCAAAAAGTCTTTTCAAGAGCATGGGAGTTCTATCTTCTTAAGTCTAAGGTGGGTGCCAAGTACCTGCTACAGGTGGGACGTCAGGCTTCTTAGGAGGCACCACAGACACTTTCTTTGCAGGGGCCACTTCCTTGGGAGCCTCGGGCACTTAAAAGATGTTAGTAGAATTACATTTAGAGGTTATAAGACACCAGAACAAAAAATCTTTTCAAGAGCAGGGGAGTTAGGACTTCTTAAGCCTAAGGTCAGAGACAAACCTTTAGCAGGTGGAACTTCAGGCTTCTTAGGAGGCGCCACAGACACTTTCTTTGCAGGGGCCACTTCCTTGGGAGCCTCAGGCACTTGAAAGATATTAGTAAAATTACATGTTGGAGCTATAAAGACTGTGGACCCAAAATCTCTTCAAGAGCAGGAGAGTTAGGACTTCTTAAGCCTAAATTCAGGGACAAACCTTTAGCAGGTGGGACTTCAGGCTTTTTAGGAGGCGCCACAGACACTTTCTTTTCAGGGGTCACTTCCTTGGGAGCCTCAGGCACTTGAAAGATATTAGTAAAATTACATTTAGGAGTTATGAGACACCCGGTCAAAATCTTTTCAAGAGCATGTGAGTTGTATCTTCTTAAGTCTAAGGTGGGTGACAAGTACCTGCTACAGGTGGGACTTCAGGCTTTTTAGGAGGCGCCACAGACACTTTCTTTTCAGGGATAACCTCCTTGGGAGCCTCGGGCACTTAAAAGATATTAGTAAAATTACATTTGGGGTTTTGAGACACCAGGACAAAAACTTTGAAGAGCAGGAGAGTTGTATCTTCTTAAGTCAAAGGTCAGAGACAAACCTTTAGCAGGTGGAACTTCAGGCTTTTTAGGGGTCACCACAGACACTTTCTTTTCTGGGGTAACCTCTTTGGGAGCTTCAGGAACTTGAAAGATATTAGTAAATTTACGTTTGAATCACAAGGAACAAGTCATACATGAAGACATTTACACTCAAAAGAGGTTTCAAAACAAGAAAAAGTGGTCTTGTCTATTACCCTCCCTGTCCCACCTTGAGAAGGGGTTAGGAAAGTACCTTTGACAGGTACAACTTCAGGCTTTTTGGAAAGATGCACTTTCTTTTCCAGGACAACTTCTTTGGGAATCTCAAGCACTTTAAAGATATTAATATTTTTGCATTTAGAAATGATAAGAATCAGTACAAACTGGAAACACATTTATGCAGGAAAAACATTTTCCTAAACCTCCAACTATCCAGCAACATATACCTTCATCAGGAGGGGCTTCAGGCTTTTGGCAAGGAGCCAGGTTTATTTTCTCTTCAGGGACAATTTCTTGGGGCACTTCAGGCACTTTAAGAAATGAGGATTTTGACATTTAGTGTATGATGATAATTAGGAACAGCAAACTATTTTCAAGACCACAAGAGCTATTTCTTCTTGAGCTGGCAGCATGACAACTTGTACCTTTAGCTGGCCGAGGTTCTCTCTTTTTGGAAGAAACTGTCTTTGCAGGAACAACGTCTTGAGGAGCTTCAGGCACTTCAAAGATATTAGTATTTCACATTTAAGAGTTAAAATGATTAATGAAAATATAACTACAGTAAGTTAGTAAATCCATTTTCTACAAGTCTCTTCTCTGCCTATCTTTTCTTCCCCTGCCCCGCCAAAGAGCTAAGTCTCTACCAGATTTCCTGGGAAACTGTAGCCTTCCTTACTCAGTATTTAGTGAACAAATTCTTTTTAATGGGAGGGTTTTCTGTTTTAACAGCAACAGATATTTTCTTGTGGAGCTTCAAGTGCTTAAGATATTAGTATGTTTATTTGAGGAATTATGAATAATGTTAGAAAAATAGTTTTAAGAGAAGAGGACACATAATTTCTTCTTTGGAATCTATTCAGAGGTGACATGTACCTTCCACAGGCAGAGGTTCTAGGTCTGTAGAAAGATCTTCAGGTACCTGCATTGCAGGAATAACTTCTTTCATAACTTCTGGTGCTTTGAAGATATTAGTGTCATAGATTAAGGGATTATATTTTCACAATCTATAAATATTATAGATTAAGGGATTAATGTGACTATTAATCACACTAATTGAATCATGGTGATTTTTTTTTATAAGATTTATTTATGCATACAAGCACTGGGGTACAGGCCAGAGGTGTGGGGGGTGAGAGGATTCACCACAGAAAGCGGGGAGCAGAACAGGTAGATCAACGGAAGTACACTGCTGAGGGGAGCAGCGGGTACAGCAGGAGAGGTCTGCTGCACCATGTGGGTCCCCTCTCTGGCCAGCAGCAGGGATCGAACTCGTGCTGCAGTGACTGCGGTTTGCTTCATAGTGCGTTGCTTAACCCACTGCGCCACCAGGGAGGCCCTGAATCATGGTGATTTTAATGACTATAGGGTGCTTTCTTCAAGAATTGTATGAGGTAGAAAGTTTGAGGAAAGGAATTAGGTCTTACTTGTCTTTGTTAATTATTCCCCAGCTTCCCAGCATCATGCACATAATGGATGTTTATTAAATGAATAAAGGAATGATAGAATGAATGATACCTTTAGTGGAGGGTATGTCAGTTTCAGGGGGAGCAGTCATGGATACCTCCTTTATAGGAGCAACTTCTGGAGGTGATTCAGGCACTTTAAAGATATTAATGCATTGTACTTTAGAGGGATGATGAAAAATGAAGATTTTAGTCAAAACTTCACCTATACAAACACTTGGGAATGGGAGACCTCCTCCTCCAGAATGTGATTCTTTGGTAATTGTATGAAATCTTGATTACTAGGTGCTGTTTTCTAGGTAACCTCAGGAACTATCAATATTAATAATTTTATTTGGACTCGTACAGCTATAGGGTATTAGAGGTCATGGAAAATGAGCCTTAAGTGAAAAAAAAATAGATTTCTAACAGCATAACTTTGACTATTAGTTTGAGCGAACAAAACAGCTCTTTTTTTACACGGATAGGCTTCATTTTGTACCCTCACCTTAGGCACTTTATTTCATTAAATTTTTCTTTGTTAGTATTTTTCATGTCTGTGTAACTTTGGGGTTACATTTTACTCCTCCAATATGCACATTCACTTTAGGCAGTTTAAAAATTGATTTTTTTTTCAAGTATAGGAGAGAGTAGAACAACCCAAATATTCTAGACTGAGAAAACAAATTCAAGGTGTTCAGATATTTTAAAATTACAGACTATGATACAGAGTATCATTTTGAAGAAGCTGTCATTCTGGATGCTTAAAAGATATCACATATTTTGACTTGTCTAAAAATATTCAAAATGGAAAAACATAGGCCCCTTCAAATAAAAGTGAATGAGAGGAACAGATAATTATTTAGGGAAGAATTCCAAATTTATCAGGCTTTGACTTTAACTACCTTGGTTTTAGAAGGCTCTTTCAGATGGAGAATTCTACTACAAATAGAACAGATCCACACTGTATTTAATATTTTCTTTTTTCAACTGAGCTATAATTGACTTATAATTTTATATTAGTTTAGGTATTATGATTTGATATTTGTATTTACTATGAAATAACACAATAAATCTAGTTAACTTATTTTCTCTTATAGTTCTCTGGAAATATTTCCAGAGAAAATATATTATGATAAAATCAACTATTTCAAATTCAAATGCTTGCTTTTAGTAGTAAGTTTATTTTAATAGGAAAGTAATTTCAAACAGGTGAATATATTTCAACCCCATGGACAGTTGAATTGCTGACTTATTGTCTACAGCCAAGTACTTCTGTCACTAGGTGGCACTGATTTCTACTTTATTATGATTTCTACTTTTAAAGGGGGTATACTGAGCCAATTCAAATAATCTAGTTTCAGGGATATGAATGTTAAACGTGGTACTTCATGCATTTTTTTCAGCTAGTTTAATTTTTATTTTTTAAGAAAATAGTAATAGTTTTTTCCTATTGAAGAATCTATCTGGGTCACATCAGCAGAGTGAATATATGCATATTTCCCATGGAGGCCTCGTAGGTAGACTTTATAGCTTCCTCCTTCTTTATAAGTTAAGGGTTCTGCCTCATGCTTTCTCTTAAATGACTCTACTGGGGTTAATATACACTTGGTTGAGCTGCTTGGTTTGAGGGCCTACTTCTCTAAATGATTTCCTTGGTAGCATCTAAAGTTTTAAAGATATTAGTATTTTTAAATGCATTAAGTATAACCTAACTTATGAGATAAAAAAGATGACTTTTTTTCTGGTTTGTACCTTTTGGTGGTGGTGTTTTTCTTCTTTTAGCAGCAGAAGCTTGTTCTTCTGGAATACGCTCCTTGAAGGCTTCCAACTCTTTAAAGATATTAGTATTTTTTAATAGAGAAAAGGCAAAGACATGAGAACCTCACAAGCAAGTTAGGTTACAGATATACTCTTTTAATTAGATTTTTCACTTTGTTCTAATAGTTTATCTTTATAGATTGTATGAGTGGGACTTGACTTTTTAGGGGCAAGTCATAGATAATTCCTTATGTTTAGATGGTCTAAAGATATTAGTATTTTAGCATTAGAGTTTATGAGGATCTACTGTACATAAAAAAAAAAACTAAACATACTCTGAAGACTGAAAAAAAAATTTCTTTTTATCTCTTGCCTTACTTAGATTTTCATAACCAAGAATTATACCTTGAGCTGGAGAATACTCCGGCTTTTTGGGACCAGCCTCAGGTAACTCCATCTCTGGATAAACTTCTCTGGTAGAATCAGGTTCTTTAAAGATATTAGTAGGTTTATATTTAGAAGTTGCAAAAATAGTCATAAAACAATCAGTTTTTGAGTCTTGAAGGCAAAGATAGTTCATTTAAGCTTGATGTGGTTGATAGGTACCTTTAATTGCTGGTGTTTCTCTCTTTTTAGGAATAGTCACATATTTTTTGTCCTCTGGAGCAACTTTCTTGGGTGGTTCAGGTGCTTAAAAGATATGAGTATAGTTACATTTATAAATGATGAAAGAAAGTATTGAACTTTTAAAATGAGTCCTGAAGACGTTTTCTTTAGACTGGTGTTATATATACCTTGTGCTAATTTGGTTTTTCTCTTTTGAGGATGAGTCACAAGTACTTGTTCTTCTAGAACTGATTCTTCAGGTACTTCATGCACTTTAAAGATATTAGTATTTGTACAATTAGGGTGGATAAAGTATTAAGAAAAATATAATACATAATACACATTCATTACTCAAACATAGACACAAATTAATGACAGTAATACACCGGCTAGGGTTAAGCCTCATTTCCAGTCTTATGATATAGGACTCTTGATATTTCTTTACCAACATGGTGATACAAGAGATGAATTTTCTGACCAGGGAATATGTATTTCCCTATATTAGCAAATCACATCTTATTTATGGCTTAATAGTTTAATAGAACTAGACAGATAATTAGGGGTCTGAAAAAGAAAAGTGATTAAATATTTGGAAAATAAAGAAAATAGACATTTCTCCAGCATTTAGAAAGCAATACTGGCTGATATCAATAACCAAACTCAATATAGAGAAGGTAATCAAAGGAGGGGGTCATCATAAACTTTCATCCCAGTTTAATATTATAGGTGAAATTTTTTAGATTAAATGGAAGAATATCTTGACAACTGACATTTTTACTATTGAACAGTATTTGATTCAGAATTTTAAATGATACAGATACTTTGCTCTGCAAAGTATTTAATGGTTATTTAATGGCAATTTTGTATGAAAGTAGAAAAAGAATGGCTTGAGAACTGAGGATCTAATGGCCTTATAAGTCTATGGTCATTTGAAAAGCATAGACAAACTATTTCCATTGATTGTTGTAATGAGTAAAAAGAATAATGGTAGAACATTTTGATTCTGCAAAATCCAATTAAAATATTATTATGAAGTGAAAGTAAGTTACTTCATGGTCAGAAAATAAATTGGCTCAAAGAAAAAGGTTTCTGTATACAGAACAGGTTAACAAGACAAGTGATGACAAATTTAGGGAGAAATGATTTTCTTAAACCTAGCAATGTTGTAAGTGCAGGACTATTTTTAAATACCTTGTGGAAGCTAATAGCTATTAAAATTGTTTAATATGAGGCAAATATTTTTGGCATGTTAGGCTTTTTTTATCTTTACAAGTTGTTAGTATATTTACTTTTAAAAGCTATGAAGAAAAACACAGTGAATTTAAGAAGACATGAAACAGAAGAGAATCACCGATTTTCTACACTCACTAAAAATCTTTGTGTCTTGAGAAAGAACTGCAGGTGACTTTTCTTCTTGAAGAGTTTTCTCAGACACATCAGGAACTTTAAAGATATTAGTATATTAATTATATTAATTGTTACAAATGATAATATTCAGAAGATAAAGAAACAAATTTCATGGATTTAGCAAAACACACCTTCACTTAAACCATGAATTACCAGACAAAGTTATATCATGTTGTGATTAGTGTCAATGTGTACCTTTAGCTGGTGGAATTTCAGGTTTTTTAGGAACAGCTTCATGGACCTTTTCTTCAGGAACAATTTTCTTGGGTACTTCAGGTGCTTTAAAGAGATTTTTTTTTATTTTAAAAAATACTATAATTGGCATAACATATCAAGACAAAAGGGATATCTGATGAGCAGAATGTCAAAAATCCCAAAATTATGAGTCAGCTACACACCCAGTCAATTCTCTTTAGATTGTCTTGTCAGTGAGTTCTAGATTTGTCATAGCTGAAACATTCTGTTCTTTGGATATAATAGCATTTTTCTTTCTCATCTGAGACACATTTTCGGAGGTATTAGACAACAGCTTCCAAAAGAATTATTTTTTTAAAAGAATACAAATGATGTCAAAATAATTAAATAAAAAAAAGAAGTTGACCGCCAATTTTGTTTAATTATTGCTTACAAAGAAGATTACTACTAACAATAACAACTTTTAGGGCTATGACTTTGTTCCCAGTGGGTAGTCACCAAATGGGGAATTATATTATAGAACATAAACTGAAGTCTATCTTTCAGTCATAATGTGGCATCGAGGGGAGAATCATCTCTCTTCATAGTATAGGAATAAAAGGGAGGTTTTCAGTAGTGGTGAAAGAGCAAAGGCAGGTACCTTTAGTTGGTGGAACTTTAGGCTTTTCAGGAACACGAATTTTTTCTTCTACCACAATTTTCTTGGGCACTTCAGGTACTTAAAAGATAGTAGTAATAATTTTTTTTAACTTTTAAATATCCATAAAGATTGTAAAATAAGCAGAGCATAAGAAATGTAAACACAGAACATGAAGTCAGAATATTAAATACAGACATCACTTTATCAAACACATTAACTGAATTTTAAAATGAGGTTAATTTTGACAACAAATACCACAACAAAAATTTGGGACTTTCCCCTGTTAGAATAATAAGAACTTCACAAAAAAAATTAGCAAGACACCTCAGATGGAGTTAGTCTTGCTTGTTTTGGTGGAATAATTGATATTTCTGTTCAATGATAATGTTCTTAAATGCTTCAGGAACTTTAAAGATGTAAGTATATATTATTTATTAGATGTTGTTCCTTATTTCTATTTTGAAATTCAAGAGATTTGAAAAAATGAACAAAGGAGCAACATTAGTCACTGTGTATTTACATTTGCTAGGTTATTGAAATTTAATACAGTTAAAATAATAAGAGAAAGCATGGGTCAATCATTATGTATAGTAGTAATATCATATCATATCATATCATGTAGCAATGAAGGAGAGCTGGGTTCACTGTTTGGTTAATAAGGAGATTTGTTTTGGTATTTTAGGTGTAACAACAGTAACTTTCTTTTTTGACAGAACTTTAGATTCTTAGTCACTTGAAAGATGTTAGTATGTTTTAGAAGTTCCAAGAACATAAAACACAGAAGAAAAATATCATCTTGTAAAGCAACCAAGGCGCCACAGTACATAGTTAGGTAAGACATTTGTCACCAACAAAATACCTTTAGCTGGTGGCTCTTTTTGAGGAACAACTTTAGTGGGTGGCTTTTTTGGAGGGATGATTTTCTCAGATATCTCAGGCCCTTTAAAGATATTAGTGCTTTCGTTTAGAATGAACTCTTAAACATTAGCTCTACTACTAAAAGAGAACAACTACTAAAGTTACGACAATGAGGGCACATGAAATACTTTACCTATGTATTTTTTTAAAGTGTATATCATACCTACTTTCAAAACAAACTAAATTTTGTTAAATTCATCTATATTATAGATTTACAATATATACTAACCGCATAAATTCCTTTATAGGACACACATACTGTTAATTTGTACAAGATCTAGAATTGTAGAACATTTATGTTATGTTATCCTCAGAATATACTGAATGTAGGTGCTGTTACTACTTAATACTATTTCTCTAATGAAAATATCATAAAATTGTATTTTTTTAGTTGTGAAATCTTTTGTTAAATATCACGTTGTGAATAGTTGACTGAAGTGTTAATAAAGTAATGTTGTATTATCTAAATGTGTAAATTCCTCATTGAACTGAGTAGCATCTTTTGCACTCAGCTGATGACTGTTATTTTGGAATCGCAACATCTAGTGTTCTTATTTGGACTTTAAAAAAATTTAACAAATTCGTACAGCGACCTCCTTCAATAAGTAGATGTCCAGTTATTATCTGGGCTAAAATTATATACTGCAGCTAGTTTCTATTTTAATCTTTGTATCAAGTAGTTTAAGAAACTCATTCTTCAAGTATTTCATGATTTTGTCACAGAAAGTAAGTGGATTTCTAGTGCTCCAAACTGGACATAAAATGTAAAAAAACCCAAAAACCAAAAAACAAACAACAACAAAAAACCCCAATAAAATAAAACATTACTTAAAACAAGATATACCAACATGTAGTTATCTCCAGAATTCCCTATACCTTTAAGTGGAGGTTTGGGTTTTTCATATTCTTCCACTTCCTCAGCCTCTAAAAATTGTATCACTCTGTGTACTTCTTCAACTTTGTGTACTTCTTGAAATCTCTGTTCTTGTACTTTGATGAATTCTTCTACTTCATGGAACTCCTCTTCTTCAAAATATTCCTCCACTTCATGGAACTCTTCTTCTTCTTCTTCCACTCTTGCTTCCACTATTTCTAATTCTGTTCTTTCTTTTATTACTTCTTTGTGGAAAGCAACTTTAACTTTTTCTTCAAGGACAGTTTTTCCTGAAAGAGCATCTATTTTAAGAAACATCTCTTTTTTTTTTAAAAACATAGAAGAAACAAAGATGTAAATCCAAAATAGAAAATAAAAACAACAGAAGAAAGGACTTCATGCAATAATATGTGAAAATCAAAGCTCTTTCCAAAAATACCTTTAGCTGGGGGAACAGCTTCCTTTTTAGGCACAGGGACTTTCTTTTCAGGGACTTTCTTTTCTGGGACTTTCTTTTGTACTTCTGGCACTTTAAAGACATAGTTTAATATTTAGGACTGTCAAGAGCAAGCTTTTATAGACAAAAGATACCAAAATACAATCAAGACACAGAGACATAAAACACAAAAGTCATAAAGAAAAAGATCAAAAGGAAGTTCAGGTTTAGCAAAGAATATGTACCTTTGGCTGGAGGAACCTCTTTTTTCTGAATAGGAACAGGTACTTTTTCCTCAGGAACTTTCTTGGGCACTTTAAAGATATTAGACATTTCAAGTTAACTGACAGTACTTGATACACATGAAATAAAAACAACAGAAACAACAATGACATTACAAGAACCATAGCCCAAGAAGTCACTATTTTTTGGGCAAAAAGGTATTTTCCCAAATCGATCTAGCCATCCCTTTGAAGAAAATACATTCACAAAGAATATTATTATTCATCTTTCTATAATCTTTTAATTAATTTTACTAGGCCTACTCCTATTCTTACAAATTTGATAAAGACCTTTAAAAGGTGACTACTTAGGTCACTTTCTGCTGGGCACTACTATAACAATTGGGATGTCAACTGGGATGAGGCAATCTTCTAGTTAAAAAAGAGCACCACTAATCTAATTAGCAAACAGTGACAAATAGGTGTTTGGTCTGCCTCTTAAATGTTTGAACCAAATATGAGGAGTGGATGGGGAGTTCTGTAAAAAAATTATTACCCACACATTAAAACAAATGTTTTTCTTTGTAAAATAAAATAGTCAATGTAATTTTTATAATAACTACATAAAAAACTCTTTTTATATAGTGGAATATAAACGGTCCAAAGAAGGAATGTGGGAGAGATTTTGTTTTATGTATCTAAGTATAAAGAGATAAATTATTAACATTAAAATTCCCAGCTATTTAAAATGAGAAACTTCTAAACTAATCTACACACATCCCTAATCATCATTACATTTAAAAAAAAAAAAAGACTAAAGATGGAGTGTGTTATAGTTTTACTGGTTCTTAACGTTGTCAGTTTGCTATTTAAATGACTAAAGAAGTGGTGAAAGTCACTTTTGTTTTATAAAAAGAAAAGTAATGGGAATTTAAAGGTATTATTAATCAAAACTTGTTATACCTTTAGCTGGTGGTGCCTCCACTTTTTTAGGAACAGGAGTAGGAGCCTCAGGTACTGCTTTCTTAATCACTTCAGGCACTTAAAAGATATTTTATGGACATTATTAAAAACGACACACAGTGAATAGAAAATACCCACATACCAAACTCCCACAAAACATTGCTTTATTTAAAAATGATGACTAGCAATCTAAATTGTAATTATGTATGGGGTAATAATTCTCAAGATGAAAAGAATGTTACTTGAAAATCCTATCAACAAATATAATGTCAATCATGCAAAAGGTTGTCATAGTTTTTCAGGAAAAAATAGGCTAAGAATTATTGCAAAAAGTGAACCTCAAAGAAAGAGGCTCTGTCTACTTTAACGCCGAGAAATGAAAATTAAGAATTGAAAATGAAGAGAAAGTGTTATGGTAGGAATTGGCCAAATATAACATGAATGTAATTCCCTTTTCTTCATTTACTGCAGATGCAGTAGAAAAAATTGGGAAGAAAGCCTCAGATGCCAGAAATAAGCTTCAGTTCATCACTGATACAATGTATAAGAAAAGTACATTGATGAATATTAGACTCAGATGAATTCTGAGAAAGATTTGGAACAGTTGAGTATTCCAAGTATTTTAAATGTCCATAAAATGTCATAAATCAGCTGTACCTCTAGGTGGCACCACCTCCTCAACCTCCTCTACACTAGGTTCTTCTTCCAGGATCTCTTCTTCTGGAATAAGCTCTTCAGGCTCCTCAGGCTCCTCAGGTTCCTCAAACACTTTGAAAAGATTATTATTTTGTAAATTAATTTTATAATTCTTTTTAATTTTAGAATAGAATGATATGTCCGAAAAAGCAGATTATCTGATCAGTGTAAGTTATATCTCATTTTTCCACATATGTGTAAAAACTCATTAGGCCTTGAAGAAAATCTATTGGATTTTCAAAATATGCTAGACTCATTTCAGAATTTTAGAAGTGGAAGAAACCTCAGAGGTAATTTAGTTAAAATTGTTATTTTAAAATGGTAATGGACTTGTTTGAAGTCAAACATCCACTCAGAGCTAGAAGTTAAATTTTCTACACCAGTAAGCTAAATTTTCTATACCAGTAAGTCAGGCTTAACTGGAGTTTCTGTTGGGCAAGTTTATTCCACAATTGTCAGTCAAGTCACTTGATGAGAATGCCCCATAGAAAACACAATTTTTCTTCAAAGAGTCTCATTAAAATAAAACAAAGAATAAGGAAGCCAACAAACAGGCTAAGCATATGAGAAAAGAGATTCAGTTGGTTTTAGTTTATCTGCCTAATTTCTATTAGGTAAATATATTTATTTTCTGACGTGAAATGTGCATTTGCCTCCTTCAAACATTAGAGAATGATAAGTCAATGATGACTTTGTAAATACTATTTTCTTAGAAAGTCATCTACCTTCAACTGGTGGAATTTCCTCTTCTTTAGGTGGAACTATTCTTTTTTCTTCCACTTTCTTAGGTACCTCGAGGACTTAAAAGATATTGATTGTTTTAGGCACACAAAATGCAAGAAGCAAGGAAGAGTAAATAAAGACCAAGTTTTCCATTTTCAACACAAAAGATTAAGTAATGGACACACATATATAAGAAAACACATCTCACAGAATCAAATGAGACAAAACCAGAAGGGATGTGGTTTAAGATGAAGGGTACATCAAAGAGGTATGTCTATCTTTTACTGGTAGAGCCTCTACTATTTGAGGAAAAGCAATGGTTATTTCAGGACTGCTTTCCTAGTTACTTCTGGCTCTTTCAAGATACGAGTTTAGTATTTTTATTTTTTAAAAAACAACATAGAGAACCAACATAAAATACAGAATGTGGAAAAATCGACACAGCGCACACATGAATATGACAGATTTTAATGACATGACAGACCACATAAGACAAAAGTTTATGTTGAACAGCCTGTGTGGATCATATCACAGTTCAACATTGTTGCAGCAAACAGATCCCTGTTTGGGGACTGATGTACCTTTGGCAGGAGGAGCCACTGCTTTCTTAGGACCGGAAGGAGGCACTTTCTTTTCGGGTTCTGGTTTCTTAGGCACCACAGGCACTTTAAAGATATTATTTTGTTTTATAATTTCAGCTTCACAAACACAGAGACATAGCAATAATAGAATTTATGTTGACAAGTGTTGTAACGGGACATTTGGACTTTTGCAGGTGAAGGGCAGAGATGGCAGGGTCTAGCTTGCTTGGGATGAGCAGTACCTGGGGCAGGAGGAGCCTCCTCCTTCTTGGGAATAGTCACTTTCTTCTCTGGCACTTTCTTCTTAACCTCAGGCACTTTAAAAACATCATTTCATGATAAGAATTTTCACGAAGGATGAAGAACCAAGAAAACAAGAAGTCCATACACAGAAAGACTGACATGCAACAGTCACTAGAGACAGAAACCTTATGCAAGGTAGGACCCCAAGGGTGCTGATGAAATCAGGTTTCATAGAGCCAGGATCAGCCACCCCTTTGGTATCAGAGAACAGATGCTGTCATTTCATCCATTTAAATTTCACTATTAATTTCTTATAATAATGTTCAAAATATTTCTGAATCCTGGAAACCAATTTAATGTTTCATTTAATATCTAATTATTTTGGCTGGTGAAGGGATTATGCTTATTTTAAATAGTGATGGCATGACCTTTTACAGGAATATTATCGTGCCTTAAGGCATAAATATATTCTTTCCATTGAATTTGCTGGCTGTGAAAATACTATTCATTTAGTGACAGAGTTACTTTGACATAACTTACTTTACTTTGTCCTCACAATAATATGAGATCACTGATACTAGTGTCCCCATTTTATAGGAGAGGAATTTGAGGCTCAAATCTGTTAAATTACTTGCTCAGGTAACAAAGTAAGATAAAAAGTCAAGGCTAAAATCAAAACCTGTGTGGGCCACCATTTATATGTATATATAAGAAAACACAAAGTATTACTCAATGTTTTGAGAAATACATTAATCTTTTTTTCTCTTATTATCCTGGTGCTATAAAGACAATATACTAGGTATTAATATAATAATGATATATATTATGTATCATTATAATACATGCGATATTATAATAATGATAACATTTAGGAAGATTTATTCCATTTTTTAAGATAATATATTTTTCTGCACAGTTTTGCTTTGTAAAATCTCTTAGTGAAAATTATGATGTTTAATAAAATGACAGGACTCAGGTAGAACTTTTTTGCAGTTTTGTGCCAAAACTTTCTTTCACCTTTGCATTTTTTCATCTTTGTTTTTGAATACTGTTTTGTATCCAATTAAAAATGGCTATCAGTGTCCCTGAACATTTTTAGGAGGAAAAATGTGACTTCCATTTTTCACACTTGCTCTTAGCCAAAAGGCTGAGAAGAGTGACTTCCATTTTTTAATACAAATTTCATTGTATTTTTTTCCAATTGCATGTACTGATGAGGAGTGTGTTTTCCCTTTGGGGAGATGTACCTTTGGGTGGAGGAGGTTCCACTTTTTTAGGAGCAGGAACAGGGACTTTCTTCTCTGGTACAGGTTTCTTTGGTACTTCAGGCACTTAAAAACATTCATTTGAAGACATTAAAAATCACATTTTATCTATATAACAAAAAGACACATGAGGTAAGACCACAAGCCACTAAATAACATTTCATGTCATGAAATTTGCAAAGACATTCAGGTCATTTACAGTAGACAAACACACAAGACTGACAGTAATAAAAACACACATTTGAAATGTTTTCTAAGACTTAGATGGTAGACAACATAGAAAGTAAGACATTACAAATAAAACT
Source organism: Galemys pyrenaicus (assembly GCA_019455555.1). Lineage (NCBI taxonomy): Eukaryota > Metazoa > Chordata > Mammalia > Eulipotyphla > Talpidae > Galemys > Galemys pyrenaicus. Next base: position 693,622 of record JAGFMF010011573.1, read on the forward strand.
GGAGATGAACAAAAAGATGCAGAGGCAGAATACAACACAAAAGACGCTTTGAGAATTCCAAGAAGTGCTGCTATACCTCGTGCAGGTACTTTGGGTTTAATTTCTGGAAGAATTTCAGGTACATCCTCTTCCTCAGGTACAAATTCTTCCTCCTCAGGAGGAGCTTCTTCTTCCTCTAGAGGAGCTTCTTCTTCTTCTAGAGGAGCTTCTTCTTCCTCAGGTAAAACTTCCTCCTCCTCAGGTGGGATTTCCTCCTCGGGAACAATTTCTTCTTCAAATGGAACTTCCTCTTCCTGAGGCAGAGCTACAGGGACTGGAACTACCTCACGTTTCTTTGGCACTTTAAAGATATTATTATTCAGTTGGACACGTGTCACTTGTATGTGCAACATTTATAACAATGGGCAACATGAAAAGAAAATTTCTGTCATCATAGAACATCAGTTGTCATCAAAGTAAATGTCCCCAAGCATTAATAATAATTAGTAGACTATAACACCAGTTAGTTTTCCTTTTTGCCCAAGCTACATTAGAGATTAAAGTACCTTTAGGTGGTGGAACTTCCACTTTTTTGGTAATAGGTTTTGGTTCTTTTTCTTCTGGGATATGCTTCTTGGGCACCTCTGGCACTTTAAAGATATTATTTGCCTTTAAGAATGGGTTCTTTTATATATACTAGAATAGTGGTTATGAAAAGGAGTCACAAAATACTGGACTTTTATATTTCTAACAAGACAGACAGTTTTCTAAAACATAATGTTATGGGGGGATTTGTAAATGAACATACATAAATGTAAGTTTTCCCCATGAACTTTAAATGGTGAAGTGAGGTACCTTTTTTGGGTGGAGCCTCTACTTTCTGAGGAGCAGGAGCTGGCACCTTCTTTTCAGGCACGGGCTTCTTAGGCAGTTCTGGGACTTTAAAGAAATGATTTAGAGAAAAATTTTATGCAATATAAAATTTTAAGTCCAGTGTCCTCTCAGACAGATGGTAATAAAAGTATGATCAAGGTCTTTAAGAAGATTTTTATCTCTAAAATAAAGTCTTTTCTTTTCCATAAAGGAATATTAAAGAGTTGGCTCACCAAAGAGCATGGAATTGAACCAATTAATTTTTCACTTACATGCAAATGTGAAATAAAATTATTTTGTAACATTGTAAGTATAGGTACCTTTGGCAGCTGGAGGTTCCACCTGTTTAGGAACTGGTGCTGGCACTTTTTCCTCTGGTACAGGTTTCTTGGGTACTTCAGGAACTTTAAATATATCAAATAAGGTTAGTGTCATATTTCCACCCATAAACAAGAATCTATCAACTTCAGGAGTTAATAGGCACATCACAGATAGTCTAACAATTTCACTTTAAGACTGAAAATTAATTGTCACACAAAAAAATAATTGTCACAAAACAAAGATCAAGAAATACACAAAAATCACACAACACTGGAAAAACACAGTAAAGAAGATAATACACAATGCTGGTGATTCTGTCCATCTTGGTATTTCAATAAGAACCTGTTTTGCACTAAGGATTTTCTGCTAAGCATCGAGCATCAGCCAGCATGCTTCAATGACAAAATTCAGATACGAACACATGGTAAACTGCTCCTACGGTAGTTGGTGGCTGGTCTTTGCATCAATATTTCTAATATCATCCTGGGGAAAGAACTGACAGGGCTCACAAGCTATACTACATGGGAAATCATGGCTGATAGGTTTTCTAGAGAAGTACCTTTGGCTGGTGGAGGCTTCTCGACTTTAGGAGTAGGCACAGGAACTTTCTGCTCTGACTTCTTTGGAATCTCAGGCACTTTAAAGATATTGTTTATGGGTAAGTTCTAGCTACTAGCAACAGATTCTTACAAAGCACACTTGACATTTCTAACAACAGACAGTAAGGCACTAAGGTTTGGAACTCAGAAGTCAGTTAACTATTTACAGGCAGATAAAGGCTTTTATATGCCCATAGTAGGGGTAGTGGTATACCTTTTGCTGGTGGGGCTTCCTTCTTTTTGGGGACAGGAACAGGTTTCTTCTCTTCTGGAACAGGTTTCTTGGGTACCTCAGGCACTTTAAAGATATTAAGAATTTTGGAAATGTTGCAGAAAAGATGTAAAATGTGAAAAGTAACTTCAGAATTTAAATATATTGTTATTGTATTCAAATGTATTTTTGAATATATTCTTCAGCATCTAAGAGGATCTGTTTCTAAATTAAGCAGAATGGGTCATCAGAGCCATTAAGCTCCAGAATCTGACAAAATTTGACACCCAGACTCCAAAGATGCGACATGCACCCCTGTGCAGAAGACATAATCTACCTTTGACTGGTATAACGGGAACTACTTCTTCCTCAGTTGTGAGTTCTTCTTCATGGTATTCTTCGTGGTATTCTTCATGGTATTCCTCATGGTATTCTTCTTCATGGCTTATAGTTTCCTCTTCAAAGCCTATCTCTTCTAGTTCTTGCCTTTGAGTTATATCTAGCACTTTAAAGATATTATTTTTAGGTTGGACATTTTCCAATTACTCAACAAAATTAAGACACATGAGGAACATAGCCAATAGTACAGAAGAAAGAACCATTCTCACAGAAGAGCTTCACATACAAAACTGAACATGAACTCCATACCAAACAAGACAAATATCACATTAAGAAAAGTGGTATTAGGTACCTCTAACAGGTGCTTCTACTTCTTTTATAGGAACAGGCACTTTTTCTTCTGTGACAAATCTTTTGGGCTTCATGGGTTCTTGAAATATTAAGTATAAGGACATTTTATTGTCAGAATAAGGCTACCCAGCCAATTTTTGTTAAACTTTAAACAGATAAAGTAATTTTGCAGTGCCTCTCATGAGAGATGCCTGTAATTCAAGTGTTCATCTATATGAAATTTGATATTTTCTGTGGAAAGAATTCTAAACCTCAATGGGGTAAAAACATACAGAAGTACTCAAGTAAGTCAGGGGTAGCAGAGTCCAAATGTGAAATGAGTTTTAGTGTTCAGGCATCTCTGCTTGTAGGAAACATCCTTTACTGAAAAGCTAAATTTACTTTATGATATTCTTGAGAAGTTACTTTATTCTTAATAAAAAGTGGGGGGAAATGACCAGACACTGAGCTAACAATTCAAAAATTCTTCAAAATGACTTTAGGATCAATAGATATCCAATTATGATGATATTCTTATATCATTACATCAATTATATAAATCTAACTTATTATATCAAAGGGTTAGTGATTTTAATTTCAAACATCATACATATCCACACATACAAGTAGATACAGTGGCCTATAGCAGGGCATATCCATGGTTAAGAGGTTGTGGATATATTTTGATATAACCTGCCCATTTATTTATTTAACTTTTTCTTTTAAAATTGGCTCTATGTTTTTACCCTATATTTAGAAATTTTATAAGCAATATTATCCTCTTAATACTTCATTTGAAAGACACAAAACAATGAAATGAAAAACAATAAAATTTATTTAATTTTAAAAGAGACATTCTAAAAGACCACAATCTAGGAAGGAAGTTATTATACCTTTAATAGCCGGTTCAGTCACCTTCTCTTTTTCACGTTTGGTAATTGAAATGTGTATTTTTTCCTCAACAACTTTCTTTGATTCTTCAGAAGCTTTAAAGATATTAATCATTAAAGAACATTAAAACCAACCACATGGATATTGTGTTAATAAAAACACACCAAAAATTGTAAGATGTAAGAATTAGGACTAGAACAACACAATGACTAAAGCAAAGACTACTGAACAGATAGGAAGACAGGTTTACAGAACACAAGTAAGAGACATTTGGGTAGTTAATTCTCTGCAATGTACCTTTGGGTGGTAGCGGTTTGAGTTTCTTGGGAATAAGCACTGGTGCTTTTTCTTCAGGAACAGGTTTCTTTGGCACTTTAAAAATACCAATATTAACAGATTTAAAAACCTGAACCAGATTTCTCAAGAGCAGTAACAACAAAAGATTAAGAAATACAACATACAACACACATATAATTTGCACACTCTTATTTCAACATGTATTTATAGTACAACTCACATGTAGGAAACAGGTCTCAAACTGATAATGCTTTTTCTCACTCTACCTTTTGCTGGCAGGGCCTTTGGTTTTTTGGGAACCGGTTCTTCTTGTACAGGTTTTGCTGGGACAGGCTTCTCAGGTTCTTTAAAAGTATATAGGATATTTAATAATTAGACTTAGAATAGAAAAATGGTATTTCATAGATGGATTCAAGAATTAAAATAATGTATCTTTTCTCTAGAGTGTAGCCACAACATTGCAGGTGAATGAGAAGCAGAGGTCTTCTCAGTCACCTTTTAATTCTGTTCGAATAGAATATGCACAAATTTAATGTGATTTTAAGCTTGCAGCTTAACTCATACCTGTGATGTATTCTTCATGTTCTTTATACTCTTCATAATGTTCAAATTCACGTTCTGCATATTCTTCATATTGATCATATTCTTCTGTTGGTTCATAATCCTCAAATTCTTTATAATCATATTCTTCATATTCTTCATATTCCTCTTCCCGTTGAACTGCAACAGTTTCTTCTTCTCGGGTGTAAGACCATTCTTTCTCTGCTGTTACTGTTACTTCTAGAATAATTCATAACAGGTAGCATTTTACTTGAAATCCATGAAGGGGTGATACTAACAGTGTGTTTTGATTTCATTCCTTTATGATGGTCTCATGCACTGTTTATGGGAGATCCTGACTGTCTTCTACGGTAAAGGTATTAGAGACTGTATACTTGTTACTTATGATTTCAAATGTTAGATTCCCCACCTTTAGTCAATAGTAAGCCAACAGAGGATAGAAGTCAAATTAGGGACCAGCAGGCAAAGTGCTGCAAAGTTTCATGCTTCATTTTATCATTTAATCAAAGAAAAATGTACCTTTAGTGGGATGAGTTTCTCTTTTTGGAACTTCAATGGTTACCTTTTCTTCTTTAACAGCTCGTTTCCTTACTTCAGTCACTTTAAAAAGAGTAATTATTAAAAGTAAATTGCAAGATATTAAATATATGTGTTCACAGAAATTTTGTACAAAGTATCTAAGGACAAAGACAATTATAACTATGCTAGTAGTTTAAAATTTTCATCTAAATAGCAAGAAAAATCAACAGACTTGGAAATAAACGTGGTCTAACATACATGAATACTTTTTTAACTTCACAGTCCTTGAGAGACACTGAATGACTTTTGGAAGATCAGGTAGTATTTTTAAATGAGGCAAAAAAGACAGCATAAACAATGACTATCAAACAAGAATTAATAGAAACTTGTGTTAAATAGTTTCTTCATCTTAATTCTAAGGTATTTTCATAAAGCTCTACTGGCACAATGTAAAAAATTCAGGATTGAAAATTTTAAATTGCATTAAAGATTACCACATGAAACAAGCATTTAGGCAGGATGAGTTTAGTAAGAGGCAAACAATGATATATTAGAAGACAGATGTTTTAAGGGAATTATCAACATGTTTGGGAGTGTCACCTTTTTTTAAGAAAAGAGTACTTTCTGATGTCAGAATGCTCAGTTTTGTCGTGATAAGATATAGCACAAGCATGTTACTCTATAATGTGTATTTAAATTATTTTCTCTAATGATCTCAACTCCATCAGATTAGTTTTTTTTTTGTATTTTTTTTTATTATTAGTTATATTTGACATCATTTGTAGTCCCCAGGGAGTACCCACCACCATTTCACCCGTGCACCATCACCTCAGTCCCTTGTGC
>JAGFMF010011573.1:699831-847142 GCA_019455555.1 Galemys pyrenaicus
AGAGGACTGGATCAAGAAGATGTGGTACATATACATGATGGAATATTATTCAGCAATCAGAAATGAGAAACTAGGGGCATTTATAGAAACATGGATGGATCCATCAGATTAGTTTCAACGCCTACATGCTTATTTTGATTTTTAAAAAGTTGCTGTACCTTTTGCTGGTGGCTCCTCTTCTTTTCTAGGCTTAAGTTTTGGAAACTTTTCTTCCGGAACAGCTTTCTTGGGTTCCTCTGGGACTTTAAAGATAGATTTCACTTTAAAGAATTGTTTCCCTCATTCAAACCACAAAAAGTTTGAAACATAAAAGATTTGCTATTTTCATTATTTCCAACATCAAACAACAATTTTCACAGTGACAACAAAAACCAGTACCCATAATCAGCGTGTTTAGTAAAGAGAATAGGTTAAGTACAGTACTCTGCACACTGAAAGGCCCCATGTACCTCTTGCTCTTCGAAGCTCCTCTTTTTTAGTTACAGCAACATGAACTTTCTCTTCCTGGGTAATTTCCATGTGCCTCTCAGTCACTTGAAAGATAATTTTAGGATTAGGGAGTTGTATTACTCAAAGTGGACTATTTAAAAAATATTATATATATACACAGAGAGGACTGCAGTTTTAGAGTGTGACAGTTTACAAGGTACACACAAATAAACTTCACAACAAGTAACATTCCACCCAGAGACTAGGTAAGAGTAGACATTGCCACCAACATTTGCCAGTAACTTCCATAGAAAGGTGTAACCAAAGGACAGTAGTGAGAGGACAAAAGACAAGGCATATTTATCGATTTTGTGCTGGAGTATTCATTTACCTTTGCTTGGGGGAGGTTCTATCTTAGCCACTTTTGCAGGAGCCTTTTTCTCTGGAACTGGTATCTTTGGCTCTTCAGTCACTTAAAGATATCAGGCACCAGAGTCAATCATATAGAAAAGAAACACTTAACACAGGCACACCTCTTTTCTTGTTAGTGTTATAAAAACATGAAGACTGTATCAACTTAAGATAAAAAAGACATTGTTCAAGAATAAAGGAAACCAAGTGTACCTTTAGCTGGTGGCAGTTCCTTTTTAGGAACAGCAGCAGGAATTTTCTTCTCTGGGACAATTTTCTTAGGTGCTTCAGGAACTTTAGAAAGATTGGGTTTAAGAATATTAGTTTGAGTTATAGAAGAAGTGACACTGTTTCGGGCTAAGAACTTTTTTGCAAAGATCACACAGAAACACAAACATAATGATTACATTCAATAGGGAGTCTATAGATAACAGGTTTTCCCCACTATCTGAAAGTAGAATGTTGATATTTGATAGATTACTTGCTGGGGCTGGGAATACTTCATTTGTATATATTCATATAACCATTTGTTTATATGGAAACATTTTTGAGCATGCCCAATCCTAAAAAAAAATAACCCAGCAAATCTTACATAATAGGAACATTCTCCTTTCTGGCGGCAGGGGATACCTATATGTGTTGACAAAATGTAGGCAGTTACTCAAACTAAAGGTGTAAATAGCCATTAAGACAAATAGTATCACAGCCTTTGAAGGAGAATTGTACCTTTAGGTGCTGGAGGTTCTTCTTTTTTAGCAGGAATTTTTGGTTTTGGTACAATTTTCTTCTCATGTTTTTCAGGCACTTGAAAAGATTATAAAAAATATGGAAAAATCTATATTTCTTTTTTAACAAAAAATGTAAAGAATCTTTTTATTTTAGATATATTTATCAACATTTGTAGTATAGTCAATAAATTACCTACAAGAGAACATGAAGAATGGGACAAGCCACACACACACAAGGCTAAATTTAATTTAAGAGTTGGTATACCTTCAGCTGGTTCAACTTCCACTCTCTTAGAAATAAAATGCAGCTTTTCTTCCACAACATATTCCTCAGGCTCTTCCATCACTTTAAAGACATCAATTTTAAAGAAGATAAATTGTAGTGTTTTCTTTTTTAATTTTAGCTGTAATTTATCACTTCAAAGAATAAGCAAAATAGCAAAAAAGTTCAATAGCGAAAGTTGCCAAAGTCCTGCTTATTCCTAATTAAAATATCCAAAGAAGAACATTTCATTTTATTTGTTTATATTTTGAAGGTATCTGCAAAGACATTTACTATTCCAAAGAAGAACAATTTAATCAAGGAATATGCTTTAGTAGAGTATGGAAAATATGTCATTTATTTAATCTTCAAGTGTATCATAAAAATAATGCCTATACTCAGAAGAATTGGACAAGTACAAGACATAAATTCTAGTGGCTAAGTTAAGATGAACACAGAATTTGAAGATAAGTTTCAAAAATAATGTAAGACTCTAGATTTGAAGGTACAGGCAGAAACATATGCTTGAGGAATCATAAATAGGTTTATAAGAAAGAAAAGATCTGGCTTGCATATGAAATAGCTACTGAGGCCTTGGAAACAATATTTTAGCTTGCCATCTTTGTGGGGGCAGATAAGGTAGAAGAGGTAAGAGTCTTTGTATGATCTTGAGTTTATGCATTCAAAGTTAATAGAACAGAATGAACCAGTGACAAGTATATCTCTTCACACTGATAGTAAACTTAACAGGCTACCCTTATTTCCTTTAAATCTTTTGGACTTCATGAAAGCAGAAGACTATCATAGAATGCCTCTCCTTTCAGCTAGTCATTAGTACTAAAAGTAATTTATAATGTATGACGTAAAAAACTGAAATTGGATTCACATGAGAACTTCCCTTGTGTACACATTATGCTTGGTTTCTGATACATTTCTAGAAGTGATGTGGCCCTCTTTGAATCCATCAGATTCTGTATTTATGCCCACGATCTTACTCTCTCCCAGGAAGCACCACAGAATGGGTAGGTTTCTTATTGGAAGAAGCCTGTCTTACTCTGTTCCAAGCCACTCCATTGAGATTGTACATATTGGATTTCACTTGGATTTTTCTTCTGAGAAGAGGTAGAGTACTTTTATTAGCTACAGACATGGCCAAGGGTATTTAAATGTACATTGTTATTCACTTTTCATTGGGAAAAGAATAATTTGTTAAGGAACTTATTTCCCCTTAAAGCAGTACTACATTAGAACTTCCTTAGGAAAGATCTTGCACATACATACTTCAGTCAGAATGCTGGATAAAAGCAGTAAAAGTAGTCGTATCTTAATTCACTGAAAAGGTATCCCAACACCAAAATAAAGCTTGTTGTTCAATCCTTAAGGAACTGTAGAGAACTAACATTATAGGTATGGGAATCTTGGAATAATAAGTTCATATAATAAAAAAATTGCAGAATGATTGTATACATACATGGAATATAGGAAAGATATGTGTTCACTGCTATGCCCTCCAATATGGCCTTGACTTTTGGAATGTAGTAAGGTAATATAATTTCTTGTTCATTTTAAATCTGTGAGTCAGGACACATTAGAAAGTTGTGCTATAAGCATGATTATATATTACCCATGTCTTGCATATTAAACCACCAGGGTAAAGATTATGTCAGTCCATCACATCCTATCCAACGAAAGGGTAAATGTATATGGTTATTCCTGTCCCATTAGTTACTCATACAGTATTATGAGTTATATTAGAGGGATTACTTAGCCAACCTCTCTCAGCCAAGTAAGAGGGGATAGACAAGAATTCCATTGGTTGTTTCTGAATCTTGTGTTTTAATCAAAGCTTTAATCTTGTGTCACATGTAATGAAGCCACTGAATCTGTGTCATTTTCATTAATCTGATAAAAAATATGTGGAAGAAAACATCTAAGTCTTCAGATTATCTCTAACTTATTTGCATTGTTTACCTTCATATTCTGTAATCTCCACTTCCTCCTCCTCCTCCTCTCTTTCCTCTTCTCTATAAACTGAAACAGATACTCTTTCCTCCTCTTGTGAATAACTCCATTTTTCCTCTGCGGCCACTTTAAAAGATAAAGTTTAATTTGAATTCAGCCTCATAAAATACTAATAACTGGTGTTTGACACAGATGGATAATGGTTCTTCTGTCTGCTTAGGGTGCTTCACAGTATTTCCTCATTACAAGAAAGAGGAGTTGGCTTGAAGATGATGAGACAGAACAGCCCAAGATTGAGAAGAATATTCAACTTGTGTTCACAACCACAATTATCACATTTTTGGCACCCCATTCACTTTCTTAGAATGATTCAGAACCAGTGTCCACACAAAAGACTCAGTTTTAGAAACTACAAGTAGACACTGACAAAAGACAACTTCTAGAGTAAACAATTACATCAGGAAAGAAGAAAAGTTTTGGGGAGACACATGCAAAATCATTCCTCCCGCACTCCATGTACCTTCATGGTGCATAACTTCGACCCTTTGAGGAACTGCAACAGATAGTTTTTCTTCAGCGACAAGTCTTTTTTCTTCTATGACGGTTTTCTTAGAAACTTCAGCTTTAAAAAAGTATTAGAATTGAAATTTAACATGCAAGAATCTTAATTCTCTCTCAAGTAGGGGGGAAGATTTGCATAGTACACTACTTTGCAGCAAATTGGGCAAACAAGTTGCACAGGGCGAGCATATACAGACAAAAATTCTATCAGAAGAGAGATAAAGTGTCAGAAGAGAATACTCATAAAATAACAAGAATTCATAGGCTCAAAGATTTTTGTCAGGGACCTGAGACAAATCCTACCTCGGGGAGGAGGAGCTTTCTTAGCTACAGGCACTGGTACTGGAACTTTTTCTTCTGGCACAGGCTTCTTAGGCAGAGCTGGCACTTTAGAAACATTATGCACTTTTAGAACGTCAATGTCCCTCACAGAAGCCCAACACAAAACATACATACATGCATTACACACTCATGTCACAAAACTAACAGAATTATCACTGGTCTTAGAACATAATATTAAAAAAGATGGTTCTTAGAAAGATACAGAGACCATACCTTTAGGTGGTGGAGCTTCCTCTTCTTTTTGAGGAATAGGTCTTTTTCCTTCAGGAACCTTCTTCTTTGGTATTTCTGGCACTTAAAGGATAGTATTTGATTTAAAATTCTCAACAAGGCAAAATAAATGAGCAACATAGGCCCATTAAAGATGACATACAATCAAAGAAGCTTGCAAGAGAGACAGGCTATTTCATGGAGATGGGGTGGAATACCTGTTGGTGGTGGAGACTCCTCTCTTTGTGTGACAATGGTTATTTTTTCTTCTGTCACAACCCTCTTCTGTACTTCAGGAACTTGAAAAGATAGTAATTTTTAGAATTGACTTTATATTTTCTGAAGCAGATTACATACAGTAATTTTATAAGAAAGTAGGCAGGTGAACAGACATTTCTGTTGAATTCTCACACACAAAACATCCATTTTGAATGAAATAAACTCAACTGACAGATAATGAAGCACAAAAATGTTTCATACTCAAGACATTAAAACAGGCTTTCTTTACTAAGCAAGTCACTGTACCTTTAGCTGGTGGGGGTTCCTTTTTCTTTTCAACAGGAACAGCAATCTTTTCTTCAGGGACAGGTTTCTTTGGCACCTCTGGGACTTAAAGTTTTTAAAAAGCAATGTTAATTTCAAATACATATCACTTTTATGAATGGATATAGGCATAGACATAAATCATTATGCAAATCATTAATGTTATTATAGATTTCTTTATACACTGGCAATGTAATGAATAATGGAAAAAGCATTAGTGTTAGAAGCATCACAATGTAAGTGATGTTATAGAGATATCAGGCAATTCAATACACAGAGGATGTGTACAGAATTCACTGTTTATGGATATGCTTTTCATAAAAACAAGCCATGTATACCAACAATAGAGAGTATGGATATAGTATATAAAAAAATTCTTCCTATTTTGTATTGAGGAATGGAATCCACAACAATGGGCCTCATTTATCTAAGAATAACGTTCTTCAGAATAGTTGTATCTATATAAGCTAGTTTATTTTTCAGTTTGTCTTCTGATTTTTTTTGGTGTGCCTATTGTGTCTTCAAAACAGACTGTTTTACTCTTATTCTAGTGTAGGCCTCTCAAACTGGTATCCGTGCTGATAGAAAGAAATCTGGTGGGTATGTACCTGTGTGCTTTCCTCTACTGACTCAAAAAAGGTTGACATTTGGTTTAATTTACTATCCTAAACATTGATGATACTGAATTTTTAACTGGCAAATACATTTCACATCAAATCTGTTTGGCAATTATTATTTCCATTTATAAAACAAGATACTGACAGTTTTTGTGGATTCTGAGACTTCTATACTTGCATTTGTAATATCTTGATGCAATTTTACAGATAAACACATGTCAACTTATTTTATGCTTTGTGTATATGGGATATTTGTACATATATACAAGTTACTATGTAGATTTATGTATAAATACGACTTGTTTCCGTATCTTCAGGATTGAGAGAGCATTTGATATTCCTTAAATATTTGGTATTTTAAAATGAAAACATTTTCATTATACTTATTATGTTTTCATATAATAATATTTTCATGTTTACATCATCAGAAATCATTTTTAAAATTACTTAATTAAAAAATACAAGATCTGGGGCCTCCCTGGTGGCACAGCGGGTTGAGCACCACACTGTGAAGCATCTGCTGCACAGCAGCGTGAGTTTGATCCCCGGCCAGGGAGGAGACCCACATGGCACAGCAGACCTCTCCTGCCTCACCCGCTGCTCCCCTCAGCAGTGTATTTTGGTAGATCTGCCTGTTCTGCTCCCCACTCTATCTTTGGTGATTCCTCTTATTCCCGAGACTCTGACCTATCCCCCAGTTTGTATACATAAATAAATAAATCTTAAAAAAAAACACAAGATCTAAAATTCTGGAAGAGCCAAGAGTTAGAGCAAAAGAGAAGCATATATGATTCAGGAAGCAAACAGAAGCACTGAGAGATCAGGCAAAAGGACCACTATTTAAAATGTATGATTTTATAAGCACGGTTTCTCCTAACTTGGATGATATTGAATTCTTACTGAATCTCTGTAGAACTGACCAGATATACATAGTTTGTAACTTCACTGACTTTTTGTAGAAGCACATCCAAAAAACAACAACAACAACAAAAAGCAAATAAATCAAATTCATAAAACCAAAGCAAGTGATTGACATGCTTGAATTCAAACATACCTATATGAAAGCTCTCCTGACTAGCTAATTACACAATGTCAACATTTATGGCAAATACCAATGTTCAATTAATATCTCAAGAAACATGGTAAAAGAAAAACATCAAAAATTGATGGGCTCCCAACTCTTCAAGTCTCACCATTATTGAAAAAAAATTGACAGTAACTAGCAGCATTTTGAACATCTTTATTTAACATTCTGTTGTGCTAAATTCTCTAGTTGTCATTGTTTGTATCTCATCCTAACCCACAGGAATGTTTTCATTAGGAAAATATCACATATCTGAGGGATTAAAGGGTTTTTCCTGGAAACCTGACTGTAGATAAAAGTTTCACAAATATTTATTCTCTCTCTAAGAGAGTCAAGGTATTAAAATTTTAAGATGGCAGTTTGCCATAGTTCACTTCTTTTAATCACACCTTCTGGTAGTGCCTTTGGAATACTGGCTATCATAGATCATGTATGTCAAGAGTACAACCTTACACTGACAGACAATTGCAAAACACAGGGAACATGTAAAAGACACTAAACAAAAGATAACACAGTAGGTACAAAGACTCTATAAAGCAAAGTTCTGGCATTTGGGGCAAGGAGTCTCCCCATGATCAGTTCTGGTGTACCTTTTGGGGGAGCAGCAGCTTCCTTCTTTGGTACAGGAATTGGTTTTTTCTCCTCTGGCACTGGTTTCTTGGGAACTTCAGGAACTTTAAGGATACCATTGTTGAAACAATATTGAGAATTCGAGGCTCCTTCTTGGACATTTAAGATTACATTAAAGCACCAATCCTCAGTAAGATTGTAAGAATTTAGGAAGTAATTTAATATGCTCTACTTGTTACAGAAATGCATGTTAAAGACAGCAATAACACAGAGAAACTGCATACATTACATGAAGCAAAGACCCAACCGGCATGGTGTGGAGTCAAAAAATAACAAAGTATACAAGTATCAAAACATGTTATTGATATTTGTATAATACTACATTACCACATATTAGTGAAATTAACATACACAAAATTAAATATATTACAAATGGTTTACATATGTTATTTCATTATAAAACATTTTCCCATAGGACACACAAGAAGACAGATGTGAAGAATTTGTTTTCAGAACTATTCTACCTTTGGCTGGTGGAGGTTCCACCTTTTTAGGAACGGGAACAGGGACCACTTCTTCTGGGACAGATTTCTTAGGTGGCTCAGGGACTTAAAAAACAAATACACCATATTTGAGAGACTGTCCTTTGACAACAGGGCATATATGTAAGCTTAGAATAAAAAGTAGACTTTGCCTTTTTATACTATAGTGTAAGAAAAGTACATATTAGAAACAAGGGTAAAGGGAAATGGATGAATGACTAATTAGAAAATGTGGTGGTGGTTATTCACCTCAAATTAGAATAGGTAAGAGGGCTCCATCCTCAGAGGTGTCTATGCCTGTTCCCCAGACACCAGTATAAGAAATGTTACTTTTATAAAGCATCTGCATTAGAACAACTGCATTATATCATATTACATTATTTATTTAGTTGGTTATGTATCTTAAGTGTTAAACTATTTGACTAGGGCAGAGTCCTAATGTGTAGTGGCTGCCAATTTCCCATTTCATGGTGGTGTGAAGACTCCTTCCACCCTGGTACCAACCATGATGTCATGTGGTGGTGCTGGCAAGAGATGCAGAATAGCACGCTATCATGCTGCATTTCTACCACATGGGTACAACTGACACTAGCAGCCTCAGAAACATAGAGTAGTAAAATGCAGTGAATTACTGAGGATTTATCGTCATTGTTTTTAAAGTAATTTACTTAATTCTAAGTTATTATAATTTATTTTTTAATCACAGAGGTGTTAAACTGCTGGGCCACAAGATTCCTGAAAGTCTAACCATCAGATGAGCTAGGCTGAGCTGTGTCCAGGTGGTTGCATTTCCATTTCCACACAGCTGGTCACAAGAGTGTCAGCTCCCTGAAGCAGGCACCAGAGCCTCTATTCTTTTTCATTCCTCTCTCCTATGCCCTACTCACAGTCTTCCCACCCACCCCCCTCCATTATGTCTTTTGTACATAATGGCTATAGGTCTGCTGACCTTGTGACCAAATTTAATATCAATATGAATGTATTCAGATGCTTTTTACAGAACTCTTAAGAGATTTTAAACTTAGAATGACTTATTAATACCTTTAGGTGGAGGTTCAATCTTTTTGGAAACAGCAACATGAATTTTCTCTTCAACATGAATTTTCTTTTGTACCTCAGGGACTTAAAAATATATTTATTATTAAATTAAAGTTTAAAAATATAAGTAATTTCTGGGCATGTCATATGGTGAGTGGTAACTAATTTACAAAGAATATTGAAAATATGAATTAAAACAGAGACAAATGTGAAATCAAGAGATGACAGAAAATAGTAAGACAACATATGTCTACATAAACACAAATTAGATAAGAAGAAGAAGGATAAAAATCCATCTACAGGGCCTCCCTGGTGGCGCAGTGGGTTAAGCAACGTACTATGAGGAAAACCTCAGCCACTACAGCATGAGTTCGATCCCTGCTGCCGGCCTGGGGAAGGGGGGGGGGACCCACATGGTACAGCAGACCTCTCCTGCCTCACCCGCTGCTCCCCTCAGCAGTGTATTTTGGTAGATCTGCCTGTTCTGCTCCCCACTCTGTCTGTGGTGAATCCTCTCACCCCCCACATCTCTGGCCTGTACCCGTCTTGTATGCATAAATAAATAAATCTTTAAAAAAATCCATCTAAAGCCCTTCCATTTGGGGCCCCATACTCAAATTTTCCTATACCTGTTACTGACACCTCTTCTTCTGTGTGGGAAGCAAAGAACATCTTTTCTTCTGAAACAACCATCTTCTTGGTATGCACAGCTGGTACTTTAAAGAGAGTATTTCATATTAGTATTTTCTTCTCCAGGACAAGACAGCAGTTAAAATACAGAGGTCATATATATTACAGTTAAGCTTTAGACAGAATGAGTGGGTTAGTAAAGCTTGAGAACAAATTTTGTATTGACAAGAAACCATGGTGTTTTGAGCTACAGAGACAAACAACCCATGCAGCTTTTATCAGATATTATTAAATGAGAATCAAATAGACACAACTTCTTCACAATTAACGTGGTACTTTTCTAAATCTGTTAGGGGCTAGTCATAGAAATGAAAGGGTGGGTAATACTATGTGCGATGGAATGTATTGCATAGAAAGAAGACAAATTGTTAAATACAAAATCCTTCTTATGTTAAAAAATTAATTTTAAAGGAAAATTAGAAAAAAAGACACAGAATATGGTCATTTACTTAAATCATAAACATATTCAACTCAACATAAAATGAACATTGATTGTGTAAGAATAGCTTTTTCTTGGTGGTTTCTGATTTTGTGATTTGTTTAGTAATATATATACACATCCATACACATCAGTAAAAATGTTTAGAACTTGTAGCTGAAAGACAAAAATATATACCTTTTACTTCAATAACTTCTTCCTGTACTGGAACCCGGGAAGGTTTTTGTGGGACAATCTTCTTTGAAACTTCAGGTACTTAAAAAATATGTACAAATATATTTGTATTGTGAAGAATATGACTTTGCACAAAATATAAACTTAGTTTATATGACTACATAAATAACTAGCATATGAGTATATCTCAATAAATATATGACTTGGGTACATGGGACTAGAAATGTTATAAATCATAATACCTTTGGTGACTTGAACTTTTTCTTCTTCCATTCTTCGAGAAGTCTTTTCAATTTTTTCAACTACTGGCTTCTTTACAACTGCAAATATTTTAAAGAAATTGCAGTAGTTTTAGAAATTCTACTAAAACACTCTCTCTATATATATCATATATACATATGTATGTATATATATGCAGATTTATGTAGACTATTTTTAGGAAGAGACAAGCTTGACGTTCTGGACTTTAAATACAAGTCTTTTGCTTAAAATATATTGGTTGTACTTTATTTTATATTTACCAGAACAATCTTTTTATAATCTTTTTTTTTCATTAAATGAATTAGATGTTCTTAGGAAAAATTCATTGATACGATAAAGCTTATAGAAGAAGTTGTGCCTATTGGATTGAAATAATGGTCATAAATTTTTGCCAAACAAGCCATGAAGATGATGATGTTGATGCTTTGACTTATTTAAATAATTCCAATTACATACCTTTAGGAGCTGGTACTTTCTTTTCAGGTACTTTTGCTGGAACTTTTCTCTCATGTGATTCTTTAATGAAAATGTGAATAAGAAGACATGCTTAACTAGGTATGTTCTAATGGGTTGTGTTGATTACAAAAGAAATAAACAAAGACAGTATATAATTGTATAAAGTATTGCATTGGGGATCTTTATTGCTAATGTGATTCCAGGAGCTGGATGATTACAAAGCAGGATCAAGCAAATGCAGCAAGGCAGTAAAAGTAAAACTTGATCTCTGCATTAGAAAATAGCATTTGGAATTTAATCTTGACAATGCAACTAAATAATTTAACTTACAATGGCAAAATAGGAAGTAACAGAAAAAAATGCAGATTAAGTTCTAAAGATTAAGTTTCTTAAGATTGCTAATCTTAAAAAATTGAAATGTCATTGCATCTATTTCATATCCACTGCAAATCAATAACATGAAAAATACAATGAACTATGCAAAGTCGAAGAGAAAAACTGACACCCAATTTACATACCTTCATAAACCTCCTTTTGAACTTGAACAACTTCTTTTTCTTGATAAGTCTCCTCCCACTCTTCCTCCCCTTCATCGTAACCTTCTTCCCTTTCATAATATTCTTGTCCTTCTTCAAAATCTTCTTCCCATTCCTCATAAACTTCCTTTTTAGCTTCTACCTTGGTCTCTTCATAGTCTTCATCAGGTTCTTCATAATAAGGTTCTTCAAATGGCTCTGTATATGGTTCTACTTCCAGTTCATCATAAGGTTCGTCCAAAGATTCTATGAAAAGTTTTTTCTCCTCATAGACAGCTTGCTTTTTCTCATACACCATTTCCTTTTCTTTCTGAACCTCTTTCTTTCTGGTTATGGTCTTTATTTTTACTTCTTCAGCCTTGGAGGACACATCAATTATTTCAGGAACTAAAATAAATGAATAGATATGAAATAAGATTATATTAGCTAATTCATTATTTTAATAAATTATATAATTAAACAATAGTCTGTGTGGTCAAATGACATCACTTTCTCAAATCTCAATATTATGTTGGTAATTTGTTTTATTTTCTTTGTATTAGTTCCATTTAAATTTTTATTGGCTATGAAACACAATAGTGAGTAGTAAGATGGACTCTATTCTTAATTTGAGGATTTTCCAGTGTGAACAAAATGACATTCTATAAATAGCAAATGGACACACATCTTCCATTGTTTTATTGGAGCTCCAATGTCAAAACTCCTAGTTCTCAGTATTTGATCACCTAGTGGGATTTATACTTAATTTCTGCAGTTAGCCTTTATTTAGATGTCCAATTATCCTTTCAAAACCATTTCTCTTTTTAAAGCTACATGTTTTATAGTCATATGAGACTGTTAAGTTTAATAAATGAGTTGTTTTTCTAACAAATTAAAAATCTTTAAGGTTAATATTGTTTACATGATCCTTAAAATTTATGTTAGCTATAATTGAAATGTAGCTAACATGTAGAAATTGGTGGCCTATTTCTAGCTCTTCCCACTCCCTTCCCTGTGTACACTGCATCAAGGCTACATAAACATCTGCCTGGGTCTCCTTTCCTGAGATGGGAACAATAAGAAGAAGTTACAATTTCTAATGTTTATTTTAACATAGCAAAGGAGACTCTACAACTTTATGGTAGACTAAAAGCCTAATGTTTAAAAATATTGATTCATGGCAGAGACACAATCTCAGAAAGATTTTTAATAAGTTATAATAACAAATAAAAATATTTAAATTTCTTTTTCATTTACCTTTTGCTGGAATTAAGGCAGTAGGAGGTGGGGGCTTCTTGGCAACCTCTGGAACTGTAAAAACATACATGTTTTAGATTATGCATTGTCAAATGTTTACTAATTCTGTGCACTCCTGTTAGTCATTTGCATAATCTGTAGCTAGTACTAATATACCAATGTTTTTAGATTTTCCAAATTTAGCTAACCAGAAATGTGATGCCATGCCAAATTAATGAAAATGCAGAAAGGCTGAAGTTTCATTCTAGTTCAGGTTGATATAGTTTATATTAACGTAGGACAATATTAAACATAGTCATTGTTTAAAATAATTTTTGTTTAATATTTTTAATGTTTAAGGTTCATAAGCTACCATGCTTGTTGAACTCCTTCTTTTTCTGTATATTTCACAAATGACCACTCTGAAAAAGGTCTCAGTGAACAGCCCCTTGCCCTCTTGCATTCTTATTGTAGGGGGTTGCTGTTCTCTGATCTTAGGCCAGTGTAGACCATTGGTCATTAAAATTTAGTTATCTAATCTTCTTTCTGAAAAAAAAAAAAAAAAAAAAAAAAAAAAAAAACCTTCCAGNTTTATTAAAAAAAAAAAAAAAAAAAAAAAAAAAAAACACCTTCCAGGATATAGTAAAATTGAATTGAGTCAACTCTTATTCAATAAGATTGTTTTCCCCTCTTCAAGTATAAACATTTATCTAAAGTGAAGCAGGAAAGATGCCGAGTTGGACAGGAGCAGCTACTTGTCATTTGCACTCCCTGTTGATGTGACTGGGCCAGGGCCAGCAGTGCCTTCTGAAAAGCAGTGCCTTCCCCATTCAGAGATAAGAACTATCTGGGTAGCCACTGGATGCCACGGGCAGACAGGCACAGGAGGGAAGGAAAAGGGGGCAAAAAGAAAACCAAGAAAGTAAAGACCGACTTACAGAGGGAGAGAGTGAGTGAAGGGAGAGGTTCCATTCTGAGAGTTCAAACTTTTGCCCTTCTGCCCCCCAGCCACTTAAGGTTTAAGCATTTCAACCAAGAGAAAAGCATTACAATTGGATTTTGATTAATTCATTACAATACCTTTAGGTGGTTCTTCTTCCTTGGGCTTTGCAACAACCTTTTTGGTATCTTTCTTTATAGCTTTTTTGGTCACTGAAAAAAATAAGATGTTCGAAGGCAATAACTTAAAGGTTTTTAGAAAACCAAAAGTCTTATTGAAATATTTTATTTTTTTTATGTGTTGATAGCAACAAGAGGCTCTTCATATTATTGCAAAATATTCAGAAGATCCTGGACTAGAATGCAGAGAACTTGTTGGAGGAAGATAGAATATGGACTGTGTATCACATCTTTATGCATTTTATGCCTCATAAGAGAAAGTTTTCAAAACATCAAAATGAGGCTAGTGATGTGATAAATCGAAGTGGTTGATATTTTCATTTTTGTATCACTTACTAAATGAAAATCCTGTACATGGTATAGTGTGGGAGTTTTCTTTCCTTGTTGTTGACATCAATTATGACCCCTAATCAAAATTTGATTTGGCTCCTAGTATTCATGAATGAACAACTTTTTTTTATTCTATTTTTTCCCTTGAATTTATATATATATTTGACATCAACTGTAATCCCCATGTATTCCCCATCACCATATCACCAGTGCACCATCACCTCAGTCCCCTGTGCTCCCATCTGCCCTCAACCCTTCCCCTCACCTCTCCCCACCAAGTGTCCCCAATTTGTCCTTGTCTTTTCATTTTTCGTTTTTGTGTCTTTTTTTGTTATTATTATCATTATCTTATTTAAAAGTTAAAAAGTGCTGTTTATTATTATTTTAACTTTTAAAATAGATTTAGTTTTTCTAATTTCCCAGTGGGCATCCTTAGCCAGAGACACTAGCAAAGAATAAACCACACATTAAAATGATTATTATTCCTGGCACAAATATAAACAGAAATCCAATTTGTGGCTATTGATTCTTGTTGCTCTCTACCAGAAGTAATAAACTATGTAAACCTTTTCTATTAAATTTCAAAAATTCTTTTCTTTGTTATTGACACTGTGTTAGTCACAAAACTGGAAGTTGGTTTTTTTTAAATTTAATTTCTCCTGAGACTGAAAAATCACTCAATCTTTTGACACTGACAGTGGTGGATATTAGAGGGTGAGCATACCAAACACCTGAAAGTTCTCCAGTCAAGGGACTTTGGCATGCAGAATTCCCCTCTCCCTACAGTGTTGGGAGAATTCTAACAGCAATTCTAAACTTACTAAGATTCTAGAATGTTTCAGGCAGTCTGTTACCTGTTTAGTTAAGCGGTTTTGGGGCAAAAACAGTACAATTTACCTATTACAATATTTTATTAGGGAAATTCCCTGCCACATTCAAAAGCTCCTTATTGGTGAGCTTATTCCTTTGCTAAAATTACAGATATTCTAAATCATGTTTTTGTAGCCAAATGATAAAATTTAAAGAGAAGTTAACACTGTAGTTGAGAAAAAACACAAACTGTAATTTGCAACTTGACTATAAGCTAGTATGGTTTATTTCCATAAGCCTCACTAGAAATTGATTCCATTATTTTATTGCTACAGGTAGTACTTAGGAAAATATGAAACATTCTATTTGTAGTGAAGATTAAGTGACTTATTTAGAATAAAACACTTTACTATTAAGAGTCATATTTGGTTTGTTTGATCATTTTCAGACCTTTAGGCACAAGTCTCACACATTAATTAGATAACATTTAAGAGCAAATAATTCACATTTTGAAGAGCAATTTAATACGTTGAGCACTAGAGGGCTAACGTGTTACATCAAACATTTTCCAGGCCTGAAATTGCTGAATTCTGTATTTTGGTGTTTAGGTAGCTAATATATAATACCTTCAATGCGTTTTGCTGGTGGTTTCTTTTCTTCGGGTGCTGGTAGCAACAGAGGGATTGGAGGAGCAACCTTAGGAGGAACTTCTGAAAAACATAAATGCCATCATCATTAGCATGGGTTGATTTCCTATTTTGAACTCTCACGTATTTATTTCAGCATTTTAAAGGTGTTTTAGGACTAATTCTTCAGTCAGATCAAATGGAAGTAGCATGTATTCACAGTTGTAGCTACTCTTTTGCTTGGGATTTTTAATTACACAGTGAAGAAAGTGCCATGGAACTGTCTATTCGGACTCCGTGCTATGGTTTGGCATAGGAGTAGAAGACTGATGTCCTAAGCCCTGTAGTGGTGCTGGGACTTACCTTCTGGAGGTACTGCCCTGATAGGCATGGTCGGGATTGGAACTCTGGAGTCAGGAATATCTAGAAAGGGACATTTAATGGTGAGAGAAAATGTAAACATAGAGGAAAGGAGAACAAATATTTATTAGACAATGAAGATATGCCTGATTTGTCAGAAATTAACAGTAGCAGAATCTAACTTATAGACACAAAGATATTAGGATTCTTTTGTATCCAAGCATATTGGCAAATTCATTTCCTGTGAAAAATCAGCTTTGGTCTATGGCCACACCATGTAGCACAATACTGGATGTTCGTTGAGTGAGACCTTGTTATCTTTAATTTTCCAGACTCAACAAAGCTTATTATTGTATTATTTTGCTGAAAATAATTTACTAAAGAATAGTTTAAAACCTTTTCATTGAC
This sequence comes from Galemys pyrenaicus, assembly GCA_019455555.1. Lineage (NCBI taxonomy): Eukaryota > Metazoa > Chordata > Mammalia > Eulipotyphla > Talpidae > Galemys > Galemys pyrenaicus. The sequence goes on from JAGFMF010011573.1 coordinate 716,555, forward strand.
TTCTATTGTTTACAAAATAATATTGACTGTATTATAAGCTAGGATCTTTTTTCAAAAAACTTACCAGGAGGCTTCATTTCAAGTTTGATTTCTGTAAAAGAAAAAAAAAATATTTTGGGGAGGTTTAGAATTGGCTGGGAAGGATACTTTGTTTCACAGATTGCAATGTGGTTTTAATGTGTTTTCTGACCTTTAGTTGTTAAGTACAGTTCTGCTGTGCTTCTTGCTTCACCTCTTGGCTCCAGTCGAGCAATTACTGAATAAACACCTAAGGAAAAGCATCATTGAAATCTTGTTCTCATACTTGTAAATAGCACTTCACTATTTAAGTGTAGCATGCATTTATTTAGAATTCTCTTCCTTAAAAATGTATTCTATATTGAAGCACAAAGTATAATTGTAAAGTAGGATAGAAACATATAGAAATACATGGTTCAAATCATATATTCACAGGAACACTATTAAAATACCTTCATCATCTGGGGTCACATTGTGGATAGTCATATAATGGCAGCGACCATCATTTCTGAAGTTGTATTTCTGGCTCTCAGTTAGTTCTGTTGGTCCTTTGTACCATGTCACGATGGCATCATCAAAGGACACTTCGCACTCGAAGGTGGCAGACTGGTGCTCACTCACCACGATGTTCTGTATGCGCTTTGTAAACTGAATTGGTTCAGCTGTTAAATATGAAGAGGGATCAAAGTTACATTGTATGAGAAGTTTCTGTCACTGTACTTTACCCTCAGATATTTAAAGTTTTCATCTTTTTTTAATCCAAGGGAAAATAGCAGAAATAGACTGAAAATCTAAGACAAGAAAATGTTCTTCTTTGCATCAGCAATAAAAGAAATATCCTAATATTTCATGTATTCCTGCAGGAGACTCTAAAATATTTTCATGAAGGCAGCAGTCAAAGGTTCTTACAACCCCAAAGTCAAACTGAACTTTAAAAATATTATGAAATCGTGGGTGGAATTCAAAGCAAGGGAATGTCATCTTAAGATTATTGTTTATTCCCCTTTGAAAGTATTTCTTTCCTCCATAAAATAATTTGGTATTTAAACTCAATAGGAAATGTACCTGTCTAATTTCAGAGGATTCATTCTCAAAAGTTTTGAAATCGCTTTGTGAGCACCTGTGGGCATTCACAAGAAGTCCACCCACCGGGAACAGAAGGGGTATTTAAGTAGGAGCAGGATAGGAGTGGAGGGCCTTTCTGCAAAATCTTATCTTCAATTCAACAGATAATAGCATCGTGGACAAGTGAGAGGTTAAATGTATTTTGGTGAACTTTCTTTTTGAAGGATTATATCAGAAATATGCCATTTTTTAAAAGATAACTTCCAGTTTAACCTGAAAGCCATTTAAAGTTTTTGAAGTTTAAAATATTATCAATCAGGGGCTCCAAGAGATTAAGCACTGCACCGTGAAGCATCCGCAACCACTGCAGCACAAGTTCGATCCCCCACCAGGGAGCTGACCCACATGGTGCAGCAGACCTCTCCATCCTTGCCTGCTGCTCCCCTCAGCTGCATATTTCAGACAATCTGCCTGTTCTGTTCCCCACTCTGTCCCTGGTGAATTCTCTCACCCCTGCACCCCAGTTATTGTATGCATAAATAATTCTTAAAAAAAAACATTATCAGTTACTGATAACCTGTTGTGAGTCTGAAATGCTGAAATGCCTATATAAGTAAAAAGTCATGTAGTTGTATTTCAACATCTATAAATGGGCAACAGCAACAGCGGTAGATGCTTCCTGTAGCCGAAGTGTTGCTCCATGCATTCCAAGGGTGGGGTCATAAGAGAGTGAATCCAATGAAAAGAATTAGGAAAGAAAATATTGTTCCTAAATCCTGAAATTTTACTTTATTTCAGATTCAGAAGGTTGGAATATGATCCTCAGAGGAGATAATTATTTTTGAAAGATAGCTGCTAATCAATCACATTATCACAAGTTTTTAATTACAACTATACTTGCTAGGAATCAGAATCATAGATGTGAGAATTATGAAATTTAGTAGAATTATGCAATTTAATAGAAAGTCATGTCTTAGAGTGAAAGCTGCTTCTGGTCAAAACAAAAAACACAAACTTTGTAGTGGAATTGGCATTTATGTGACTATTTCCCTTTCGGCTTTGTATGAATTTTGAAGTGTGGGTGAAGGAAATGTGTATGCTGGGAAATAAAGACAAGGGCTTCCCTTGGGCTCTGTTTGATGACTGTGGGCTGCAGGGGCCCTGCACACCAGATCCCCAGCACACATCATGGCTGGGCCTGCACTGTCATAACTGCAGCTGACCCACCTTCAATTCTGAGCTCTGCTGATGTTTCGAGGTCTTCGTATTTGCAGGTGTACTTCCCTTGGTCTTCTGCTCGAACATCTGCAATGGTCAGTTTGTGGACTTTGTGTTCCACTTCCGTTTTATGTCTTCCTTGGGGCTTAAGGATTCTGCCATTTCGGAACCATTCAGATTTCACATTTGGCACAGAAAATTGGCAAGTCATGGTGCAAGTCTGGCCTTCTTTCAAAGTAACATCCTGCAGATGTCGTTCCCATGTAGGCTCTGTTTGATCATACGATACACAATTTGTTCAATACCGCACACAGATGTGGTCAACAGTAAATTAATTGATAAGGTTTTTAATAAAACTTTTTGTACTTACCAATCACAGTTAGTTTTGCACTGGCGATATGTGGACCACACACCAATCTATAGTTGCCCTGATCTTTTAGTTGACAGTTTTTGACTCTGAGTGTGTGTCGATCACCATCAATGCTTATTTCAAATTTGTCACTGGGATCTAGTTTTTCAGTTCCTTTGTACCAGGAGAGCTTGATTTCTGGATAATTAATCTTAATGTCGATTTCAAACACAGCATCGTTATCTTTTAAAACTGTCTGATTTTCAATATCCTTGATCAGAGAGACAGGCTAGAAAATTAAAGAAATATGTTAGTTGTTCCAACCCATACATTTCCAATAATAAGTTGTTTCTTATTATCAGCAAAATCTATTTTTACCTCTGTCTGTGACAGCCTTTGCTGGATAAATGATACAAGTTCCTCAAATTCTTTTTCTTCCTTCTCTGACTTCTCTATTTCCTCAATTTCCTGAGGAGAAAAAAATGAGTAGTACACATGAAATAAAATTTGAATAATCAGAGGATGCATTATTATTTTCGGCTTTCATTCTTGACGCAGCTTAGGTTATATTAACTGATTTCACACAACTGTAGGATCTGGAAATTCAAGGCATACACTAGATGTTTCAAATGTGAATTTTTAAAAATGATGCTGTGTATGAAAGAGCATACCAATCTGTGAGTCTCTTCTTCTTGACTTTGCTTTAGCAGTTCAAATGCTTGAAGAAGACCCCGGAAGTCAGTGATTCCATACATACGAGCATATTTTTCATATTCTTTAGGATCAACATTTTTCAGAAGTTCCATAATATCAATTTCCTCCTCTTCTCCAGATCCTTTCTTTAAAGTTGGAGTCCTACACGAATCAAGAAACAGACATAAGTCACTTGTCTTCTACTTATTTTGAATTGTCTATCATCTTTCATTGAGTTCTCTCTCACAGAGGAATATGTGTCCTTTATTCAAGAAATAATAATTCTATCCTCAACTATGAAACAAAAAACTATGGGTTTGGTGATGGAGTGATTAAGACTGAACAATTTTACACAGTGCAGAAACTTGATCAAAGAGTTTAAGAAAGTCTCAAAAAAACAACAACAAAGAGTGTAAGAAAGGAAAGCATAACAGAAGATTTAAAAAATTTTTATAATAAAAGACCCTGATCAAAGCTCAAAGAAAAATAGTGGCAGTAATGGAAAGCATTGATAGATATGGAAATTAAAATTGTTAATTAAACATAAATTTATTGAAATTATTGGTAATTTTGAGAAATTTTTAAAATAGAAAACCACCCAGAGCATCAAAAATCATACACAGAAAGAGATGATAATTGAGTATCTAGACATACAGTTTTCTGTAGAGGACATAATTTGTTTAAATTTTTAATAAAAATTTGTCTTATTCTCAAAACCTTAACAAACCACTCACTAATATCCAAATCATGTGTATTTGTTCATTTGTTTGTGTTAAATGCCTATGTTTATGCTTTTTCACAATCTGAAACTTGGAGGGGATGGTTCATCCTTAATTGAAATAACACTGCTTTATAACATTATGTATATTTTAGGTATATACAGATTTTATAAATTAACACCAGTATATTGATCACCAAAAGTCTAGTTTCCATACTTCCCCATACAATTGGGTGCATGCTTCTTGAGATATCTCTTTTGAGAATGGAAAATTACTAGGTATAGTGCTTCATTAAACTTACTTTTTCAGCATTGCTCTGAGATCTCCTTCAATTTTCTCTTGTTTCTTCTTTTCATCCACCTGTAGGTTAACATTACTTTCAATTTCCCCATGTTTATTAAATGCAACACAGCGATATAATCCAGAATCAGTTTTTGTGGTATCTTTAATCTCCAACTTTGCTTCATCGCCTTTTTGGTGGATAAAAATGCGACCTCCTTGGTTCAGCTGTCTCCATTTCCCTTTTGTCCATTTCACATTTGGAATTGGATCACCTCCAACTTTTGCAATGAATGTTGCAGTGGTTTCTAAGGAATGATGAAAACAAATTAATGAAAATTTTACCTTTCTAAATTTGTTTCTCTGAAATTAAGGTAGTAGCAAAATGTCGAAAATAGATGGATATGTACTTTTCATGAAGTACTTACTTTCTATGACTCTGATACTCTGAGGTTCTGATACAAAGAAGAGTTTCCCATCTACTGCTGCTTTCTTAGCTGCTGGGGCTGCAGCTGGTTTATCTAAAAAAAAAAAAAAAAAAAACAACCCAAAAAACGCATTTACTTGTTTTATTATTACAATTATCTTCAATTGCAATAAATACTTCCCTATGTAAAAGAAGCTTTAAGAGTTTGGCAGTCTCACAAATACGCACTCTAGGGCTCACTTTATATGACAGCAGATTACAGAACTAGTTGTAGCTATAACATATAATAGCAGCACTACATCTTGTATTTCTAGATTTGACTTTATCATAAACTTATTTATTTTTAAAATTGAACTAAAGTTAGCCCCCACTCCAGTGCCCCAATCAGGTATGGCCACAGTAGTGCACCATCACCAGATCACCTGTTGTCCACCACCGTAGTCCCTTGTGCTTCCTTCTTTCTTCTCACCCCTCCCCCATCCTGTCCCCTCTCTGGTGATTTAGTTCTGTAGTCAGCTTTCAAAGGTTAGTTTTTAGGATTTTCTTCTGCCCTTTAGTTTGGTTTCTCTAGCTACACTCCACATATTAGCGACACCACTTGGTATTTGTCTATCTCCTTCTGACTTTCTTTTTTAAAAAAGATTTACTTTATTTTGTGTAGAAGAACTGGGGTGTAGGCCAGAGATGCAGGGAGTAAGAAGATTCACCAGAGACAGAGTAGGAAACAGATCAGGCAGACTGACTGAAATACAATGTTGAGGGGAGCAGCAGGTGAGACAGGAGACATCTGCTGTGCCATGTGGGTCAGCTCCCTGGCCAGGGATCAAACTCAAGCTGCAGTGGCTGGTGCTAGTTTGATAATCCTGAGACTTTAACCCCTGCGCCACCCAAGAGGCCCTTCTTCTGATTTCTTTCACTTAGCATTAGCCCTTCAAGCTGCAACCATGTTGAAACAAGTGGCATGAGTTCATCTCTGTTTTATTGATTGCCATTCCACTGTGTGTATGTATCACATCTTCCTAATTCACTCCTCTTGTTTTGTGGCATTCAGGTTAGTTCCTTAATTTGGCTATTGTAAGTAATGCTGCAATAAACACAGGAGTTCAAGTCTCCTTTTGAATTAGTATTTCTGAAATTTTCAGGTAGATGACTGCAGTGGAGTTACTGGGTCACATTGCAGATCTGTTTTTATAGATTTGACTTTGTTATATAGAGTTCCTCTAAGACTAAAAGATTAGGCTGCCTGATGCCACATTATTACAGTATCATTTTTTAAAATTTCATTTAAAAGGCCCAAGAAACATGATAGTGAACTAGAAGTAGTTTTAGACAATTGTATTTACATTAAATTACCAATTATTTCAATTATAATAAGGAGGTTGTAAATTATAAGCTGTTGTTTCTAAAAATCATATTCTATTTTTATTTAAAATTGCCATTAGCAAATAAACTTGAGCAGTTGACTTAATCTGAATCATATTTTTGAGGTAGGTGTTGTTTCAGGTGTCTGTACCTTTAATGGTCACTTTTGATTTGGAAGTGTCACTTCCAGCCATGTTTGAAGCTTTACACACATAATCTCCTGAATCTGCTTTAGCCACATCCTTGAGTTCCAGCACAGCGGTCCCGTTAGCAAAGCTGAAGCTGCATCTGTCTGAAGGTTTTATTTCCCTGCCAGCCTTCAACCACTGGATCCTGATGGGCTCTGATCCTTGGACATGGCAACTGAGTTGCACGAAATCCCCTTCACTCACAGTTACTGGAGCAAGGTGCTGATCAAACACAGGTGGCTTCTTAGGTTCTGGAATTAAAAAAGGTATTTTCATGAGAAATATAAAAGAAGAAAAAGTATAAAAGGACAGAAAAGAAATAAATTTTGCCTTTAACAGGTCACATTGGTTGCTGTAGTAAAATGGGATCACATGTCTGATTCCTCTCTCAAGGCAATAGTTATATTTGTTGGATAAAAAAGATAAATGTTTAGAAATAAGCAAAGAACAGATGCCATGCCACCCATAAATCACCCAAGCATCTGTGTCCTCATTAAGCACTGAAAACATTGCACTGGCATTTACCAGAAACTTCCGTGTCACATAAGCACACCACTGATTTTCCAACCTGCTTATGGCTGTATTTTTGCTGAATCCTAAAAGTAAGAGCTTACTGGGGAATTCTGCTCATGTAGAGCAGCAATTATTAAAACCCTCTGGGAAAGAAAGCCAACATTTGTGTAATCTATGAGCCCACATGTTAATATGTACTTTTCTCTGATGTTCATCTTTAGCTATTTATTACAGCTATAGAATTGTTTAAAATTCAAAGGAATTAGGAACTGAAGTTCAGTGTTCAACTGAAAACCAATGAAGATGACATAACTAACATGATAGGAAAGCCATGTACAACACAGTCGTACATTGTGATTTTATTCAATGATTCTGAGACCTAGACCCAAGAATGAAGAAATATGCATGATTGTAAAGTTTAAAATTTCTGATATCTATAGTCTCTTAAAATTTTTATGGATAAATAACCTCAGAATTCTATAGAAAGTGTTTATCTACTCAATGACAAAACTAAAGATGTAAATCATGAATATGTCACTGCTAAGAATACATTTTCATTTTACTAAACGCATTTTAAAACTAAGTGTATTTAAAACCCATTAAAGGAGTGATAAAATTTACACTTTAATTCAATAATATTAGCTTATTAGTGATATTCATCTCTTAGTGATATGAACTCATTATCAGTGCATCTGGGAAAGAACAACTAGATCATCAGAGCTGGTAATTAATTCCAAGCTACTTGAAAATGTTATTCTGTGAAGTCATTTTGATGAGTGTGCATCATAGTTATCTGAAGTGAGATCTTCTTAAACAGTAGTCATTTCTTTGCTATAGCCATAAACGTGTATCTTAATGTAGCTTCCATAAATGAAAAGCAGTATCTTTCTACCCACCTTCTTTTTTTTCCTCTTTGGGCAAATTTTATCCTTTTGTATGAAGGATTTACAATTAATATTCATTAATACTCATTTCAGACTAAATGCTTTGGGCAATATATGTGAAATAATAATCCTTTAGAAATACAGTTAGAAAAGAGAATGTTTATAATGTGATATAATTTATAATAAGCCAAGTTATGCAATATTCAATGATGAAATTTTAAAAATTATAAATGTGCTTCATAAAATTTATGTCATTGGTGCATGAATTTCAAAGTAGACACAGACTTCTAATTGCCTGAGAGAATTATGGAATTTGATTTACAAGCTAAGATTTCAGTCTATTGTGGCTTACTTTGCTGGGCTAAGCAAATGAACTACGAATCACATATATATATATGTTTATATAAACATGTTATATGTTTATATATGTTTATATAAGCATATAACATATGTTTATATATAAAATCACAATAAGCCAATTAAAGAATGTATATATGTCCCTTGAAAAACTTATTGGTTAGGTGTGTCAATCCCTCACAGTTAAAGATTCTTGTCTAACTCTTGACTTTCCCCCAATTTAAGTACATTGATCCTTTGGTATAGGGGGGATTGGTTTCAGAACCCTGACTGTAAATACAAAATTCCTGGGTGCTCAGGTCCTTTATAGTCATTACTTCATATACTTGAGGGTTCCAAGTATGAGGATTCAATCAACTGACATTCCAGGTTAGTTGGATCTAGGAGTGCTAAACCCACAGCACTCTGTGTGTAAGTGGATGCCTGGAGTTCAATCCATGTTGTTCAGGGTAAGTGTATTTGAATCTATTACAGCATTTGGATGATGTCTGAAGAAACGCACATGGCTATCAGGTGGGCAGTGAAGAAAACTCGACATGCTAGACTAGGAAGAGAACGAACCTTTGATGATGATTGAAGATGTACACAGAGCAGAACCTGCGTCATTGGACACTTTGCAGGTGTACAGACCAGCATCACCCATGCCTGCCTTCTTAATGTGCAACAGGAGCACGTTGTTCTTGAATGTGATCTCACAGTTAGAAGTTGGATAGAGCTCTACATTATTTTTGTACCAAGCCACAGTTATAGGCTGGGAACCAGCCACACGGCCCTCAAGTTTGAAAGAATTCCCTTCTGTTTCTTCCACTGTCTCTGAGAGTTTTTTAGTGAAACTTGGTGGGATTAGCCGCTCTGTAAGAAAGCACAAAGATGCATGAAGTGAAATTCAGTATCAGGTCACAAAAATGGGATGTTTCAAGAAAAAGAAGTTGTATTTTTCAGTTAGGAATCAATGTATGTTCTTCAATATTTCAGCCTCCTTTCACAGACATATTTAAAATTATTCTATCACTTATCAATGGGTGAGAAAAATAACATAACCATTTATAGAACCAGCTATTTGTAAAAAGAAAAAGGGTTTGTGGTCCTTGGGTTATTAGGATATAGAAAATTTTAGAGAAATCCAGATTTTTCGAGACCACTTTTTCTCTAGAGAAAAAAATATTTCTTTGAAACACTTTTACATCATTTGTTTAAAACAATTATCCTAAATTTCACTGGTCCTAATAAAAGCTGCATCCTTAGAGTAAAAAAGAAAATGATCACATTTTGTGGGGCCACACGCAAAATAAATGGTACCTTTGATGTTCAGTTGAGCTGTACAGGAGTCCTTCCCCACTTCATTCACAGCGTGGCAGGTGTACTGTCCAGAGTCTCCTTTGTCCACTTTCATGATTGTCAGGTGAGCGCTGTTTTCCAGAAAACTAATCTGGTAGTTTCCTCCACTTCGGATCTCTCTGTTGTCTTTGGCCCAGCTCACCTTTATGGGCTGTGTTCCAGTAACATGGCACTCGAAGTCTGCACTTTCTCCCACCACAGCATCCATGGGCGAGAGGGGGATGTCAAAGAAAGGCGGGTTCTTCCCCTCTGTGAAGAGACCAGAAAGACAAGGTTTCAGATTCCATACCTGGACCATCCCAGCTACAGAAAGAGTGATGCTTTCCACGTTGTTCTTTAAAATTTTCTATCTACAGAAACAGAAAAATTTACAAATCCACAAACCTGTGAGAATGAGTCTGGCACTTGACGAAGCAGAACCTACAGGATTCGTTGCTGTGCAAGAGTACTGGCCACCAAGGGTTCGGTCTGTCTTAAAAATATTGAGAGTAGCTACTTTATCTAAAAATGATGTTTGTACATTTGGGCCATCTTTCAATGGCTTGCCATCTTTATGCCAAGACACCGAGATAGGTTCTGATCCACTGACGGCACATTCAAAGACAACTGGCAGTCCAACTGTTTCCTGAACATCTCGCAACTGTCGAGTAAATGATGGTGGAAGCGTTTGCTCTGTAGAAACAGGATTAGAGTAATAAGCACTTCTGGATGTTTTGAATTTACTGAATTCTCAAAATTACTGTTATAGAGATAATGGGATTTCTATAAAGCTATGAGGAGGTATTAACATATCCTGAATTAAACCTGGACACAGAATAGCATGTGAACTGTTGGAATGAAAGTTTCACTCTGAGGTCACCCTCATGTGTAGCAGGTCCAAAAAAATATTGTAAACTAATAAAAAAATTGATTGAAGTTGGTCTGCATTATCCTTTTAAAGATTATATTCTGACAATTTAAAGGAGACACTCATGGGGGAGAATCTTAAAATGCAGTCATTCATTTTTCTCAAAGATTTAATAATAGAAATTACATAATCCTTACAATTGAAGATTTAATTATTTCTCTGTAAAAGCTTGAGAAAAAGATAAGCTGTTAATTATGGATAGGGACTTATCTAAGCAGAAATAATTACTTTTGGCAAAGTTTCCCTAAAAGGCAGACCCTCACTCAGTATTTTAAATCTTGTTCCAAAGAAACACAAATTCATTCACTTTGTAAAATGATGCAATCACAGAAGGCAAGAGAAAAATACCGGATGGCCTCGCTTTTAGCCGAGGAATGTGAAAGAACAACCACAACAAAAAATAAAAAACAAAACAAAACAAACAAACAAAAAAAAAACAAGAGAAAGCTCAAGGAAATGGGCAATCATAACCAAAAACAAACAAACAAATAAAAACTCAACAAGATCAAAAGACCAAAGATAAACCCAAGGGATCACGGGGGTGGGTGGAGAGATGGGAGGGCAAAGACGGGATGAGGGCATAAAGAGCACAAGGGACTAAGGTGATGGTGCATGGGTGAAATGGTGGTGGGAACCCCCAAGGACTACAAATGATGTCAAATACAATTAAATCTAATTTTAAAAATGATGCAATCACCTTGAACTGTAAGGAAGGTTGATGAAGAAACTTCTCCCACACTGTTTTCAGCTCGGCAGATGTATTCTCCACTGTCATCACTACCGACCTGGTTGAAAACCAGTGTAGCCACATTGTTTCTGAAATGCATTTTGTAGGTAGTAGAGGGTCTCAATTTTGTATCGCCTTTATACCAGGATACTGCAATTTCAGGGGTCCCAGCGAGCTGGCACTGTAGAGAGGCAGAATCTCCCACAGTCACCTTGACAGGTTCTAGCTGCTTGACAAAATATGGTGGTTCTGCAGCCAAGAGAGAGAACCAGTTATGAAGGGATACACCAGAATGAGTCTATCAAATGAAAAAAGGGATGTGCAACCATAACAAACCTAGTATTAGTATTTGTGCAGAACAGGAATCTTTTCCTGAAGCATTTTCAATGTAGCAGTTGTACTGTCCTGCGTCCTCTATTGTGCTACTTGGAATCTCCAGGATTGCAGATTTCTCAGTTGTGGTTATGTTACACCTCTGTGAAGGAGCTATATTTATGCCATTTTTCTTCCACGTAACTGAAATGGGAGGCGTTCCAGTGTATGTGCCCTCTAGGATCAGAGGCTTTCCTTTCTCTATGCTGTAATCACTAATCCTCTTCACAAACTTGGCTGGGGCTATAGGAAACAAATTGAAAATATGAAATCCAACATATCTACACACAGTGATAGAAACATCTATTAATTGATGCATGTTAATTATAAAAATGCAAAATAGTAAACAAACCTTTCACATAAAGGTGTGTTGTACAGGAAGCTTTGCCAGCTTCATTGCTAACTATGCAGGTATAATCTCCACTCTGTGATGTATCCACATCAAATAGCTCCAGTTCAGCAACTGAATCCTCCAAAGACACATTACATCTGCTCCCTGGGACTATTTCACTGCTACCCTTGAACCAGCTGACACTGAAAGGAGGTGTTCCTTTTATGATACTTGTGAAAGTTACATTGGTTCCAGTTAAAACATCCATGGGATCAGGTTTCTGAACAAAAGATGGTGGTTCTAAAAAATACATATATACCAAAATATTTGTTAATTCTGATGATAAAATACTTAACAAATTAGGAAATGCAGTTCAGTTTTGCTGTATTTGAACTGACCTCTCACAGTCAAAGGAGCACTGCATTCATCAGAGCCAGCCACATTCGTCGCTACACACATGTAGTGACCAGCATCTGATTCTTCCAGCATGTTCACAGTTAAAGCACAGGTGTTATCTGTGAGGGTGGTCTGGTATTTCCTGCCACTGCTGATCTCATTTCCTTCATGGTACCAGGAGACAGAGATGGGAGGCGATCCATAGACTTTGCATTCCATTACAACCGAGGAACCAGATAGACCATTAGTCTCTTTCAGTTTTCTTGTGAACGAAGGAGGAATAATTCGATCTGAATATGATTTAAAAAAAAGAAACAAGGAACATCAGTTATAAAATGATTTGAAAAGAGAATTGTCATTTTGGTGGCATATCCCTACATCCATTTGGTTCTTTTGTGAGCATATCAGAGAATTCCCTAGGGGTTCACACAACTGAAGTCTTGAGAATCAATGGGAAAAAATGTGTTAGTGGATTTGTTAGGGGTTTTGATCTCTCTTTGCCATGAATTATTATATGGTGAATTATTCCAGTATATGTGAAAATAGAAGACCACTTCATGTGTCTCAGGGATGAAGTTTTATACATGGCACCTTGAGTTGAGGGGAGTTTCTCCAAAAAAAAGGACTATAAATTTTGAACTTGGTTTTCTTTCAACTCTATACATTTTCTTTCTTGTTTTGCTAATTTAGAGGATGCCATGTCATGTCACACTGCAGGAGAGAGAGCTTCCCATACGTAAAGCAGGAACTACATCATATTTACAGTAAAAGAAAAGCCCAGCCTACCAACCTGAAACTTGAACAGAGGTTTTGCAGCTGTCTTTGCCAACAGGATTTTGCACCTCAAAACTGTATACCCCACTATCACTGGGTGCCACATTAATAATCTTAAGACCAGATACTTTGTTGAAGAAGCTTATTTTGTATTTGCTGTCACTTGTCAGTTCTTTTCCATCCTTAAACCACTTAGTACTCAGTTCAGGTGTGCCGCTGACTATGCACTCCAAGGTACAGGTATCACCTGTGGTAACTTTGATAGCTTCTGGCTTTTCCACAATTGCTGCAGGCTCTGGAATGAGATGTAAATAGCATCCAAAATTTAAAATCAAATTTAAAAAAAGAAAACACAGATACTGGCATGAGCTTGTTTTATGTTCATGGAATATCCTATTTGTACTGACCGTGAATGGATAGTGTGGCGAAGCATTCTTGTGTGCCAGCATCATTTTTGATCTGACAGGTGTATTTCCCAGCATTGGCTGTTTCCACACTTGTAAACTGTAGGGTTGCAATGTTCTCTGAATAAGAAATCCATATGTTGTCACTTTCTCTAACGATTTCTCCCTTATTTTTGAACCAAGCCACTGAAATTGGCTCCGCTCCTTCAATAGTCGTCTGCAGCTGAACTTCTTTACCAACGATGGTGGAAACGTCACTGAGCTTCTTCACAAATCTTGGTGGTGCTGATGAAAAAGAGGCAAATCAAAGATTTAAAGTGTGTGGGTTTACAGTATTTTCCTTAGTCATGAATGCTGGGATTCAAGTTAGTGATAATATATTTGCATTCTGAATTAGAGGCAATTTGGTGAATGGGGACGAGAACACATCCAAGCTTGTAGGAAACAGAAAGAGCTGAACATCTTGCCATCTAGCTTCCTGAATCCAATCAAAACTTACTGGAAAGACTTTCTAGAAGGATATTTGGTAGGATTTAGATATGGAATGCACACTAAACTTTAAAGAACTTGGAAAGAATAAAGAGTAGAAGACATGGCTTGAGATAAAGGACCTGGCAACATAGCTCAAGGGTAGCAGAGGATTAACATTAGGAGACAAATTGTAAGCAGGAGAGAAGGAAGTCGTTCTAACCTTTCAGCGTGATGGAGCCAGCACACATGTCACTGCCCACGTCATTCGTGGCCTTACACTGGTATTCCCCGACATCTGCCGCATCAACATTCAGGATATGAATACTTGTAAGGAAGTTCTCAGACATTATCTTGTATTTCTTGCCACTCCTAAGTTCCCTCTTGTCTTTATGCCAAGACACTTGAAATGGAGGAGTACCCTGAAGCTCGCATTCAAGGTGAACGTCAGCTCCTTTCAGTGTCTCAATGGGGTGAGGCTTTTTGCGGAAAACGGGTGGTTCTAAAATTAGAAGGTAATGGAGAGAGGAAAATAGGGAAATTAGGTTGGATTTTGTGAGCAGTTGGTTTAATAAGTAAGAATCGATTTTCTAGACCATCACAAGGAGAGAAAAACATCACTTTTTGTTTTCTATTGTATCCTCTAAACATTTTAAGACATTGATGGAGAGTCAAGAGGAATTGAAAGAACAACCAGAGGGGAGGCTGTTGTGAAAAACACAAAGGAAGAGTGAGAGCTGACCTTTCACTTTTAAGGAAGTGCTGCTGCTTGCGCTGCCTGCTGCGTTGTGGGCTTCACAGGTATAGTCCCCGCTGTCCTCCACACTGAGGTTGTGCATTTCCAGCACTGCCACCGAATCAACGAAGGACATTCTGAATTTGCTGCTCTCTTGAATTTCAGTCTCATCTTTGTACCATAAAATTTTGATTTCTGGGGACCCTCCAATTTTACATTCATATCTTGTGTATTCATCCTGTTTCACAATTCTGGAAGGTTCTAACTTCTTAATGAACCTGGGTGGTTCTATGGAACCAAGGGAGAAATACAACGTAAGGGATGGAAACATACAAGTAAGATGAAGGGAAAAAAATCTCTGTCAAATGGGGAGGTTTTTAGCTCTAGAAAACAAATTCATTTGATGCAGTCCAAGGAAGAATAGTTAAGTGAAACCTCAGTAGAAAATTCCTAAAATAAAATACATTTATTTTTATAGGCATTCCCATGAGGTACATTGCAAAAAGAGGAAGGAAAATATATCAATCCTATTTTGTACTCCTATTTTATTATTTATTTATATAATTTATTTACATTAATCCTATTTTGCACCAAAAGAATCATTTCTTTAGTGCAAGAACAAAGGCAAAGCCTTATGTGTTGGTGGAAACACTCTGAGGTTCTCAGGGAATAACAGAGCCTGATTACTCTTCTGTATGTCAACTAGTGGAGGCCTGTCTATTTCTAATGGCTTCAAAGATAGCAGTTTTGTACCATGAAGAACCAGTATAGCAAAGTTGGGTTAGCCATCTTACTATTTTAAAGTTCTTTCTTTTTTTGTTTTTTAAAGATTTATTTATTTATACATACAAGAATTGGGGCACAGGCCAGAGGTATGGGAGGTGAGAGGATTCAGAGACAGAGTGGGGAGCAGAACAGGTAGATCAATAGAAACACACTGCTGAGGGGAGCAGTGGGCAAGGCAGGAGAGGTCTGCTGCGCCATGTGGGTCCCCTCCCTGGCTGGGAATGGAACAGGCGCTGCAGCGACTGTGGAAGCCCCACAGTGCAGCTCTTAACCCGTTGTGCCACCAGGGAGGCCCCTAGAGTTCTACTCTCTTTTAAAGGCCTTAAATAAATACTTCTCAATTTGCGAAGTATACATTAATAGTTTCTCTTTGAAGTGGGGACAGCAATACTTTCTTAATGAAGGAAACAGTTAATTCTTAGAAAGATAAAAAAGATCAGACATGTCATAGAATAAATGGACTGAATCTAATTCCATTTTAATTTCAAGTTATTTATAAAATGTCACCACTACAAAAACCTCTCAAAATGCTCTCATGGGCTAGACAGTTTTTGAGTTACGTATTTAATTTCTGACAATAGCAACAATTAAGATAACGTCAGAAGAAATGGTTGCCCTTTCTATTACAGATGTACTCCCTAGTCCCTATATTCCACTACTATTTAAGTATGGCTGGTGGAGGAAAATAAATTGAGGTGATTAATCTGATTCTTAAAACACTTAGTAGTTTGGGATCTGCTATCGGTTAGAGGAACACAATCCATTAATTTACTACTATGGAAAATAAGTTACTTGAAATAACGTCTTTTTTTGGCTATAAGCTAATTTCTTTCAAACTTGGATTTCTTGCAATTTTACAAAATGTTTTTGTTTATTTCTCTCTAGTCTCTACTTTCAGCCTGTGAAAATGAACTTTCAGTCTATGTTTTCCTAGTTTTATACATATTTTTAAATAAGAATTTAAAAAACTTGTCTGTGTTTAGAAGACCCTGGATCCACTTGATCTCTTCTAATCATCAGGTCATGGTCATAAACATAACTCTCAAACACTCCTTCCTCTTATGTTTGAAGATACTGAGAGGACAAAAGAGCATCTTCATACTTTAGTTGGACAAGTACCTTGCACACCCAGATGAGCAGAACAAGAGTCTTTTCCAGCGACATTGCTTGCATAGCAGGTGTACTGCCCAGCATCTCCCTTGCCTACTTTGAGAACAGTCAGAGTGGCAGTATTCTCAACCAAAGTCATCTTGTAGTTGCCTCCAGGCCGAATCTCTCGGTTATCTTTGGCCCAAGTGATTTTGATTGGTGCAGTTCCAGTGACATGACATTTAAAAGAACCACTTTCTCCAAGAGCAAGATCTACTGATACTGGCTTTAGATCAAAGAAAGGAGGCACTTCATGTTCTGAAAAGAATGCAGACCAACATGGTAATTTCAATTTTCATGCTCCCAGACATGGAGCAGAAAGTAAATGGCACTAGTCCTTTGGTGGCCTGGAGCAGGAAATCTGCTTTCAAATAAGGGGTGGGGGAGCAATTAATATGATGAGTGACTCACCTGTGAGAATGAGCTTAGCACTGGATGAAGCAGTCCCAAGAGGATTAGAAGCTGAGCAATTGTACTGACCAACATGGCTCTGGTCAGTTTGCAAAATCTGAAGAGTTGCTACATTATGAACAAAAGATGTTTGCAAATTGGGGTCATCTTTCAAAAGTACCCCATCCTTGTACCAAGACACTTGAAGCGGTTCTGAGCCATTGATGCGACATTCAAATGCAACCGGGAAACCAAGAGTCTCATGGACATCCTTTAGTTTTCTTGCAAAGGAAGGTGGAAGTTTGCGCTCTGTAAAGTTACAGACAACCCTTATTTACAAGAGAGAACATCCGCAACACATTTTAACTCATTAAAATGTTGATTTTTTAAGAAAATGAATATGTCAACACACAGCAAGGTTTGTTAAGCAAAACCATCATCACCTTTTATGACAAGCACAGCTGAAGAAGCGACTGCCCCCACACTGTTTTCTGCCTTGCATGTATATTCTCCCACATCACTATGATCCACTTTGTTGATTATTAAGGAGGCAACATTATTTTTGAATTGCATTTTATATGCTGGAGCCGATCGTAGTTTTGTATGTTCTTTATACCAAGCAACTCTAATTTCTGGGGTTCCATCCACTTTACACTGTAAAGTTATAGGTTCTCCAATGGTTGCTTCCATATGTTCCAGAGGTTCAATAAAATAAGGTGGTTCTAAGGTACAAAGGATGGTGGTCAATCAATCATGCTAAGTAAAAGAGGGTGTGCTTTAAAAGAAAGAAAAGATCAAGGAAGAGCAGTTAACACACCTAAGACAGACACCAGAGCTCCACAAATATCTTGACCAGCCTCATTTTCTATCAGGCAGCTGTACTGCCCATAATCCTCTATTGTGCTGTCAAGAATTTCCAGTATTGTAGACTTTTCTGTCATGGTAATACTGCATTTCTGAGACTGTGATAGCAGGTACTCGTTCTTCATCCAGCTCACTGAGATGGGAGGTGAGCCAGTGTAGGTGGCCTCCAGAACTATGGGGCTTCCTGTCTCCACATTGCAATCGGCCAACCTCTTCACAAAGGTGGCCGGTTCTATAAGGAGAAACAAATGCAGATAAAATTGACATCTTCTAATAAAGACTTAGAACACACTTGAAAGATACATGAATTGGAGAAAAGAGTGAACCTTTCACAAAAAGATGTGTGGTACAGGAAGCACTGCCAGCATCGTTAGTAACCAGACAAGAATAGTCTCCACTCTGCAATGGCTGCACCTCAAACAACTCCAGTTCCGTGAGGAAACCTTCCAGAGAGATGTTACACGACTCCCCGGACACCAGTTCCCTGCTGCCGCTAAACCATTTCACCTTGAAAGGAGGGGTGCCTCTAATGACACAGCTGAACGTGAGGCTCATTCCAGGCAAAACTTCCACAGAATCGGGGGTTTGCTCAAAAGATGGCGGTTCTACATACCCGAGGGGGAGGGGTAAAGGAAGAGAAAAAAAGAAATTCAAGTGAGAAGTGCTTTTGCCGTTTGAAAGAGAGGAAACTAAGACTGAAAAAAAAAAAAAAAAAAAAGAAAGAAAGAAATCCCATGCAAGGCAGGCACTGAATCTCATGGAGGAGACCACCGACGGATTGCCACGCCCGACCTCCGCGCACTGACCTTGCACAGTCAGAACGGCCGAGGTTTCTTCAGATCCGGCCACGTTGGCGGCTACACACGTATAGGTGCCCGTGTCGGAGGGCTCCAGCAAGCTCAGATTCAAGGTACACACATTTTCTGAGAAGCTGGACTGGCATTTAGTCCCGCTAACAATCTCATTTCCATCTAGAAACCAGCCAACTGAAATGGGGGCCGAACCAGACACCCTGCATTCCAAAACCACAGAGGCCCCTAAGACAGCGTTGGTGTCTTTCAGCTTGCGGATGAAGGAAGGAGGCACAACGCGATCTGTGGGGAGGAGGGTAGTTTTCCATTTAAAATAAGTTTTGTTATTTTTATTTTTTTCTGGGGCAGTTATATTCAGGGACTCCTCAAACTACTCACCGGAAATGTGGACAGATACAGTGCAGTTGCTTTTACCAACACTGTTTTTCACTTCAAAGCTATATAATCCCTTGTCACTCATTTCTGCACAGGGGATTTTAAGTGAAGCCACTTTGTTGATGAATGTGATGTGATGTTTGCTGTCGGCAGATAATTCTCTTCCATCTTTGAACCACTTGGCTGAAAGTTCAGGTGTTCCAGTCACTACACACTCTAATGCGAAAGGATTTCCAGTAGTGACAGTCATGGGTTCTGGCTTCTCTATGATTCTGGCTGGCTCTAAAGGGAGAAGTATACTTGCATTGAAAACAAAGTCACCTTCCAAATGAAGTTAGAATGCAAGCAATATATTATTAAGAATAATATTTGCAGAAAATGATCATGGATCAATCAGTCCAATTTTTCCCTCAGACTGTACTTTGTTACTAACCTAGCACAGTCAAGATGGCTGAGCATTCCCTCATGCCAGCATCATTTTTGATCTGGCACACATATTTTCCAGAATTAGATGCTTCTGGGCTCCCAAGTTGGAGGGTTGCAATGTTATCAATGAAAGAAATCTTAATGTTTTCACTTTCTCTGATGACTTCTCCTTTATCTTTCAACCAAACAACAGAAATTGGCTGGAAGCCTTCTACTACCGCATGTAACTCAGTGGCATCTCCAATAAGTGTTGAGGTGTCAGTTAGCTTCTTTACAAACCGTGGAGGTTCTAATGAAAGAAATTAATGGTTAGAGGGAAAAATGAGAATCACAACCAGATAAATTATTAATCAAGCAAGAAAAGATAAATGGAAGTGGCATATATTTTTGTGCCCAAGTGTACAAACCTTTGAATTTGACAATGCAAACACACGTGTCACTTCCCACCTCGTTAGTGGCTTTGCAGTGATATTCTCCTATATCGGAGGCTTCCAGACTAAGGATATGAAGACTAGTATTGAAATTTTTTGACGTGATTTTAAATTTCTTGCTGCTTCGAACTTGTTTTCTATCTTTCACCCACACCACTTCAAATGGAGGGGTGCCCGAAATTTCACATTGGAAGATAACATCAGAACCTTTAAGTGCGCCCACTGGAGCAGGCTTCTGGATGAAAACAGGAGGTGCTATGAGAGAAAAGAGAGGACAATGAGAAAATTTGTTTACTAAAAAGAAAAAACATTCTAGAATTTAGAATCACATAGAGTGATTGGTGTGAACATATGGCAATGTACTAATATATAAAACAATTCATAAGAACTAGTTTAAGAATTGAATGCCATTAAATTAACCAGTTTATTAGTTACAGAGCTCATAACATTGCTGATCAGGAGTCAAAATCAGAGGCGTATGAAGAAAGAATGAAGCTTAGTGTGTCTAACCTTTAACAGTCAGTGCTGTGCTGCAGCTGGCATCACCTACGCCATTGTGAGCTTCGCAGATGTAGTCGCCACTGTCCTCAGCGCTGGCTTCATTGATGGTAAGCAGTGCCACGGAATTCACAAATGACATGTTATACTTCCAACTTTCATGCAGTTCACTGTCATTTCGGAACCAAAGAACTTTGATTTCTGGGGAACCACTTATTTTACATTCCAGTTGGATAGACTCTCCCTGCTTTGCAACTTTTGATGCTTCTAATTTCTTAACAAACTTTGGAGGTTCTAGTAAATCAAAGGGAAAAAAGCTATGTTTATAGCTGAAGAGTCTATAAATACAGATTTAAGATATTATGAAGAATATACTTTCTGGTAAATAAAATTGTCTTTTCCATGAGATAAGTTCTTCCTATTTACAATAGAATTTAATTGTTAAGCTTTTTTATAGTTTGGTAACAAAGCTAAAACATATAAATTAATATATTACAGATGCACTCATTCAAGATTTAGTAATGATAAATCAGAATGACATAACAGAAAAGAATTTAAAAAGAATGGATGGTTGAAAAAACATTGATCAATTTCAACCTAATGCTATTTTGATAGCATTATACATAGAGAAACACTAACTTCAAGACAACATAAAGAGAAAACACAACTTTTAATTAATGGTATATTTGATACTAATGTATAAGTTCTAATAAGATCCTGTTAACTTATTCCAAACATGTAAGAGTTAATCTTAGAAATTTAGAAACTTTCAGAAGACAATGCACAAATTTGGGAAATAACAAATATTGATAAATCCATGTGATGATACCTTTTACACTGAGTTGTGCTGAGCACATGTCTTTGCCAACATCATTAGTTGCTTGGCAAGTATATTGACCAGAGTCTCCTTTGCCTACTTTAAGAATTCTCAAATGGGGAGTGTTTCCCACACATGTGATTGTGTAATTTCCTCCAGGACGGATCTCCTTGTTATCTTTTGACCAAGTGATTCGCATTGGTTGAGCACCAGTAACATGACACTCAAAATCAGCACTTTCTCCAGCAATAACATCTATGGACACAGGCTTGATGTCGAAGAAGGGAGATTTCTTAGGTTCTGGAAGATGAGAAGAAAAGCCATTTTTTACCCTTGTCATTGACCATTTCTACTTTGACACTGAATAAGAGATAATTTGCAAAGAGAAAGATTAATGTGGAACACACCTCTTGCTGTGAGTCTAGCACTAGAAGATGCTGTTCCAAGTGGATTGGAAGCTGAGCAAGAGTACTGACCAGAGTGACTTAAGTCAGTTTGCAAAATTTTTAAGGTTGCCACATTATCTACGAATGATGTTTGTAGATTTTCATCATCTCTTAGAAGTACCCCATCTCTATACCAGGACACTTGGATGGGTGCAGAGCCATTCAGCCGACAAGTGAGTGTAACTGGTAACCCAACAGTTTGTTCAATATCTTTTAGTTGTCTAGCAAAGGAAGGTGGGAGTTGGCGTTCTGTAGGAAGACAGGTAATACTCGAGGCATTAGTAGAGGCAATGAAAATTTCCCCATAAAGATAAAAAGTTAAGGTAAAGATAAAGGAAATTTTGTAATTTCTAAATATTATTACCTTGAATTCTGAAGACAGTCTTAGAAGAAGCAGTACCTATGTTATTTTCTGCTTTACATGTGTATTCTCCACTGTCATTGATATTCACTTTATTAAAAACAAGTGTGGCTACATTGTTGGTAAAGTAAGTCCTGTATTCAGGAGTGGATCGTAATTTGGTGTCTCCTTTGTACCAAGACACTGTAATTTCTGGTGTCCCAGCAACCTGGCATTGTAAAGAAACTGAATCTCCAACTGATGCCTCCAGAGGTTCCAGTTCCGTAACAAAATAAGGTGGTTCTAAAGAAGAAAGGCTCACAATCAGCAACTGGAATTAAAGAAAACTGAACAAAGCACTCTTCCTGTCAGACGAAAGCCATCCATGGAAAAGAGAATAAGAAAACACACCTAATGTGGATACCAGAGCTTCACAAACATCCTTTCCTGCTTCATTTTCAATCTCACAGGAGTAATGCCCTGCGTCTCTCTGTGTGCTATTCAGAATTTCCAGGATGCATGTTTTCTCTGTTGTGACTATGTTGCATTTTTCAGAAGGAGTTATGGTAGAGCCATCCTTCTTCCAGGTAACTGAGATTGGGAGTGTGCCAGTGTAGGTGCTCTCCAGAACGATGGATTTTCCCGGTTCTACAGAGTGATCGCTTAATTTTTTCACAAATGCAGCTGGTTCTGGTGAGTGACAGAGCACAGCAGTTAAAGACAATATAAACATAAACCTAGATGTCAGTCTACAGGAAATCTGAACAAGTACACTTGAGCAAACCTTTTACAAAAAGATGAGTAGTGCAGGATGCTTGACCAGCGTTGTTAGAAACCACACAGGTATATTCCCCACTCTGAGATATGTCAACATTAAATAATTCCAGTTCTGCCACAGTGTCTTCAAAATAGATGTTGCATCTGTCCCCCTTCACCAGTTCCCTGGCACCTTTGAACCATCTGACCTTGAATGGAGGGGTTCCTCTAATAACACTTGTGAAGGTGACATTTTTGCCTGGTAGGATTTCCAAAGGTTCGGGTTCCTTCACAAAAGAAGGGATTTCTACATAGATAGGGAGGACAATAAAAAGATTCATAAGATCAAATTTAGTTGCAATCTTGAATCAAAAAAGAAGAGCACTTTTGAATGTGTGTCAACCTGGGTGCTCAACCAAACAGAATTCGTAAGAAAGGGCTTAAGTATCTAACACTGACCTTGTACAGTCAACACTGCACGACATTCATCAGACCCAGCCACATTAGCAGCCACACAGGTGTAACTGCCCATATCAGATGAATCCAGAGAATTCAGCTGCAAGGTGCAGACGTTGTCAGTAAATGTGGTTTGGTACTTGGCTCCAGCAACAATCTTAGTTTTCTCATGAAACCAGGCAACAGAGATAGGTGATGATCCAGCTACTTTGCACTCTAAGATGCAAGAAGTACCCAGCACCCCACCAGTATCTTTCAGTCTTCGTGTGAAAGAAGGAGGAACCATTCGGTCTGTGTAAGGGAAGGCAAGAGACTCATCGTGACTTGAGAGTCTATAAGAGACTTGAGAGAAAGAAATTTGCAAAAAGAATTTGCAAAAGCTTTGGGAGGAATATTGTGGAACTAACCTGAAATATCAACCACAGCTGTGCAGCTGCTTTTTCCAACATTATTCTGAACCTGGAAAGTGTATGTGCCTGCATCTTGCTTTTCAACAGCAAGAATCTTCAAGGAAGAGGTTTTGTTGTAGAAGCTAAATTTATGTTTTGGGCTGCTGGTCAACAGCTTTCCATCCTTGTACCATTCAACGGAGAGTTCAGGAGTGCCAGCCACCTTACACTCCAGAGTACATGTTTCTCCTACAGTCACTGTCATTGGTCCTGCCTTCTCGACAATGACTGCAGGCTCTGAAAGAAAATGTGACAGCCGTCTGTCAAAGTGTGTACATTTTCTATGTCTCTACTCTCAAATTCACTAGATTGTTGCTTCCAATAATAAGGTTATGTCAGGGCTTTCTCACTAGATTTTAAAATGTGACTCTGTAATTACATGCTGTCATGAGATTATAGGAGCTATTATTAGGAAATATGTTTGCTCTCTAGTAGACTTCCAGAACAATTCAGACAACGTACACGAGACCATGGCTGCTGATTTGTATTTGTCCTGTTTAGAGGAAAAGCTACATGTTATTATGAATGATTTAGTATTTTTACTTGACTTTTTGGTAGTATTTGAAAGCTGTTATATAAAAATTTGCTAGATTGAAATTTAATACATTCAAAGATGAAACTATAAGTCATTCCTAGCAAATATTGATCTTTGGAGTTTTTATCAGCTTTAACATTTAGTACTTTGGAAACAAACTTTCCCTGAAGTATACACTGGCTCCTAATTTTTCTCATGCTAAAAAAAATACTATGGTATCTTCTAATCCATCAAGAAAATCATGAAACAGATGGCTAATTTTTGTTCAGACTACAGAAACAGAAGAGTGTTTAAAAGATTGATAAAATACCTTAGGCTTTTCAAATAGGTGAGGATCAGTATCATTCTAGAAAATTCAGAAAAGGATATTCTACCAATAAGTCTTAATAATGCATGTCCGGACATGATACCACTTTTATCAGGGGTCTGTTGAACCGTACTGTACCAACCTAAAACAGTCAGTGTGGCCATGTTCTCCCTCATTCCACCATCATTCTTGATTTGGCAGATATACTTCCCAGCATTAGCTGGTTCTGCTTTTGCAAACTGCAGCGTTGCAACATTTTCCACGAATGTAATTCTGATATTTTCACTTTCTCTAATCACTTCTTCCTTTTCTTTAAGCCACTGCACAGAAATAGGCTGGGGGCCTTCTATGGATGCTTGTAACTCAGCAGGCTCGCCAGCTACAACAGTGAGGCTGTTCAGTTTGGAGACAAATCGTGGTGGTTCTGAACAGGGAAAGATGGATGAAGATTGTTGAAGAGATTGTTCAGATAAAGGAAGAGAAGAAAACAAAAGCAAGCATTTTGCGTATTCCTGCTAGTCCTGCCACATGTGGAAAATACTCTTACCTTTTAGTTTGACAGTGCAAATGCATGTATCACTTCCCACTTCATTCTGTGCTTTGCAGTGGTATTCACCAATGTCTGAAGTTTCGACACTGAGGATGTGAATACTGGCATGGAAGTTTTTGGAGGCGATCTTGTATTTCTTGCTGCTTCGGAGTTGCCGCTTGTCTTTGTACCATACCACCTCAAATGGTGGTGTTCCCGAAAGTTCACATTCAAGGCTAACTTCAGTCTTTTTAAGAGTTTCTACTATAGGAGGGAAGCTGCTAAAAACTGGTGGTTCTGTAAAAAACAAGAATTTCTCATGAACGGGGCTATCTATTTTCTTAGAATGAGAAATTCTTATTCTTTGTTTTTCAATGGGACGAGTCAAGAAATTATGACAAGTAAATAGTCTCCAGAACTATCACTTTAGTGTTGGGGAATAACAGCATGAGAGAGACCATTAGTCTTTACAAAACCACTTCATTGGGAAAGAGCCCTGATTGGTTCTGAGGTGCTCTGATTGACAGTTCTAAATTCTGACTATTGGACCTTACTGCACCTTCCTAATTCACTAATTTAAAGATTGATGTCAAAAAAACCCAGAACCATGAAATCAAAATCAAGTATGTTAGTAAAATGATTTGTGTGAAGTATAAACCCCGACATCAGGAAGTGGAAGTCATCACAACCTCTGTGATCTAAGTCTTCCACTGTAGCAAATGGTTATTACATCACCTGGCAAACTTGGGCTCTGTGATAGAAATACTGGGAAATGGCAGCAGAAAAAAACTCATGCTTTTGCAACAATTATATAGTATAGGATTTTTAAAAGGTAGGAATTGATTTTTGAGAGAAAAAAAAATCTGTCCTGTTTTTCTGTTTTACATGTAAGGCTAAGACCTGTCCTTACCTGTCTTATATATCTGTCACATATACCTCTTGTTATTCAATAAAGATTATCCTGAAGGTGGTGATATATTTATAAGTTGATTGACAGCCAAAACTTATTTTTAAAACTTTTGTTATTTTTGCATGCTTTTGAAGAATTAAATTGGAACTGTTTGGCTAATGTGTTGAGGCAATGGGGCATTGTAATGTACAATGAGGCATTGTAATATAAAAAAAATCTAATATACTTATTTTATAAATACTATCTAATATTTATGTTTATAGGTAAATATATATATCTAATAATAACTAAGATAATAGCTAGCTTGGAAAACTATGATCTTAAATGGAAAGTAAAATGACAGTAAAAGATTAGAGAGCATGATACCCAGGGGAGAATAAGGCAGGTTTCAGGTAATGAGGAAAAGAAGAGATTTCTACCTTTTACTATAACCTTGGTACTGCAGCTTGTGCTGCCAGCAGGATTCTGAGCCTCACAAATGAAATCTCCACTGTCTCCAGTACTGAGATTGTTCATTTGAATGACGGCCACTGAGTCAATGAAAGTCATTCTGTATTTATCACTGGCTGGAAGTTCGTGTTCATTTCTGTACCACACAACTCTGATTTCTGGAGATCCTGTTATCTTGCATTCCAGTCGTGCTGAGTCCCCTGCTTTCACTATTTTGGATGCTTCTAACTTCTTTACAAACTTTGGTGGTTCTAGAGAGTGAAGGAAAGAGGTGGTTATGAGGGGAAAAGATATGAATAACAAGTTGAATTAGGTAGCAAGTAGGAAAGAGAAAAACATGAACTATGCTGGTAAATACAGCGTACTGAGCTAGGAGGAAGTGTCCTTTCTTGATTGGATGCATTGTGACAGATGACAGAAAGGACAGGAGCTAGGGGTCAGACAGAAACATAGAACAATCAAACTTGCACACCTGTCACAATCAACATGGTTGTACAAGAGTCGCTACCAACATCATTGGTAACTTGGCAAGTATACTGTCCAGTCTTGGAGGCATCCACTGAATAGAGATTTAAGAAACTGGTTGACCCTTCCAAGCCAATGAAACACTTAGGTCCAGAAGCAAGTTCCACATCATCCTTAAACCACTTTATTTTGAAGGGTGGTGTTCCTTTCAGTACTGCTTTAAATTCCACCGTAGATTCAGGTATGGCTTGTTGCCGCTCAGGTTTCACTAAGAAGCTTGGTGGTTCTAGAGATTTTTAAGAGAAATATGTTTTATTAAATTCCTTGTAGTTGAATTATTTTGACACTCGTGTGGACATCAAAGAAAACATTACTGAAAAGAGGCAACGACTGAATTATTTCTTGAATTCAATGAATATGTATCCAAAGAAACAGAACTACTGCAGACTTTTAGCTATAAAGGACACAAAGGTGAGAATGATACATTTTAAAAGCCTTCATAAAGAAGAATCAAGAGGTAAAGAAATTCTAACCTTTAACAGTCAAGATGCCACTGCAGGCATTATCCCCTGCTACATTTGACACCTTGCAGGTATAATTTGCAGTATCTTCTAATTCCAGATTATTGACTTCCAGTGACACAGTGTTCTCATGACACACAAGTCTGTATTTTGCACTTGTCGATATTTCTTTTCCATCCTTAAACCACTGAGCACTAATAGGAAGCGACCCAGAAACCTTGCACTCCATATGAATAGAGGAGCCCAGAACTTTATCCATTTTGGTTAATTTTTTGGTGAATGATGGAGGGATATCTTGATCTGTCCAATGCAAACAGCAAAAACATGTCCATTAATATGCTGCCACTTACTTACAAAGGACATAATCTCATCAGGGAAGTGCACTGGGACAAGATACAAACCTAGCACTCTCAGGTAGGCATCACAGCTGCTGCTTCCAAAGTCATTTTCCACTTTGAAAGTATACTGGCCACTGTCTTGCTTCATTACTGACTGAATCCTAAAACTGGCCACGCTATTTTCAAAACTCATCGAAAAATATCTACTGGGCACAATTTGTTTCCCATCTTTAAGCCATTTGACTTTGAGTTCTGGTGTTCCTGCCACAACACATTCCAGCGTCACTGGGTCTTTCTCGGTAACATCAACAGATTTCGCTTTCTCAAGAATTTGAGCAGGTTCTGTAGTAAGAATTAAAATGCAGGTGAGTTGCATTGATAACTCCACCAGAAATAGGTGTGCTTATGAAATTGTCTCTGCAGACTAACTCGGAAAGGGGCTAGCTTACAAACCTTGTACCAAAAGGAAAGCGTAACACTTTTCAACTCCTGACTCGTTCTTGGCTTGGCAAGTGTATCTCCCGCTGTGTCTGTTATCTACAGCTCTGATTTGAAGTGTGGCCACATTGTTCACAAATGAAATGTGAACGTTATCATCTTCATCAAGAATCTGGTCATCCTTTAGCCAGGTTATAGAAATGGGGGGAGAGCCGGCTACAGCACTCTGAAAGGTGGCAGCACTTTTCAAAACAGTAGTGACATTTTCTATCTTCTTAGTGAACGATGGTGGCTCTGTGATGAATAAGATTGTGGGGGAAAGAAGAGGTGTATTTTAAATCCTTTCCATAATCATAAAATCGAAGAGCATTACAGAACTTTTGTTTATCGGCTTTCTGTGTGCGCAACTGACCTTTCAGAGAAACTCTAGTACTGCAGGAACAGCTGCCACCTTCGTTGGCTACGATGCACTGGTAGTCCCCAGTGTCTGAAGGGTCACACTTGGTTATATGAAGGTTAAATACTGACACTCTATCGGTCAGTGTATACTTTTTGCTGCTTCGGATTTCCTTGTTATTCTTTAACCAAGTAACCTCAAAGGGAGATGTTCCTGTAACTTCACATTCCAGCTCCACATCACTATCTCTCACTACTTCCACAGGCTTCAGTTCCCTGATGAAGGTGGGAGGTTCTAAAGTTTCAGAAGGAAGACAGAGACTAACTTACTCAAGGCAAGATCTGGAGTCTAGCCAGCAGCCCCGCCAAAATGGAAAGTAGGTGCGGTGACAAACCTTTCACTTTTAATTCAATGCTGCAGCTTGCTGTGCCTGCGTCATTTCGAGCTTCACAGACATAAGTGCCACTGTTTTCTACTCTGGCACCAGAAATTTGGAAAGTGGCTAAGCCTTCTGTGAAGGTAATGCCATGCTTCTCAATGGCTGTCACTTCGTTCCCATCCAGATACCATGAAACTCTGATTTCAGGAGTGCCTGTTATTTGACACTCAAATGTTGTAGATTGTCCATTCCTCAGTACCAACACTGGGCTGGGCTTCTTAATGAACTGAGGGGGCTCTGAAGATGAGGGGGAAAGTGCAGTGTTGAACATATTTGGAAAAAAAGGTCAATGAACAAAATTGCATTCTATTCCTATTTCCCTCCCTCCCACCCCCCAAAAAATCTAGACAAGTAAGAAAGTGAGGAGATGTAGAGACCAAACCTTTTACAAAGAGAGTAGCTTTACTGGTCACTGAGCCAACATCATTGCTTAGTTGGCAGATGTAGGTTCCTGAATCGGCAGCTTTGGTTGAAAAGAGCTCCAGAATGGTGGAGGTGTTATCCTTCCAAACCGAGCGAGCTGCTCCCGAGTGCAACTCTTTGTTATCTTTAAACCACTTTATGGTCATGGGTGCAGTGCCACCCACAAGAGCCTTTAACTGAACCCTGGTGTTGGGATTGACATCTTGTGACTGTGGTTTTTCTACAAAGTAAGGAGGTTCTGGGGTGACAGAAAAAGAAGCAAAAGAAGAAAGAAAGATATATTTTAGAATTGAGCAATAATGTAAGAATTAAGAATGAAAGAGCATTAAGTTCTCCATAACGGAGGTAAAAGCTGCCAACCTTTGACGGTCAGATAGCCACTGCACTGGTTGTGTCCAGCCTTATTAGTGGCAGAACAAGTGTACGTCCCACTGTCTGTGCCCTCCAGCTGACTGATTTCCAAGAAGGCAGTGTTGTCATGAAAAGAGAATTTGTATTTTTCATTAGCTGAGATTTCTTGGTCATCTTTGAACCACTGGATGCTTATGGGATGTGACCCAGCCACTATACATTCTAAGTCAATAAAAGATCCTTTAATGCTGTCCATTTTCTTCAGCTTCTTGGTAAACGAGGGAGGAATGATAAGATCTACCAGGAAAGAGCAAAAAAAGTTAGGTCAGTGTACCAACTTATATTTTTCCCTCAAACTATAAGAGGTGATGAAGGAGCATAGAAATGTCCAGTTCTTCTCCACAGAAAAACAATACCAACCTAATACATTAATGCTAGCCTTGCAGCTGCTTCTCCCAACATCATTTTGGACCTCAAAGGTATATTCTCCACTATCTTTCTTTTCTGTTGAAATAATCTTCAGTATAGAGACTGTGTCAGTGACACTGATTTTATATTTTTGGCCCAGGGTCAGTTCTTGACCATCTTTAAACCATTTGGCTGTAATTTCCTTAGTCCCTGAAAATTTAACCTGCAGAGTAGCTGGGTCTCCTTGCGTGACATCTATAGACACAGCCTTCTCTGTGATTGTTGCAGGTTCTGTAGAAGACAAAAGGATAGGTGTAGGTTGTAAATTGCCCTTGCTGAAAGGCTTACATTTTTCCCTGAAGCCTACAGCAAACTTTCTGAACCAACCTTTTACTGAGAGCAAGGCAGAACTTCTTTGTATCCCTGCATCATTTTTGGCTTGACAGACATATTTCCCATCATGCTTGACTTCAATGCCACTGAGGTACAGACTAGCCACGTTGTTCTCAAAGGTCATTCTTATATTGTCATCTTCAGTGATTTCATCATTGTCTTTTAACCATGTCACTGTGATTGGCAAGGAGCCCTTCAGAGTGGCCTGGAAGGCCGCTGTGCCTCCCCTGAGGGAGCTGGTGCTCTCAATCTTCTTTACAAAGGATGGGGGTTCTAGTAGGAGAACGAATTCTCAATCAACACCAGCTCTAGAGCAAAACTGGCTTTTAAAAAATCTATACAAGAACTTGTAAAAGCCAGTCCATCCCTGGAACTGACACTAACCTCTCAAAGTCACCCTGGCACTGCAGGTGCTGCTGCCCACCTCATTGGTCACCCGGCACTGGTATTCACCAGCATCTGTAGCCACAAACTTGAGGATCTGCAGACTAACCATCTGATCCTGAATGAAGGTTTTATACTTCCTACCACTCCGCAGCATTGTGTTGTCTTTAAACCAAGTGATCTCAAAGGGAGGCGTGCCAGCCACCTCGGCCAGTAGCATGACATCATACTCCTTCAGCACTTCAATTGGCTTAAATTCCTTGGTAAAGTAAGGTGACTCTACAGCAGAAAAGGAATCACTTTGAGTTAATGGGGATGAGATGGGTGCTGTGGGCCACAACTGGGGAATAGCAGCAGGGATGTGAACACAAACCTTTGACTATTAAAATGCTACCACAGTGGTCACTGCCAGCCTCGTTTTGAGCCTCACACATATATTCACCACTGTCTTCAATGGCGACGTCTGTGAGTCTTAGAACTGCAGTGGACTCCGCAAAAGACATTTTGTGTTTGCTGCTCTCCTTAATTTCTCTATCATTCACAAACCACGTTATCTTAATTGGAGGGGTACCAGTTACTCTGCAGACCAACTGGGTGGTGTCTCCTTTCTTTAACAAATGTGATGGCTCTAACTTTTCAACAAATGTGGCAGGTTCTGTGGAAGGAAGGGAGTTATTAAGAAACGCGAAAAAGAGGGAAGAGCCTATAACAATGGTAGCACAAAAAGGTTAAGGGAACGACGCCAACCTTTTACAAATAAGTTTGCACTGCACTCCACGGCACCAGCGATGTTGCTGACTTTACAGGTATATGTGCCTGAATCAGAGGTTTTTACTGCATAGAGTTCCAAGGAACTTTCTAAAGCTTCTTTGGTAATATAGCAGCTGCCACCGGAAACCAGCTCTTTGTCGCCCTTAAGCCATCTGATTGTGAGCGGAATAGACCCTTGGAAGGTGCTTTTGAGGCAGACTGCCGTGCCGGGCAGAACATCCTTTGATGCAGGTTTAGTTACAAAACTGGGTGGTTCTAAAGAAGAGGTATAGGAAAGAATTTGAAAGAGTTAAGATGTGTGGGCTAAGGGAAGAAGCTTTCCTTTGCACATTGCCCCCTAGCAAGAATGAAACACAAAGTCTCCAGCCAACCTTGCACAATCAGGGCTCCGCTGCTGTCTTTGCTCCCCACGGAATTTGTGGCTCGGCAAGTGAAATTCCCTGTGTCGCTCATGTCCACGCCACTTATTTCCAAAGAGGCTGTACCTTCCACAAAGGCTATTCTGTATCTGCCAGAAGAAGCTATTTCTTTACCATCCTTGAACCAGGACACCCTCATTGGGAGGGAGCCAGCAATTTTGCAGTCCATCCTGCAGCTACCGCTGACAACAGTATTCACGTTGCGTAGCGGTTTGGTGAAAAAAGGAGCAATATCTCGATCTGTTCATGGCACAAGAAGGGAAGAGGGAACAACATGGAAAGGTGCTCAGTGATTTTATTTTTGGTGTTTGTTGAGTTTCAAAGACGTGTGGAGCACAGTTGGATCAAGATACTAACCTAATACAGTGAAAGTGGTCTCGCAGGAGCTGCTGCCCACTTCATTGGAAATCTCAAATATGTACTGGCCACTATCGTGTAGTTCAGCTGAATAAAATTTGAGCTGGGCAATGTTGTTTTTAAAGCTTATTCGGTACTTTTTACTGGCAACCAAAGGTCTCCCATCTTTGTACCACTTGGGCTTGAGTTCTGGGGTGCCTGCGACTGCATACTCCAGTGTAGCAGGGTCTCCTGCTGTCACCTGGATCAGTTCTGCTCGCTCAATGATTTTGGCAGGTTCTACAGTGGTAGTAAATAGTTAAGATTTTAAACTATGTTTTAGGGCTTCACCTTAAATAGAATACAGTATCAAATTTAAAATATTCTTCCACAAACCTTTAACTATTAATTCCCCAACAGATGTTTGACTTCCAGCTTCATTTTCAGCCAGACATGTGTATTTGTCACTGAAACTAATCTGAACATCAGGGATTGTCAAGACTGCCAGACCATTGGAAAAGCTCATTTTGATTTTTCCATCTTCTTTAATGATCTCTTGTCCTTTCATCCATGTGACAGAAATGGGTTCTGACCCTCTCACTGCAGCTTGTAAGGTAACAGTTTGTCCTGCTAGTGCAGTGAAATCATCTACTTTCTTTACAAAGGTTGGAGGTTCTAGTTAAAGAAAGAGAATATACAAAACTCAATTTCCAGACACTGTCAGCGTTTTACCTCTATTACATTTATCTTGTCCAATAGTGTTGGTTAATTAGAAGAAGTAACATTTAAAAAGAATTACAATTTCATTCAAGAGACTGCAGCATGGAAGATATATGGTTAGGAGATGACAAAATAGCCTATCATGTAATTCACTTTAGTTACCAAAGAATGAGTGTTTACACTGCTGTCAGGACTGAGGTGGAAGAAGGGGGTCCCTGACTTTGTCCCGCTGTCCCAGGTCAAACCAAAGGCAAAACATTTTCAATGGTTAGGAAAAGAAGAGAAGGTACCAGCTTTTCTTCCATGGGACAAGAAAGTTATTTTGACCATTTGTTAAAGGGAAATCAGTTTTCAAGCACTAACCTTTCAGTAAGTGTGTTGCGCTGCAGCCACACTTCCCAACTTCGTTGGCAACAACACATTCATATTCACCAACATCTGCACTATTAAAAGAAAAGATCTCCAGAGACACAAGAGACTTCTGAGAAAATAACCTGTATTTTTTACTACTTCGAATTTGCTTCTTATCTTTGAACCAGCTAATTTCAAATGGCCCAGTGCCTGAGATTTCACACTGAAGGAGGGCATTTGTTCCTCTCACTATGTCTGCAGGCTCAAGAGTTTTGATGAAAGAAGGAGGTTCTACAAAAAGCATGAAAGCAATGTGTAAGACAAGTGTTACCATCAAAAGGAAAATCTTTTCTAAGAAAAACAATGACGATCACTAAATAAACAAACCTTTGATAACTATTTCAGCACTGCAGCTGTCGCTGCCAACATCATTCACTGCTTCACAGGAGTAATTCCCACTGTCTTCAACTTTTACATCCGTAATATCGAGTACAGCCTCAGAATTGACAAAAGACATTCGGATTGTGTTACTCTCATTAAGTTCTTTGTTATTTTTAAACCAAGTAACCTGGATCACAGGTGAGCCTTTCAGCTTGCAATGGAGGCGTGCTGATTCACCTGGGAGCATTAAGTAAGAGGGATCCACCTTCTTCACAAAGGATGGTGGCTCTACATGAAGTCAACAAAAAATGAAAAGGAAATGATGTCTGAAGCATAAACTCCATAAAAGAAAAGCATACACAGACAATGAAAAGACAAAGCACACATAAAACATCCTCGCCAAATTCCTGAAAAGGCTTTGGTGCACTCAATAGCTGCCTGTGTTTCCATGGTGCTAAAATACTCTTAGTCTACTGATTAGACAAACAAACAAACAAGACATGCTTATAAGCACAAAAAGGACAATTTTATAAAAGAGGATATTTAAGGAGGATAAGTATACCTGAGTTTCTTAGAAGAAATTTTAAGCAAGTTCTCTTAATGGCAGGGAGTTTTAAAAGAACAGAAGTATGTGAGTTCTGAAGACTGAAAAAATAAACAGTGCCAGCATTTCCCAAACCAAAATATTTAGTTGGGTGAAATTACTTTAGTATCACATTGCACCAATTACACTGTTTGCCAAAAATTTTCTGACTGAGGCATCTTTTCAGAGAAGGAGGTAAAAAAAAAAAACAAAAAAACTCACACATTTCTTACCTCTGATAGCTACTGTCGCCGAAGAAGAGCTGCTTCCAGCCTCGTTTGAAGCTGTGCAAACATAGGTTCCTGAATCTCTTACTTTGGCCAGGGGAATCTCCAGTGATGCTATTTTATCTTCAAAATAGATCTTATAATCTTTCTCAGGAGTCAGTTTTTGCCCATCTTTACTCCACGTCACTGTGACTTTTCTGTCTTCATCTACTTGGCACTCAAGGCGTATCTTCTTGTTGATAGCTGATTGCACAGGTTCTAATTCTTTAATGAAATGTGGTTTGTCGATGATCGTCAACTCAGCTTGACAGATGTCAGCTCCGAACTTGTTGGAAGCCTTACAAGAGTAAATGCCTCTATCTTGAATTGTAAGATTTGAGAGTTCTAAGATGTGTTTGTTTTCTGCATCTGTAATCTTGTGATTAGGTGAAGGTGAAAGGGAAGCCCCATCTTTCTGCCAGATGGTCTCGATCACAGGAGTCCCTGACACTGTGCAGAGAAACTTGGCTCCCTTACCCACAAAAGTCGTAATGGACTTAGGTCTGGAGACAAAGGTTGGTGGGTAGGCCTCTGCAAAAGAAATTTTTTCAGCATTATATTTCATCCCCACCAAAAGTCTTGCTGCAATTACATCTTCCGACAAAGAGAAAAGATGAGTTACTGCTTCAGATAGACATGAGACATTGTTTAAAACAGAGTAATTCATTCATAAGACAAGAAGATTTGGCAAAGGAAAGGGAAGAGAGTGTTCTTGATAGAGAAGTGAGCTGACACTTTAAATGTCTCCAGTAAAGAGAAGAACAAATGTCCCTTTATTTAGCAACATTGACTTAGTTTTGCAAAAGATATGCCCACTTTAGTAGCCGTTTAAGTATTTGTATTACATGATAAAGCAATTCAGCTAGTCTTAATTCTGAGAAAAAGACTACTGAAGGATAATAAAACCAACGTACTTGGTTTTTTTGAAGAGTAGGGGCATAAGCAATGTGAAGGTTGAATAGTTCTGCATAGTCTCTGAAACCCCCATGACACCCTCCAGCAAAACATAAGTAGCTTAACTTTGATTGCATCCTAAGTCATTTCAAATTTGGAAAAATTTTTATAGTAGTCATTTCCCATTTCCATTCTGCATTTTGAATCAAGCCTTTAGGAACAATTAGGATTTGGAAAAGTATCTTGTTTTCTCTTTCCTTTTATGATGTGAAATATTAATTCCACGACTGATTTGGCCTAATTTAGGTAAAGAAACTTCCAAAAGAATCATTAAGAATAATACCACGTGTTACAAAGAGACTCCTTAATCACAAAGTAAAAACCACTGGCTTGTCACCAAGGATCTGGATTTTGAATTTTCTGATCTATAGCAGAGTTGGATAGGCAAGGAACTATAAAGAAACTTAACTTACCAAGTCAACAGACGTAGTATATTTGCCTTCCCCTGTCATGTTCTCATTGAAAAAGGAGATCAAGGAACAGTCCCACCCTGACATTTGACATTGAACACAAGGTTACAAACTACCATTCATACTCACACTTTCCCTGGGGTGGGAGCAGGAAGAGAGAGAGAACTAATTTTTTGCTAATAAGGGAACCCAAACACTTGATAAGTGTCAATTACTTAGTGCTGTCCTATGTGTCAATTAGGAGTTTGAGAACAAAAATTTGAGTTGTTCCTTTTATTTTTAAATTATCATTGAAGTCAAGGGTGAGAATTCTGGTTTATAGTCCAGTACTAGCTTCCACATTAGGATGATGTGTAATTTCAGGATTAAGATTAGAATTAGGATTTGTGTAACTTTAGTTTTATGTTTTGGCCTTTTTTTTTTCAATTTGTAGTCTGTTCTTAATTGGTTAACTGGCTCTAAATTATTAAACACATTGGTATATCATTCATTTTAGTAGCACCAAACTGTCCTGAAATTATCTTATGAGCCCAAACAGGCTATTAGCTATTGTCTCAGACATTTCCACCAAGTTAGTCTTTTTTTTTTTAAAGAAAGAGAACCAAGTAAATCCTACCCGAAAACTTTCAGGAATCACTCCTCATTTGATTCCTTAAGACTGTTCTCAAAATAATGAACTATTTTTATTCCTTCCTTAACCTTGCTTAGAAATGTGATTGTAAATAATGATCTCTTTCCCATGCAGGCTCTGCCGCACCTTGCTACCACATTACCATCTTGGTGACTGGTCTCTTCAGCTGGTAGGACAAGAACTTCCTGAGTCTCTCTGAAAAGCAAAACAGGCAATAATATGAACCGAAATTATAACATCCGTGTTAGGGTATGGCATTTACCTGTCACAGTCAGGGTGGCTGTACAGCTGACACTGCCATACTCATTGGAGGCTTTGCAGGTGTACTCGCCGCAGTCAACAACCTGGGTTCTGAGGATTTCCAGGCTGGAGACGTAATTCGAAGATCGAATAGAACACTTGTCGCTGTCATAGATTTCTCGGCCAGCTTTAAACCACTGGAAGCGCACGTTGGGGGCGCTTTGGATCTCACAGGTGAATTTGGCGAGGTGGCCCAGAGCTACTTCTAGGGGCTCGATCCTCCTCCTGATCACTGGGGCAGCTGCAGACAGAAGCAGAATCCGTTAGCAAGCTGCCTTCCCAAGCATCCCACAGTGCTTTTCCTTCTGACTCACGTTGTTGTTAATGAAGTAGAACAACTGAAATGGGTGAGACAGACTGCAGCAGTTTAAGACAAGTGACTGGAAAATGAGAAAGATCATTGAAGGCACAGAAGACAATAAGCAGCTTTCAACGTATTTGTTACTTTGCAGTGAATCGTGAAAGAAATTATTAACATGTGGTGCTACTGGCTTACATGCATAGCATGATAGATTTTTCAAATATACCATGCTGACTAGGAACACTGAAAATAATGTGGAAAAAACATGATATACTAAGTGATCAAGTGAAACAACAGCCCCCCGCCAAAAAATAGAAACAGGAAACACAAGTGGACATGTAATCATGGTTATTTTGATTTTAGGGATGAGACTGGGGCTTTCAGAATGATGAGGTGTTCACTGATAGCTTCCAGAGCATGTTATTCAAGTATTTTATGTGTCAGCTAAAAAGCATATGCATTTGACTCTGAAATGTATGAAAACATTTCCTTTGAAAAATAGTAATGGATATGACACTATACTGCCCAATAAGGCAGAAAGGTAAAGGAGAAGAATTAATAACCATGATTATGTCAGTGGTTTCATTCTTACTCAAAATAAATTGCATTCTGGCAGTGGCAGGTAAGTGAAAATTCAGTGATGAAACCTAAATCACTAGAATCCCGTGAATGTTAGCGTCTGACCCACTTAATCCTTAAAATCCAACCTCTTTTGACTACAGTGAGTTTTGTGGAGGTGGTTGTTTTCCCGTTGTCATTGCAGGCCTCACAGGTGTATTCTCCTTGATGCTCTTCAGCATTCACCTTGTTGATTACTAGTGTATATGTGTTTTGATCTTGTATACACTTGAACGTTTCATCTGAAGGCACCAGTTTATTTTCAAAGTACCAGTTTACTTTATTGGCATTTGTGATGGATGACGAGAGCTTTATGGTGTCACCTTCCTCAGCAGTGGTGTCCACCAAGGGTGTGTTTATGACAGGAGCAGCCTCTTTGACTAAGCTGCCCTCAGCTTCCTGTAGCTCTGCTGTCATCTCCTCAGCACCACTTTCAGAGGCCTTCTCCTTTTCCGCTGCTGGTTTTAGTAAGTTATTCTGTTTTTCAGGAGAGGGTGCAGCTGAAGCAATCCCATCCGTGACAGCTAGGGGACCCACTGCTCTGTCCTGACTTTCCACTTTAAAATGACTGACCTCTTCTGTTGAGATGGGATATTCAGATTTGACTTCAGGCTCAGTGGTTGCTTCAACCTTCTGTAAATCTGAAGAAGAATCTGTCTCTCTCTGACAGGATGCTTTGGCTTCTTTATGAAGCCTAGGCTCCTCCGCTGTTAAGATGTTTATTTCCTCACATATGATAGAACAGAAAGCATCCTTCAGTTCAGTTTTCAAGTTTGCCATTTGAGGATCAATGCCTTCAATACTGATAGTTAATTCTTCAGTCAGAAACTTCACTGAGGTAATAAGATAAGTGCACATGATGCCTTTGGGTTCTTGGATGAAGTTTATGGCCTTGACCTCCACCTTCTCAATGTTTCTTACCCATTCAGAGAAGAGACTTGGTTGCTCACTGGCCACTGCTGCATACAAAGCCCTGCGGATCTGAGTTTTCAGGTTTAGCCTTTGCTCTTCTGGAATACCAGAAAGTGGGATTTCCTCCAAAAGAATGTTACTTCCCTGCACCCACTCTATTCCTATGGGCTCATTTTTATATTCAGTGGCGTGGCTCAGGGGCATCGCCAATCTGTCAGAATGCTCTTCTTTGAGCAGTACCTGGTCTTCCTCACATGCTAGTGGAAATCTTAAGAACTTGCCTTCCTCAGTGCTGCCTGCGAGATCCTGCCCTGCACTTTCCATCAAGATGTCACCTTCTTCTGGGCATGTATGCTCAGAAGGCTCCTGGGGCTTTACCTCAGAGATCATGACATCAGGACCCTTAAGACTTCCCTCATGTCCTTCAACTAAGCTCTGACTTAGCTCAATAGCTGAGAACAAAAGCACTTCCTCAGTCACAGATATTAAATGTGAATGGGCTGAAGCTTCTCCTAGCAAAGTTTGTCGATAACCCTCTTCAGTTAGTAAAGATTTCTGAGACTCGACTGTTAATGAACTAATGTCTTCTATGGACATGGAACTTGGGAAGATTTTTTCAGTATCTGATAGTTCCATCTGTGATGTGAGCTCTTGAAGCACTAGACTA
Organism: Galemys pyrenaicus; assembly: GCA_019455555.1. Taxonomy (NCBI): domain Eukaryota; kingdom Metazoa; phylum Chordata; class Mammalia; order Eulipotyphla; family Talpidae; genus Galemys; species Galemys pyrenaicus. The sequence continues at coordinate 755,983 of JAGFMF010011573.1, forward strand.
TCTCCTTTGGGAGGGTATAAACTAGGATGCGGTTCTTTGAGAGGGTGAACACGAAGAGTGCCGTTGACGGTAAAAACTTCCCTGGTGCTTTCAGGAGTGGGCATATCCTGCTCCAACATGACTGAGGGCTGCAATTGTTCTGCAACCAAAGTCATGCGACTACTCAGATCATCGTTCTTAACAATCTGCTCATCAGTCAGCTCCTGTTTTTCTTGTGCAATTGAAACAGCTTTCAAAATGGTGTCCTTTACCAAAGCCTCCACTTCCTGCACTGAGTCAAATATCTCAAATGCAGGGCCTGTCAGAGACACCTGTGGTGAATCTTCAGGAATCTCTGTTGCAGACTCAGTTTTGCCGGGGTCATCAGTCATGTCTGTGTCTTCTAGAAGCACAGACAGCTCTGCAGCACAGGTGGACTCCCCCCACACGTTTTGTGCTTTGCAGACATAGAGGCCACCATCTGCCTTCTGAGGGTCATTGACGATGAATGTCCCGGAGCCATCAGGATGGTGAATGATAGTGTAATAGACATTGGTGCCGAGCTGCTTGTTTTCCTTGAACCACGAAACAGTGGGTGCAGGCTCTCCAAGGACTGTGTACTCAAAGACAGCAGGGAGCCCCTGAGCACAGCGAACTGATTTTAACTTCTTAAGGAAGTAAGGAGGACAAGGACCTTCAAGTGTTACCAGAGGTTTCTCCACTGCTGAATCTGTTTCCGTTTCTTGGTGCCCCATTCCCTTGGAATTTATTTTGAGGTAGGCACTACATACTGCCTGTCCATGTTCATTACTGGCAATGCATGTATACTCTCCCTCGTCCTCAAACTTGGTGAAGAGAATAATCAAGCTATGAACGTTATCATCAAAAACAAATTTGTAGTCGATAGAAGGAGTTAACATCATTCCACGAAAGAACCACTGAATTTTAGGCTTAGGAATGCCAGTGACAGTAACTGACAGCTTAGCGACATCCCCTAGACTTATTTCAGTATTTGACACTTCTCTGATGAAAACTGGAACACTGCCTTCCTTTTTGGAATCAAATTTAGTTGAATGACCTGGAGGTTCTGACAAAAGTTCAAGTGTTTTGTTTCTGTTAGATAACTGAAGGTCAGAGTTACAGGGTTCGAGTCCTTCCTCCTCAGCAGACAGAACAGAACTAGAAAACTCTGTATAGGGAAAAATGATTACTGTTTTACTATCAATTTTATTTAACAAAAACAAAAGAAGTCGAAGTATTAAACATCAATTGATGGCCTCCATGGCCTTCTGGAATAATTAGTCCTTCATTAGTCCTGGAAAAATTAGATTATCCTGAAATTAAGTTAGCAAAAAAGACATTTCTACATTTTTAGCCTTACCTTATGATTATAATTTTATTCTACCTGCTGTTTTAATATAACTTTCAATCCACTTCATTTTAATGCATTTATAAACTTTAAAGATGTTTTTATAAATTTTCTTTTGTAATATAAACCCAATTCTAAAGTTTGAAAAGCTGCTGACTATATATTTACAATTAAAAGAATCTAAGATTATTGAAATTCATTTCTTTAAGGATCCAGAATTATTATTTATATTTACAATTGTTTTGAGTTTAAGAACAATCTCTACTGTCAATAGGATTACTTCCAAAATAAAACATCTATGTTATAGTAATTACTTATAAAAGCTATTATTAAAAACAAGCTCTTATCAAATAAAAAATAAAGACAAGAAATGTTTAATTCAAATTTGTAAGAGAACCACTTTTTTCAGTTTCTAGAAATGCAAGCCTTTTTGCCTGCCTAAACTGCCATATAATATCAACAAATCTTCTATAATAAGACTTATGTGAAGTCAAGAAATGAAAGAATAAGAAATGAGAGAAAACAACTCCAACATTAAAATTTGATAGTATTTTATTTTTCAAGAAATACCTGTACAGTTGCAACATCGAACAGAAAAGTAAAGCAGAGAATAACAGTTACCCTCTAAGAAGTATCATGGATGACAGAAAGAAGACATGTAAGTTGATAACAATGAACCAGGGTTTTCATTAAATTTGTTAGGTATGTGTGAAAGAGTCCTATTATTAGTAGTCTTATTGATTAACCAAAAAACACTTTTATTATTTTATTAGTCAACTCCACTTGCATCACACGGAAGAGTCTTATATCTTAATTCCTTTCTGTCCTAGTGTTTGAGTTTTAGAAGGTAGGACTACAGTGTGTGTTTCCTATAAATGTACTGGTAAAACTTGTCTACAGTGCGTGTAATGCATACTCATTTACTTATAATTTCAATCAATAAGTTATAAAACCGTTGAGTAATTCTACATGCTGGTGGTAACCACTTAACTTGACATTTAATCTATAATGGATTACTCATGTCAGCTTTTGCTTTACTTGAACTCCCAAGGTAATAGTTAAAATGCTACTACTCATTAACATGTAATGTTTTCAGCTGTTTCCCCTTGTTTGTAAACATGGGGTATTAATCATAAAAAAGAGTAAATGAAATCCAAGAGTGCTGAAATATGAAAGGGGTAGTTAAAAATATATGCAGCACTAGTAGCTAATAATTATGCCTAAACTTTACTGTTTTTAATACAGTGAGTTCTTTATCAAACATCAGAGAAATTAATATTTTAGGCTTTTAAAGTATGTGCCATTGAGTCAGAAAATAAAAAAATTCCATTTAATTACTGCAAGAATTAATAAGGAAGCCAAGTGTGGGCAAGACTTATTTTTCTTTGTACAATCATTGTTAATTCTGCATATCTTCACATTCAGTACATTTGAAACTAAGGGAACTCTAATAAGCAAAATCAAACAAATCCCTCCCTACTTCTCATGTGAATAAAAGTATATTTACCATTCCTTCCTGCAAATCTAAGAAGGCATTAAAACCTTTCTTTCTTTTTATATGAAACAGATTTGAATTGTTGCTATGCTATACTATGTTTAGGCAAAGTACACTTGTCAGGCTTGTAATGACTTGAATTTCTTATCTAAACATCCATTATAAAAGCTCAATAAATCCTTAAATTTCTACACCACAGAGTTAGTTTTTACTTCAGTGATTTATAACTATGTCATCTCTATAATTATTATCACATACTATATACCCTCTGTTTGAAACAAGTGATTGATTATTCCATAGCAGTGTATCTATTTTGATGACTCAAAGCAATTGAAACAAATATTTTAATTGTGGTGGCACTGAATATACGCATGACTTTTCTGCCTATATCCTGCACATTCTCCCAATTGCTTTTTTAATTTGGAAGACATTTAGGGAATTCCTGTTGTAGGAATAAAACATTGATAAATGAAATAAACATAATAAGTATAGTAGGATATATTCATTCTTTTGAAAAATTTAAATTTAAATTTTTAATTAAAAGTTTTTAAGAATCAAAATTAATATGTTTAATACACTCATGAACCTTAAAACTTGCTTAATGCTAGGGACAAATATAGTTGTATACATTGTTAACAATGAGTAATTTAAAGAGTTGGAGGAGGAAAAACTCATAATTTTGTTACTATATTTTCTAATTCATCTCTTATCTGTTGCAAAACAAAAGTTCATTGTAAATTATAGTGAAGAAAGTTATTATTAAGATGACAGTCATAGAGTTGAAGGATCACCTTTGAGATCTTTTGGTCTAATCTCTTATTTTCTGATAATAAACCTGATTTATTTTACATCTCATATAAGATTAAGGTTCACATTGATACATAGGCACAATGTTAAGGATTTTGCAAATTTATTTTAAAAAATAAAGAGTTACCTTAGAGATTTTATTAAGTTCAAATGTTTATTAATAGCTAGTTAGCTTTAAAAATGAAATTCAGTGAAAGTGACAGGAAAACTAATTATTTTGTTATTTGTATATAATCTGAATTACAAATTGCCATCTTGCCTTAATTCTAAAAGTTTTCCACTGTCTTTTTACTAACTAAAGATTCTAAAATATCACTGCAGCTTAAAATTGATATATAATGTACTATGGTAGTTTCTTTTGTTCTCCCTGGTCAACATTAAATTCATGCTGCATTTTATACCTAATGTCATCTCAAAAATTAAGGAAATGAGGTCTATCTGAAAGTGGAGAGATAATCGTAGGCATTTTCTGCAAAATAAGTCTCTTCAAAACTAGCAAGTTAAGTACTTACTAAGAGGAGTATTAATCATGAAAATATTTTTTAAAGATCTGAAAATATACCATAAGGCTAGTATAAAACAGATTAGCTACCAATTGAGGGAAACTGGTTTAAGCTAGTCATTAGTTTTGTTTAAGTCCAAGAGAATTCAGAAGCATACGTGTGATAATTTCAGAGTGACTTAGGATGGAGAAGAGACTTTTCCTTATCCATCGCTCTGCATGGGCACTGTAGACTTTCATTTTACATTTCACTTTAGATACACAATGTAGCTGCTAAATGAGGATCCATCCTGCTGACATTCTTTGTGGGGGAGGAAAGAAAACAAAGAGGAAGGACAAACAAGTAGGTAGTCAAGGAGATATTTAATCATGCTTGGTTCCCAGCACAATTAATACAGGGATGATTCCACAGTTGAGATAACAGAATATTTACACAGTCACAAACATGAGATTTCTGCATAGAGAAACTGATTTCGCAGGGGTCTTCAATGTCGTGTTCAAGTAGACATATCTGGAAATTCCTTAGATCTTTATAATTTGGAAATGTGTCCAAATTAATTTGAATAATTACCGAGGCAATAACACATTGCACAGGAACCTAAGTCAAGGTGAGGCTCGCACAGCACTCTGCTGTTCCTGATTTGTTTATAGCTACACACCTGTACTCACCTTCGTCTTCCTTTACTAAACTTGTTATGAATAGGTTGTGGAACCCTATGCCTCTTTCCTCAGCACTGAACCTTGCTCCCTTTACCAATTTCCCATCTTTGAACCAGTAGACGGTGGGTCGTGGAGAGCCACGGACCAGACACTGGAAATAAGCAGCTGTGCCTACTAGTGCACAGCAGTTAGAAATACCTTTGAGAAACCTGGGAGGCCCTTCCATTACCTGGAATTCAAAAAAGCTGTCTGAATATTTGCTTCTTAAGAGTAATTCTTCCTTTAAACTGCTTAACATCACTTTACTTTTCTTTGTCACCATCGCAAGCATGTCGGCCTCTCCCATGGTGAGGAATCCCCGGCAGATAGCCTCTCCCACACAGTTCACAGCTCTGCACCTGTACGTGGCGCTATCAGAGAGACTGACGCTTCGAATTGTGAGCCTGTGACTTCCGTCCTCCTCACTAATAACATATTTAACATCATCTGGCTCAATACACATATATTCTTTATACCATGTCACTTCAGGACTAGGGATGCCTATTACTGAACATTTGAACACGGCGTCCGAATTTTCCGGTATTTTGAAATCACAAATAGGCATTATGAAGCGAGGAGGCATTTCAAATGCTTCTAAATCAATTTTTAAATCTTTGTCTTCCTCCCCCTGGGAAGCCATATTTGGTTCTGCTAAATTCAGTGGAAGAACATCTAGATTCACAATCATGCTTTTATGATCAGAAGTAAATTCAGGAACTGTGACTATTTTCACTTGCTTCTCAAATTCCTTAACATCTTTTTCACTTAATTCAACTTCCAGGACAATTTCTTGAGGAGAAGGTGTTCTTGATGATGATGTATTTTCCAGGTCAAACTCCATGATGTGCTGATGTACTACTGGAGGTGGCAGTGCCGCTGCTCTTTCATTTTGGGGCACTACGTCTACATTTGCAAAACTTTTTGCTTCCCCTATGATATTTACAGCATGGCACATGTACTCTCCCCTGTCTCCTTTTTGAATGTTAGAAATTTCCAGAGAACACACATTACCCACCCTTTCTATCTTGATTCTTCTATTTGGCTCTAACAGTGATTTATTTTTATACCATTTCACACCAGGAACTGGAAGGCCCTCGACTTCAACAATGAAGCCTAATGTTGTGTTTTCATATATCTTCCTTTTGGTCAGAGGTTCAATAAAAGATGGCGGCATTTCATTGTCTTTTGGTTCAATGGCTTCGTTGGGTGTGCCAAATGAATCGGAACGCCATATTTCATAGGCTGAACTTCTCTCTCCTGTAGGTGTATGGAAATGTTCACTTGGTGTACTGTCCTCCCGTTCTATTTTTGATGGGTTCTTTTTTAAGTTTCCAGTGGGATTTGGTCCTCTAGTGGGGATATATTTTTCAACTGTTTCTCCTCCTAAAGGTGTGGAATATCTCTCTAGGGTCTCCCCTGGGGGAGTAGAGTATCTCTCTAGGGGCTCCCCCGGGGGTGTGGAATATCTCTCTAGGGTCTCCCCTGGAGGAGTAGAATATCTCTCTAGGGCCTCCCCTGGGGGAGTAGAATACCTCTCTAGGGTCTCCCCTGGGGGTGTGGAATATCTTTCTGTGACTTCACCTTCAGAAGGTGTTGAATATCTTTCAGCATCTTCCTCTACAGATGTGGTTCTTTTAACAACCTTACCTCCTGATTTGGTGGAGGTTTGTTTAGTTGTATCTGAAGGAGTAGAATATAAATCTGGAGATTTTGGAGTTTCAAAATGTTCAACAGAGGCTGGTGGTGTGTAAAACTGATCTAACTCAGATATTTCCTCACTGCTTGTACTTCCCAAATCAATTGAAATTTCAGATTCAGGAGAAAATGGACGATCTAGTGAATCCTGTTTTTGGTTGTAATATTCATACACAGTATTGAAAGTAACTTCTTCAACCTCCATTGATGTGACTGATTCACTATGGACAAGTTTTGCCTTGTGTTTGATGCCTTTAGTTTCAGGAACTTCATGCTTTCCAGCAGCGAGTAAATATTGTGTTAGAGAAGTCTCAGATTCCATTACTTCCATTCTACCTGTCTCATCCAATTTAGGCAGATTGTCAGAAAAACAAGTTTGTATCTTTTCTCCTTCAGTAGCAGAGATGGAAGTTTCATTCTGAACTTGAACTTCTTCATAACATTTTTCTTCCCCAGAAATATTACTTTTCTCACTTACTTGTTCATTTGGATTCTGTTGCTCTTCAGTCATTAAGAATGGAAAACACTGGCTCAGGGAAAGTTTTCTGTGACGTGTATCTATTTCCTGAACATCACCCTTGTGGTCTTGTGATATTCCATTAGCATATCCCTGTGTTCCTCCATCCTGTGTTTGAAATGATGTCAATTTTGGTTCCAAACTCTGTTCTTCCTCCATTTTACAAATGTCTAAATGCTTATCTTCACTTGCGGCTTTTTTCAAATGTGAAATGAAACTCTGATTTCCATTTTCTAGAGATCTTTTTTTCTCAGAAATATCAATTTTTCCTACTTCAGAAGGTGAGGCTTGAAGTAGGGCACATGTTTCATTATAAGTTTCTTTAGAAAAGGATTTAAGAGAAATATCAGTGTTTAAAAGTTCTATATTTTGTTCTTGTTTATGTTGAATTTCTTTTTCCAAATAAGAGGTGTTTTCATCAATATGATTTTTTTCCATCATAGCTCTTTCAGGAAATTCCTGACTGGAAGAAATTTCTGTCTTGGTAAGTGTGTTATTTTGCACACTATCAAGGGTATTCAGTAAATCAGATTGAACTGTTTCAGGGCTAAGAATTTCTTCTTTATACTGTGTTTCCTGCTGCTGTCTGGTTTCTTGCCCTTGGTAATCTTTAGCTGATTCTCCTATATGAGAATACATTTGTTTTAGATCAAATACAACTTTCTCAGCATCAGTTATTTCAGATGCTAGATGCCGGGTTTTAAAAAAAGTTCCTTCTGCTCCATCGCTATCTAATTCTTGAAATTTTGTATCTGCATTTTCTATTTGAGAATGATACTGCTTCAGGTCAAATGTGATAGGTGCTTCATGGTCAGCCCTTTCAAAAGCTATAGATTTATCTCTAAGACTCATTTCTTTCTGCTGTTTTCTCTCTTGTATTTCAGATTCCTCATGAGTTTGAGAAGAAACCAGCTTTAAATTCATAGTTACGATGTTAGATGAATATTGCTCATTGTTTGCTGGTATTTTCTCTGCCTCATACATACTTGTATCAAGGTTACTTGGTACTGATTCTCTTTGATTTAATAGAAAGTCTGTGTCATTAAGCTTTCGTGGAGGAGTATGAGTAGATGGTCTCCTGGTAGATCTTTTTTCTAGAACTCCTTTTTCTACATGTTGCAACTTTTCAAATGCAATGACTCTATGCTTCACCTTTTTACCCGGATAATAGTGCTCTTCATCAAATGGTTCTTCATATACAACGATAGATGAATCTTTTCTATGGTAATGTCCCCTATCAGACATCCTCTCAGTGTGGATATTCCATAAATAGTCACTTTGGGCATACTCTGGCATGTTTTCTCTTTTTGGTCCACCACGTTTTCCAAAATAATTTTTGTCACCTTCTCTAATTCTAACTTCACTGAAATCATCAACAAATGGATAAACGGTACCCTTTGCTTGGTGCAGCTTTGACTTTTTATTTACATGTCCCTCTTTCCCTTCATCATGATGCTGTATGAGTTCTTCCCTGAAAGGTCTGTTGATTTTTACAGACCTAGAAGCAATCTGCATAAACTTGGGTATTTTTTCTCTAGAAGACATGCAACGAGCTAGCTCTTTCTTTTCTATCTGCTCAATTGTCTCAAGGCTTTGAAAATACTCTCTGACAGAATATTCTTTTACATTAGATTGAGGAATAAAAGGACCAGCTGAATAATCATAAAAACGTGTCCTTAGAGATTCTCCTTGAAATTGATGATCTTTGCAATATTTTTCATAAGTTCCACCAATACCTTCTAATTCACTATATTCTGTGTGAGTAATAGGTTCTACTGTTAGATCTGAAACACTCTCAACTGTTCCTGAATTGTTTTTAGCAATACATTTATATTTTCCAGAATCTTGAGAATTAACATCAATAATATATAACCTATGGCTACCATGAACTTCTTCAAATTGAAATTTCTGGTTTTGCTTTAAAGGGATTCCATTTTGAAACCATGTAACAGCTGGCTGAGGCTCACCAGATAGTAAACATTCGAGGATTACAGAATCCCCTTCTCTACACCTGGCATGTGTTGGCATTTCTTGCAACACTTTTGGTGGTTCATTAGTTATATCAGAAGAAAATATGAATTTGTGTTTTGGTGACTGAGTACCCTCAGCTTGAGGTGTTATTTCAGGTTTCATTTCCTCAGGTGAAAACATTTCTCTTAATTCTTTATCCTGTTCTGGAGTAGGAGTAGCTGCTGTTATCTGAATTTCTACAGGAAAGGAAAGCAATTCTGTGTCTGCAGAATGAAGAACTGATGGGTTAGTCTTCAACATATGGAAATTTGTTTGACCCTCTTGTCTCAAAGATGGATGAAAGACTTTCCCCTGGTCAAACACCAGTGCCAATTCCTCGTCCTCATCGGCGTAGTCATGCTGTACTGGGACCTCATGTATTTCAAAGTCACACCTTTGTTTCGCTTTTACTTTAAGAAAACCAGTTGTTTTTACTGTTCCATATTGGTTGAATAGCACACAGGTAACAGAGCCTTCATTTTGAGGCAGAACAGAAGAAAAAGTTAATGTTGAGTAGTTTTCAGAAGTATGAGTGGTAAAGCCTGGATTACGTGGGATTGGCATATTATTGTTATACCACGTTACTATGGGTAGAGGATATCCTTGAAAATGGCACACAAATTTACAACTATCACCTTCATAAATTTCTTGAGATTCAATCTCTTGAAGAAATGAAGGTGGGCAACGTTGCAGACACTTTTCAAAAGTATTTTCAAAAAATCTTGTGGATTTTTCTTCTTGTTCAGTTTTGAGTTTATCAACTTTTGTGGAAGTAGAGTACTGTAATTCTCCCACATTTTCGTTTCGTATTTGCTCACCAACTATTTCTTCATTTTCTTTAATATTTATATGTGTATCGAAAGATTCACTGGCATGTGGTATACTAACCTGAGCCACACTATCAGGAGGCTCATATATTTCCTTGTTCTTCATTGCACTAGTGATGCATTTAGATGACTCTTCGATTTCAGTTTTGGTCATGATTTCTTCGAGTTGTCCTTGTGCTTGGGTATTCTCATTTACTAGACTCCTAGTAGGTAAACTATCTTTTTGAAATTTCTCTTGGCTCATTCTTACTTCAGAATAGAGAATTTCTTCATCAACAATAGTCTGAAAGCTTGTGGGAGGTTCTTCAGGTTCTACATTTTGGGCATATGGATAATAGATAACAGCCTCATTTAAACGATCCACTTTATCCCTATTTTCAGCTAGATCATACACAGACCTGACTTTTATTTCCTCTCTAGTGAACAGAGTATCTTTATCACTAGCTTCACTCTTCACAGTTCTTGAGCTCATTTCAGATGACATCTCTAAAAGAGATAATTTCTTTTTCTCCATTAACATTTTTCTAGCCTCCCTTAAGCGCTTCAACTTCATTTTGGTCTCCTCATCCAGGACACTTTCCCCTACAGTAAGCCATCCCATTATGTCAGATTTACTTTCTAAATATTCTTCATCATACATAAAATCTGCTTTCTTGTCAGGACTTACTTTCTTAAAGTGTATAGTTCGCATCATTCCCTTTTGGTCCACATCTTGTTTTTTATTAAAGGGAGAGCCAGTAAACCTCAGGTCAACCTTTATTCTATCTTCTCTTCTGTCAGCTGAAGTCTCCATATGTTCATATGTCTGTTCTGCCCTTTTCAGAAATTCTAAATATTTTTTATCTTCCCCTTTTTGGATAACAAGCAAAGATGCAGCCGACTCAGTAGACCCTTCACTATTAATTGCTAGTAATCTATAACTTCCGGAATCTCTGTCCTGGACTCTTTGAATCTCTAAGCTGGAAGTATGATGATGCAAATCACTTTCAGTTTTTATAACCCGTCGAAGACCTGTTGGAATTGGTCGATTGTTATGAAACCAGGTAATTTCTGGAGTTGGACAAGCAATTAATTTACATGTGAAAACAACAGGTTCACCCTCTACAACATATTTAAACGTAAGTTTTTGTGTAAAAGAAGGCTTGAAATATTCAGGCCAGGAGCTTGTAGATGATATTCTACTTGCATATCTTCTAGCAGATATGGAGCTGTGGTCTATGTCTTCAGAATCTGAAAAGGCATCACGTGTATCTCTTTCTGAATCTTCAGATTCCTCCTCGGAGAATAATTCTGAAAAAAAAATTATAAAGCATTTTACTATTTTCCAGAGTACTTGAAAAGTTGAAAATAAATGAAATTGCAAAATAGGAAATGAAATAAATGCATGCTACAGATTCTCACAAATCCGTAAAAAAATTCACTCACCATATTTGTTCGAATAAACGCAACACCATGCTCTGTTTAAAAGATTCTGACACGAAAATCGTTCGTTGTCTGGTCTTTTCTTCAGACTGTTGAAATTTCTTCTTGAACAAGCAAAAATGCATTTCAAAATAACATGTTTCTGTGCATGTTTGTTTTGAGAGCAGGAGAACTCTGTTCTTTTGATGGCTAAGAAGAAAATCTTACCTGACTTGCAGAGAGTTGAATAAACGCCCTTTCTGATCCTTTTGATTGTAGGTTAAATTATTGTATTTTTGAGAGTTAACTATTAAAAATATACACAAGAGCTATAACCATAAATAATTAGCTAAAAATAAAATGAGAAGGCGTTTATTCGAACTAATACAGCCATAAAGTCACAATGTTATGCAAAGAAAAGCAGGCAATTGGATCACATGAGGCAGCTATCTGCAAGCCAGTGTAAGAGACATGTCAATGTTAAAATGATATATGTGCACGAAGTGGAAACCAGAATGGGAATGGAACATTTTCACACACCCTAAATAACGTAGCATTTCAATCATAATTCATTCGGGACCTTGCATTCTGACTATGGCAGCTAGGTTATTGCCTATTACTCAGTTTAACTCACTGTGATGATTTTAAAACAAAATTCTACTTCATGATTTCATGCATTAAAATGACAATTTTTTCTAATACACACTTTTGAAAATGGCCACAAACATAACGTTGAATATGGCTGACAAATTTTAAATACAAGATTTTAAATTACCATCAAGTAAATTACTGTGAAATGCATGTAACCATCAGCATACTAAACCAGACATGCAGTATAGTAATATATACTCTAAGAGATATATTTGTATGTATATGTCATTTGTATGAATAATATTAAAAGAAAAAAGACAACTCAAGGATTCTATTAATCCTTTGGAAGTCTACTTAAATATCACACTCAATATAACAATACCTTTCATCTCCATCTCAATCTGTTGTTCAATCCTCTCATGCAAAATTGATTCTGGCGCTAAAATGGAGAAAAAATGTAATGGGATTTTAATGATTAATTCTACATACTTATTCCTTCAATTCATGACTCATACCATTAATAATTACAGTAACATATAACTATATTCCTCCCAATGCATAAAAAAAATCATGCCAAACAAATCAATGAGTGGATAAAAGTACATGACAGTGTTGACAGGAAAATTTAAAAACATTTTTATTTTAGGTTCCCTACAAAATTTTCACTTTTAGTTTCATAATTCCCCATGCCTTTACATGCATTCAGAAGAGCAATATGCAAACTAAAGGAATGATTTTAAAGTGTCCTATTGACTAAAATCATGATGAGACAAAATTACATTTAGAAGGAACATGCATTTTCTAACTTGCCACTTTTAGTTGAGAGCTACTCTCAGCTTTTTCCTGTAGAATTACGTGTTTTCTGCTAGTAAAAATACTCTGGTTCTGAACACCTTTCAAATGTCAAACTACACAAAGTCTGATTACATATTAAGGAGCAAAACAAGTTGTCCTCAGCTCACAATGCTTTCATTATATAGGGAAAAGGCACAGCCTCTAGACACAGTTCTTTGGGGCAGCTTCTGGGGAAAGGTGGTGCCCTGGTAACACTTCCATTCTGTGTTCACGTGGCTTCATGTCAGGATGCTACACTTCCTGGCCTTGCATCACCTGTGGTCCTCAGCACGAAGCTAATGAAACACTTGATGTTTCTCTTTTACTTCATGGATTGTTTTAATTTGTGAGTCTGAATATTTTAACATTTAGTGTCTGACCCAAGGATAATTTTTATAAGTGTTCTGTTTTGTGATTCTTTTGCTAGGTAAGAATAAAGTTAGGAAAGGAATAAATTAGCTGTGTTTGCAAGAATACAATACATGCTGAATTTAGAGAAGATGGAATAGCATTAGGATGAGAAGGAAAGCAGCATGTTAGTCCCAAAACTAACACAGCTATGCCTGTGCTTACTGTAAACAAGAGAATTCTACTCAAATGGACTTACAGGTTTTACATTCCTACTTGATCTTTGTGAATAAGCATGTAGACTATTAGGCTAAGATAATCTTTTAGTTATTTTACTAAAATAAAAGGCTCAAGTTATTAGACCAACAGAAAAGAGAAAAGCACAAAAGATCAGCCTTATGCTAGATAATTATATAACTATGTTTGATCCTTCACTCTTTTCACTTAAGTACAAGTAAGGCAGTTTGGACTTTGCAAGAAAAGAAATGCTCATATTTCAAGTATCTTTTAATAATATAATTGACTGAAATGGGTGAGTTGGAAATCCTGGGAAACAGGTATCAGCTCAAATATACTCTGGGAACTTGGCTTTCAAATACTGTACTCTAGCACTAGCTTCTTAAGGAAACAAGATGGAAGACCTGCATTTCTCCCTCCTTCACAACAAAACCAACTCCCAACTATATTGCTGCAGAAACAGTCACAGTTGTCAGCTACAAGGTTTGCAGACAGTGCCTCCAGATTAAAATAGTCACTCCATGCGATGACTGTGCCAGTAAGCAGCTGCAAGGAAACTGATGGTCAACTCTCAGAACAGTACAATTTGCCATCTAAAACTTGTATAACTAGATCTCCATTCTTGGAATATTCCTTCTGAAGGCTAGGGGCATATAACTAGAAACAGCTATAGGACAAAATATCAGATTAAGAAAGAAAATAGCCTCCTTTGGGTAAATGAATATTATAGATATGTTAAGTGAATCAATGTGCCTGTTTCAAACATCTGGGTGGAGACAGCTGTTCACATAGCCCCGTATTCCCCCCCCCCCCATTCATCTCTAACACCTCAAAAATAGCATGGCCAGATAAGGGAAGAACTTGACACCACAATTCTCTATAGACCCCTGGAGATGCCCAAACTTCTTCCACCAACTCCCTTCCATGCCTCTTCCTAGACTTCTAGCTCCTGAATGATAATCTTCTCATTCATGACTAAGAGAAAAGTCTTTGGATAAGAAGAATATGTTATTCTTTGCAAAGACAAATTTATTCATGGCTTTCTAGATGCAGTAACAAGAAAAATAATGATCTCGTCATGAGGTAATCTACAATTTCTGGTGAGGTTGTAAAAACAACAATATTTATTCAGAAATATCTAGAGACTACTAATTTTGGTCCAGGCAGAGTCATTTTATTTTCAGTACCTACTTTCTATTTTCTCATAAGTACCTAAGATCTCCAGATCTGAAAACAAAGGGTATATGAGAATTTCTAGGCTTCCGAATACTAAAACAAATACATTTGGAATACTGTCATCAAAATAATAATAAATATTTAACAGAAGGTAAGACAAACATCTTAACCTTCTTTGGTGTACTTCTCAGGTGGTACATTGGGTAAATGCTAGGAAAAGCAGGTTATATGAAATAAACCTTAATTTCCTAAACCTAGATTTGAAAGCTAAATAAGCTTCCTGAATCTAGACTAGAAAGCTAAATGTTCATAGCAACATTTGACTTGGCTGACTTTTGTAAGTCACATGTAGAATACTACGCATAAGGTGCTAATTTAAATGTATTCTATTAATACATTGACTCAACTTGTTATTGACTCAACTTGTATGGCAGAAAAGCTGTACTAAATGATGAGGATGAAATGAAGCAGGTCATAGCTAAAAATCAAATAAGCATCTTCTGTGCTTAGCACTGCTGGTGTCATTGTCTCTCCACACTCATTGTGTACAATGTAGCTGTACATAGCTGGTCTACCAGTTAGATGTTACATACAATAAGAAACTGAATATATCCATTTTGTAACTGTAACTCTCTCCCTTTATCTTTTCACCTTCATGAGTCCAGGTTATAGCAACAGATTTATCTTCTAAAACACAAAGGAATTCGGCAGTGTTGTCACACTTTACAGAGAGTTCTTGAAGATGCTAGAGACACTTTGAAGAGGCCTCACCCATTGCCTCTTCAGCATGTTTCCCAGATAAAGCACAACTTCCTGCAATTCGTGAAAGGGATGCTGTGTGACTCTGCTTGAATGGGAGCGGCTCTGGGGCTGAGATGGTGAGACACATTCTGAAACCTACACTTCATATTCATATGATGATCCTTGAAATGACTTAATTTTGCTTTTGGATATTTTGCTCTCCTGTTTTATGTGAGAGAAATCTGCCACTGCCTAACACTTGGTGGACTCTCTTACATCTTTCCCAGAACTTTGCCTAGCTAAGGCTGGCACTACATAATCAAGTGACAAGAAAAAGAAAAGAATATTAAGTCACTTGGCTAGGTTAGTAACAGAGAACGGCATGGAAGTCGAAGATGAAAGACATCATCACCCTTGGAAGCAGCGTGCCAGATGCAGAAGGCTCTAGGAGGTCAGGACCACACAAAGAAAAATTCATTCCCAGGGATCCAGTGATGAATGGATAATGAAGGCTGGGCCAGATGCCACACAGTATCTGATTCCTTTCTTCTCTTGTCATTACAGCTATCCAGAGTGACGCAGCCCTCCCCCATCCTCTCTCTACTGAGGATGCCATTTTTCCTCCCTCCACAGTACATTTAATGAAGAATATACAGCAAATAGATCACCTAACGATGAAATATGCTGTTTAGAAAAGTAATTTTAAACCACTGGCACCTAACAAAACAGTGACTAATTTTCTAGTGTACAGAACACACACACTTTCATGAAATTGAATGGACTTAGGTTAACCTGTAATTGAGGACTTAGGAAGACTTGGCGGGTGTTATTTGATTAGTACGTTATGAACTGACCACCGTATGCAATAGACGACAGCAGAGACTCTCATTAGTCACAGTGGGAGGAGGAGGGATGCAGCAAATCAAAGTCCTCAAAGGCGGCTGGACTTTACCTTGTGGTGTCACTGCGAGCGCAGCTGCACAAGTGGCTTCCCCAGCACTATTGACTGCTTTGCAAGAGTACTGCCCAGCATGCTCAGGGTAAGCATCAACTATAAGCATTAAAGCCATGCCTGTGGAGTCCTCAAAATGGAAAACTACATCTTTGGCTGGTAGGATTGGCTGCTGGTTATGAAACCACTGGATTTCTGGCTTTGGAATGCCCGAAATCCTTGCATGAAATCTGACTGTCTCCCCGCTGTGCACCCTGAGGCTCGATAGAGGCTGGATGAAGATGGGCTTTTGGCCAAGGGACTCCTTCTTAAATGAAACTGATGAAGAGACATGCCATTGGCAGTTTGATGTAACTTCTTCAAGTTTGCTAAATCCTGAAAAGAAGCATGCCAACCTTTAATGTCTTTGCCCTGCATTGAAACCAGAAGTCATTTGGAACTGTCTACAGATTTGTCACAATTTCAGTGGTGGACTAGAGTCCAGTTCAGCCCTAAAGCCTTGATATTATATGTCACTACTGATTCAAAGTCACACACGTTCATTTCCATTTTGACAACAAACAAGATAAATAGTCTAAGGAACTTTACCATTCATAAAAGGTAATAATGACTGAGCAGGAAATGCAGTTTAGTTACCCTTGTTTTCTCTCCCCTGTTGTAAAACTGGCTTTTCTATTTAGTAAATCACTGTGAATTGATTATTAAGAAAACATCTGGTTACAGTAAATGTTTAAAATTAAGGAAAAAATCAAATGTTGCCCTAACGCCTTATGTATTTATATGTAATTAACACTGCAGTGATTCAATTAGCTCAAGAAAATGTTTGATTATGTAAAAAAAAATATGATTTCATTTTGAAACAGAGTGTCCTCCCCTACCCAGTAAGTGTTTCTGACTGCAACTTAAGGACCTCAAGTAATGGACATGTTAAACCATTTAAGACAGGTGACCTTTTTTGAATGACTGTAAATTTATCTCTGCTGTACAGATCTAAAATCATCTATTATAGCACCTGTGAAATACTGATTATGCCAACACAATGGGGAGGGGGGATTTAGATTTTAAAATACTAGCTTTTTAAAAAAATTTAATTTTCCTGCTAGTCACATGAGAAAATAATTCTACCTCTCCATTCTGATACATGCTGATCAGGAAGCATGGAACTGGTGATGAGAGCAATACATTGTAACACCGTATGGACACAAAGCAAGGCAAAATAAAAATGGTGGTTTGTGATTTACAATGAGAAAGGGTAAATCAAAAGTGAGAACATCACATGTAACATGGGAAGAATTAGTTGCATTAAAAGAGAATGGTGGGACCAATGAGGGTTTACATGATTGTTATTGACATTATGAGATTAGATCTCTATGTAAGTGGAAACTTATGTTTTACTCTACCTTCCAGTCTCAAGTTGGCTGTGCTTGACACTTGACCTACAGTATTGTTAGCAACAAAAGTGTAAGTTCCTTCATCTTCTGGATAAGCCTCAGCAATTTCCAGTTGGTAAGTGTCTTCAAATTGAGTCATTCTAAAGAACCGAGATGGCTTGATTTGCTTATCTTTGCTGTACCAAGACACTTTCAGATCTGTACCACAAAAGAAAAAGGAATTTTAAGTCACAAAAAAAGGACATTTTTTTTTTTTAATTTACCTGCAAACATGATATTGGTTATCCTGGTGGCTTCATTTCTTATTTATTTTAATAACATTATACTTTTCTTTTGGGCTTGCTATAGCTGCTTTTACATGATTCCTTTTTACCTTTAAGAAGGAAACATGATCCTAGAAAAATCCAACTTATAGACTGTAATATTTGAAATTTTATAATTATATTCTTTTTAACCCTTGCATCCTATGCCATAGAAGCAGGAAACAAGGTTTTGACATATTTAGTGACTTTGAGAAAAAGACAGTCTCAAGAAACAGACACAAAAGGTTTGCTCTGTGACAGGAAGTGAGGAGAATATGTATTTCTGGTGTACAGAAAGATCAATCAAAATGAAAGGCAAGAAAATCACATCCACAAAGTTTAAAACAGACACGTTTGAAAGTTGGAGAAAAAAATCTCTGCTATTTCTTTTTAATTAATGAGTAAGCACTGAAACTTTCTGATACAGAAGAAAAAAATTAACTGAAAGTCATGGTATTTGGGAATCTTAGATATACTTGACTTTTTTCAAAGTAGAAGTAGTAATAAATAATTATAAAATTGGCTATTTCCACATAAAGATTTGAATCCTCGTGAAATCATCTGGATGAAGGTGATGTGCACTTTAAAAACATTATATTCCCATAAAACAATATATCTAAGCTAAGACAAATTTAAATTTAGTTGCTTATTTTAAAAAGTCAAAATTGAAGTCATCTTGTTTATGGACTGTGCTTCCTATAGCTCTTCCTTATCTCAACACCATCCATGAGACCTAATAGTCAAATTATCTAGCATTTGCTCGTCTTTTAGTATGAATATTTATTTATGAAGTCTCCCCTTCTGCCTACGGTAGTCACTGTTGTTTATAACCTACAGGCTCTGGTTTTAAAAAAACAAGTCTTTTCTCTTTTTACTTCCTTACATAGCAGGAGAAAATGGAATCCTGCCTACACAATTTACCATGACCTTAGACATGCTATTTAGTCTCTCTGGACCAGTCTTCTCACTTGTAAAGTGAGATGCATGCCAATTCACAGGTTATTCATTGCGTAAAATTGCCATGTGAATTAAATGGCATGCACATATGTGAAAAGGCTTTGCAAACCACTGGCAAGTCAGCCACTAAAGAATGCCTGACATCACAGAAGGGACCAGCAGTGCCTACAAAAGACTGGGGCCTGTGATACAAGAGGTAACAGTACCACATGGAATCAACAATCATTCTATCACTAATTTTGTTTAATCAACAACGGAAGCAGAAGGATGAAAAATTTGGCACAGCTCCTTAAAGGTTTTCTGGTGAAGGGATGGGGACAGGCCTGAACTGCCAACAGTAAATGAGGTGAGATTTCTCTTGGTAATGGGACTTGGTGCTTCTGGCTGGGCTGCTGCCATCTATGCTGCTCAGCATCTTGGCTTCTGTGAAGTCACCATTCCTGCTCTTATACCTCCTTCTTTCACCTGACTTCCCTACTTAAGGGCCTTGTCAATACCCTCCAAGACCATTGTTATAGCTTTGCCCCTGGTCCATTACTTCCAGTCTCACCTCCTACATCAGCCCATTCCTCCTTTAACTATCACAGTATGGTTTCTAAATAGCAAACCTGATTGTGGCAACTGAGGGTTTAAAAATCCTTCTGTGGTTTCTCAGTATAAACAAGAAAATCTAAAACCCTACGCATAGAAGACTAACACTTTAGTGTATGACCCTGGCCTTGTTTCTAGTCTTTTTCTCATTCACAACATCACTTTCTAAGCACCTGTCACTTCCAGTACATGAAGTGGCTTTGAAAGCTTTGAGAACTTTGTGAATATTGCTCTCTGCCTGGAAAGCCATTGCGCTTAATGATCCTATTGTTTCTTTAATGCTCAGTCCATGCATCTTTATCTGACTGACTTCTGATGAGAGTACAGAGTATGGGGTTATGACAGCATTTTCAGCCTTGGGATCTGGCCAGGAACATGTGTCCCCTCACCTACATGTTGAACTTTGTGCTGGCAAGAGCCAGGTTTTGCATACCTGGTACCACTGCATGGTCTTAATGGCAAGGAAACAATAATTGTTGGTAAAAGAAAACTGAGTAGATGCTTAAATGAATGATGGGCATTCATTGCTGCTAGACCAATTATTTGTCATCCAGTTTAGGTAACTGTAGCATTCTAAGCTTCCAAATTGATACTAGTTATTTGTAGAATAAATACTAGCTTTATTACACATTTTAAAATTCTACTTTTCCAAATTGCTCTTCTATCAGTAGGTGGCACCAGAGGTCTTCAAGAGAACATTTCACTGTGAATGAAAGCACTGCCAGGTAGGTCAGGACCTGGTTCCACATTTCAACAAGTATGTTGTTCTCAAAAACAGGTGCCTGGGGCTTCTAAAGACTCATCCCCTTCATCCCCATTTTTATAAGTCAGAGCCACATCAACTTTATTTTTCTTTTTTAATACTAAATTGAAGTAACATTTGCTTACAGCTCACATAAGTTTAGGTCTATAGTGTTGTGGTTTGATATCTGTATATGCTATATCTCTATCAAAAGTCAAATTTCCACCCACCACCATACAATTGATCTCCTTTATCTGATTTGTCTGCATTACTTTCTTAAGGCAATATCTAGTCAGAGGAAGTTGTATAAATATTTTCTGCCCAACGGATATGAAATTATGATTTTTAAATTTTAGAAAGACATTTTATTTAATGAATTTAATATCTGTCAAAAATATATTTATAGGAAGGTGCTAAAACCTCAATATGTATATAAATATTATCACACAGAGTTAATAGTCTCATAAAATTCATTCAAATATTTAAACACTTCAGTCATAGAAAAGATTTTCCTTTTTTTTGTCCTACCTCAATTTAAGTCTATAGAGAGCTTCAAGTGTATTTTTGCAATACCTTAAGAGCAAAACTATAATATGATTTATGAATTAAAAAGCATATACAAGTATGGTTAAAACAGTTTATTTAGATGATCCATTATAGGTATATTTGGAAATTTCCTGTAAAAATTTTGTGATATCAAATCATTATGCTGTGTATCTGAAATCAATATGATGTTATATGCCAATTATACCATAATAAGAAATCCAAGGAATGAATATATTACTTAGTTTGGATTTAGTGAATCTGATATTAAAAACCATTTTTTTATTGTGTTAATGGGATATTACAAAACAGTACTCATTTGATGATACTTAACATTTCTCTAACACTAGTCTTTGAAGTCACAAGGTCTGGGGGATTTATCCATGTGTGTCTCTCCATTACTAGACTTTTATGTTTATGTAATTCCTCTCTATAGCTGTAATAAAATTAATGTATTGAGTACCAGTCCCTTGCCTGCATGCCTGCAGGTGTTTTACATACAGTATATCCTCTAATTATGCTCATAAAATCAAATAGATTCTTTGGTTTCAAGATTAGTATCTCTAGCCCAGAGGAGGAAATTAGGTCATAGGAGCTCCACTGACTTGTTTACTAACTTGTTTAAGAAAATGGCTCTTGGCAATGGAGACTGGGTCATAAGCTAATGGGAGAAGCATAATAAACAAAGCAATAAAACTTATTAGGAGTGCTAGGAGGCACCCAAGCCTTGATAATTTCCTTTGGTGATATTATACAAAAGCCAAGAAAATGAGGGAGTAATTTTCACTTGGGATAAAGTTGATTTGTCATGTCCTTACCTGGGGTCACTTTACAATCATATTTGGCTTGAAATGACTAAACATTTTATCTCATTCTACTAAGGCTCCTGGGATGGGGGAGGAGCTGGTGGTGCTTAGGAAACAAGGCACAGTTGAAAATCATGAGAGCTGATGGAGGGACTAGTACATGGGGACCCCCACGGAACATACTAACTTGGATTATCTAACCTCATCCTGAAAATAGTCCTAAGTGATAGGTGGTACTGGTCACTAAATAACCATTTGTCTAGTCAATAATTACTTCAGTGGTGTCTATTCTTCACCAGGAGCCTTCCCAGACAGGATCTACTCTTGCTATCATGGAGCTTACCTTCTCTTAGCTACTATCTTCAGTAGCTTTAGAACCTAAAACAGATTTTCTGCTCTCAAGAAATAAATGAACTAAGAATGCCACTTTATTCATGAGAGAAAAGAACAGAAGTCATATTTGCCCCAGGTCACACAGTGGAATCAAGGTTCATATCAAATGCCTTGAATCATAAAACTCCAACTTTTGACCAGTATAGAGTATAGCCTTATGGACAAAATAAACCTTTTCATGCTAGCATTGCCTATAAATAATAGATTGAACAATGTCTTACATAGACTCTTTTTTTTAAATGTATATAGTTGCTAATTTAATCAAATAATAATTGTAGTTTTGTCATTTCTTTTTCTCAAGAGATAACATGCAACTACAATCACAAAGGAACATATCTTTTCACACTGGAAAACACTGATCTCATTCTTACTTTAAAATTGTAGCTAAAAAGCCCCCACATAATCTAACTTTGATCACCTTAAACATTTCTAGGTGTGCAGTTCAGTGGTGGAAAACTCTGATCTAACTCTAAATTCAATAATTCAAGTAAAATTTCTGCAACATTGCCATTACACATCAAATTATGCACTTGAGATGTTTGTGATGGAGAAATGGGGTGAGAAGACTTTCTACCACATTGCTCTGTAAATGTTATCAATAATACTTTTTCATGTAGGCCTACCTGTTCCAGAAACTCTGCATTGAAAACGGGCTGGCCGTCCTTCAGAAGTGACAGTGTCCTGAAGTGGAGTGATAATGGCAGGAGGATAAACTGGCATTTCTTGATCAGGAGACACAACTTCTGGAACTAAAGAAAAGGATCACAAGATTTTTCATGATTAGGTCACCATGCAGACCTCACAAAACAAGTATGCTGGTTTATTTTTATTTAGCAGTGAAGTAGAACTTTGGAAGTTCAGTAGTATCTTCTAAGTAATCTAACTGCATCAACTCCAAATTGTACTTTTAAATGCACTAGGAGAGCACAAAAGTTGGTTTTTAAGGATTTGCTTTAAGACGAGAAGCAGCAAGGGGTGTCTACCTTCTACGGACAGTGAAGCTGAGGTTGTGGCAACTCCATAGTCATTCTTGGCTTCACAGGTATAGACGGCTGCATCCTCTGGGAAGGCTTCAATTAGCAGAAGTGTGTACTCTTGCCCATCGTGAAGAAACTTGCACTTGAATCCAGTGGAAAGCAGCTGTTCTTCCTTGTACCAGGAAATTTTGGGCTGTGGTCTGCCAGATATCACAGCACAAAAGCGGGCTGGCTTGCCAGATTGCACAGTGACAGGCTGGAGCTCCTGCAAAACTTGGGGTGGTTCTGGAGCTGGGAGCAAATGAAAACAAAAAGCCAGTGAACAAGTGGAAAAACAAACAAGCAAACAGACCAAAAAATTAGGGAGTCAGACACTACAATCCATTTGTTGCCAGGTGGTTATGTACCCAGAAATAAAACTTTGGAATTGTTATCTCTTTTTTTGCCTCAGAATATTTGAACATCCTTTGGAGTAAGAAGGAAGAAAACATGTGGAATTATATCTGACAGAATGGCTTTAGTAAGACATTTTAATACTTGGGAGGTGTGGTGGAAAGGATGAGTTCTTTAACACGATTATTCTCTTTGTGGTTGGGGGTCCTGATGTTGGCACAACAATGCCCCAAATAATTCTAGAACAACTTCTGTGTACTACCTATTTTAAAAAGTCATTTGGGCAAATCATGAGAAGAGGCGGCTCTTCCCATTCAGGTTTGTCTGCAAGTATTCATGTATGAGTCATCACCATTTCTTTATGTACAGGTGACAGGGAAGCATGTGAAAGAATGAATAACTGCTATTACAGACCTGGTTAAATGCAACCAGCACTACACTATCAACGCATATGCTTCTTGTTAATGGTGGTAACAAGTGCAAGAAACTGGGTAATTCATGGAACCCAGAAATGGGGAAAAATAACTTCCATGAGGCTGATTTCAGACAATGCCATGAAAAGAACTTTACCTCTGTGCCTTGGTTTCTCTATCACTAATATAGACATATAACTGTATATCTTGATCATTCGTTCTTTTAGGAGCCAAGGAGTCTGGTTTATTATTATAAACCTGGAGTTTACTCTCATCTGCTTCAGGGATTTGTTCAGAAAGATATACTCCAAGAGGAAGACAGAGACAGAGGTTCCTTTTTTTCTATGTGCTAGGTTAGTCTCAGCTCTAGGCAGACCTCAAATTCAACTCTAAGCTTTCTGGTGAGGAAAATGGAGGGCTTAAAGGCATCCCTTTGAGGACTTGGGAGCATGTAGAATCCTCCACTAAAGTGACAACCCGTGGTCCTAGAGTTTGGGGCACAGAGAATCTAGTTCACATCCTCTGTGGCTTCTTAGGAAATGCCTGCTAGAAACTGGGAACGCCCCATTGTTTGGTAGTGACACTAGCACTGAGGCAGTTGAGGCCAAGGACTGTGAAGCAAATCAGTGGTGAATCCAGAAAGTCATTCGAGTCTACTGCAATTGATACACAGTGTATATGCACTAGTACTGACCAACTAAATAGAGACTTAGTCAGTACATTAGGTATTTTATGAAGTGACATCTTAACAGTCCCTTTTCCATAGGTACAATGTGAAAACAGGTGTAGCCTCAACCATATTAACTGCATTCTTTAGAAATTACCCAGGACTACCAGAACTTTAGTAACTTAAAGGAGATGGCTTCTGCAAGTGGATCCCCAAAAGATGGTAAAACCTCAACCTACCATTGACATAGAGAGTCACGGAACTCCTGTTCCTTCCTGCCACAAAGGTGTATTCACCAGCATCACTAAGCCTTGTCTCGGAGATAAACAACCGGTGGATTCTTCTTTCCACCACATATTGGTGTCGTTCTTGGATTTGGAAATTGATTTCAATGCCATCTTTATACCAGTGGGCATCAACATCATCTTCATTGACCTCAAACTCAACAACAGCACGTTGTTTCTCAATAACCTTTTGATAGAACAACATAAAAGGAAATTAAAGCCTTTGTTGCCTTTTGGTTAAATTGTTTCTAAAACTGCTCTTTTGAAATGCATGTAAAACCTATACATGATGATATAAGTTGACCAATTACAGCAAATTCTATTTTCTCCTACTTATTCCTAAGCAAAATGACATCCTAACCTCTTTTGTAGTGACTCATGCTATACCTGCTTCATCCTCAGAGACAATTATTTTACCCTTGATAGTGTGCTTCTTAATAACAGAAATAATGACACTTCCATTTTTGGTCTTTTTCTTATTTACAAAGCTCTTTTAAGTTACTAGTAAATTTGATTTTGGGTGATGGGAACAGTAACTTGTGTGCCAGGTAAGAACCCTCATTTTAAAAGTGAGAAAGAAATCAAGGTTCAGAATTGGAAAAGAGAGCATGGAAGGTATATTCAGGTTTTGTGAGTTCTCACTGAAGGCTTTCTCACTATGCCTACTATGGCCTGTAGCACCTGGGTGAACAGTGCAATGAAACTGAACACAATGATATTTTCCTTAACGTGTTCATCCATCATACCACCTGGGAAGATTAGTGCCCATGTGGACAAGTTCAACCCACGCGGTACAGAGCAAAGGTGTTTGCTTTGCATCCTTGTTAAGAGTAAAAATTCAGGTTTGCTCTTACTGAGCTTCATCATGGACTTCATAGGAAATGTTCCCCAGCCCCAGTCTCTACATATCTGCCTCTCCACAGAAAGATTTTCTGAGAAAATGCTACCTTGTTCCAAATTCCTTTAACTTTAGTTGAAAACACTTAAGATTATTTAGTTATTTTCTGGTTGGTGATGCTTGGCAAGTAGCCATTTATTAGACAGTGACGTTTCTACAGCTGCTTTATGTAAAGTATTTAGACAGCTGCTAAGGACACATTTATTCCCTGAGTAGAAATTGTGACTAAATTGATGTCAGCAGAGTTGTCGAAGCCAGTAGGGATCAGCTTATTTCATTCTTTAGAAGACTGTGGTTAGAAAATTTAAAAGTCAAGCATTTTAAAAACTATGGAATATGTGCTAGTGATGATGTCTCCAAAACGTCAGCATGCAGACAATACCTGGACCTCCTTTTTAATACTTCGGATGCGAACATCTCTGCCTTCTACGAAGAGGTTAGCGGTGGACATGTTGCCTCCTGCTACCACCGTGTACTGCCCAGCGTCAGACATCCGGGTGGATGGGATCAAAAGGCGGTGGACATATTTTTCCATCTGCACCTTTATTCTGTGGATGAGATGGAATTAATTTTCATGCCTAATGACTTAAAGGAAACTAGGAATTACTGGAATGTGGCAAGAAAAAATGTCTCACCTGTCCACAATCTGCAGTTCTTGGCCATCCTTCATCCACTGCACGGTGATGTCAGGCTCAGAAACCTCACATTCGAACATGGCTCGCTTCTTCTCCAGAACTTTAATGTCCTTAATGTGCTTCCTAAATTCTATATGACGAGCTGGAAAAAACAGAATAAAAATTAATCTTTGTAACAACTTGATTAAAATATTATTCAAATCATCCATTTAAAGCAGAAGACCCTATGACTTTCAGTATATCCAGAGTGCTGCAATCATCACTTAATATTCAAACATTCTCATTAGCCCTAAAGGAAACCATGTTTCTTCACCATCCCCTCAAGCACCTCCCTTTGACCCCCCTCAGATTTAAGCATCAGTCCATGTCTCTGTAGATTTGTGTATCCTGAATGTACCCTATTAAAGGAATCATACAGTGTATGTGGCCCTCTGTGGCAGGTTTCTTTCACTCGGCATTAAGTTTTCATGTTCATTCAAGTTGTAGCATGTAGCAGTACTTTTTTACTGACTTATGATCTTCCGGTATATGGATAGTCCACATTTATTTGTTCATAACTGACACAGTGAATAAGAAATGAAAATCTCTTTCATTTTTATGGATATGGCATTTCTGAGGCCCTACCTTCCACATAGAGGGTAGCTGTTGATGTTGATTTTCCAGCCACAAAGGTGTACTCAGCAGCATCCCCAAAGTGAACATTCCTGATGTTCAGTGAGTGTGTGAGTTTTTTGCTTCTCGCCTGACACCTGTCAGTTGATTTGATCTCCACACCATTCTTTAACCATTTGTAGGAGATGCCTTCATAGTTGACCGTCACCTCAAAGGTAATGGTGTCCTTTTCTTCAGCATTGATGTCCTTCAGCATGGATGTAATCATGATTGCTATGGAGGAAGGACAGACATCCAAGAAGACTTTATGTCAATATGCTATGTGCTGAAACACGTGAAGACTGAAAACTTCAAATATTTTAATATGCCTGTTAACTGTGATTACAACTTAAGCGTACGAGCAATGATACGTTGGAGGTTTCCCTTTATAGAACAATGCCATGGGATGGAGGAGCAGAAAGAGCAGGGGATAGACATGGAGGCACATTTGCAGGTAACCTTTCGATATTGCTCTAATTAGAAAATTTTATCCAGGTTGAGAGGTTAGTGCCTAATTCAGTGTGAACACACAGTGGATATTTCCACTAAGCGTTTTGAGTGGATCAAACAGAAAGGAGAAGTGTAGGGAGTGACATGAATCTACTGGCTATTCTATTTTATTTTCTGTACTTACGGGTCACTTTCAAAGTGGCGCTGACTTGGTCATTGCCACAGACAAACGTGTATTCTGCCGAGTCCTCCGTGCTCGTGTTCATGATGATGAGCTGGTGTAGTTTTCCCTGCACGACTATTTTGAACTTTTCACTCATCTCAATCTCCACACCGTTCTTCAGCCACATGGCCGGGACGTTGAAGTGGGAGACCTCACACTCGAAGGAGGCAGTTTTGGTCTCAGGTACTTCAATACTTTTCATGGTTTTTGTGATATGTAACGCTGGGGGGAATCAGAGCGCACCGGGGTTAATATATTTGATTGGGAAAAAAAATAGAAGCAGCAAACCAATGAATACTTGGGAGTCCTCTAGGATAATGAGGGCCCGCAGGCTGCCTGGTACTCACTTTCCACGAAGAGCTTTGCTTTGCATTCCAACTGTCCCACCATCGCAGTGTACTCCCCAGCATCTGAGGGTGAGATATGCTGCAGCATCAGCTTGTGGACCTTCCTTTCTGAGACCAGTCTGTGTTTGTCACTTGGCTTAATCTCCACGTTCTTATGGAACCATTTCACTGGAACTGTGTCATGGGAAACACTAACTTCAAAGGCCACAGTGGCATTTTCCAAAGCGGTCACATCCTTTGGCTTTTTAATGATCTTGACGGCTAATGGGGAAAAGTCAAGCAATTCGATAACATGGTTCACTTTAAGGTAAGCTAAGTTGGCAACTTGCATGTAAAGCATTTCTAAGTTTACTTACTCTCGACATGCAGTCTGGCACTGGCTCCTAGCCGACCAAGCTTGAAGCCATACACAGATTCATCCACGACAGCACAGTTCTTAACTGTCAGAGAGTAAAGCGTTCCTTTGACTGAGATGTCATACTTGTCACTGGGTTGCAGTAAGACCCCGTTTTTGATCCACTGGACACCTTTCACATCCGGGTGTGTAAGCTCGACAGTGAAAACGGCATCTTGCGTCTCTGTTACTGTGAGGTTTTTCAGAGTCTTCTTAATTTTGACAGCTGTAGACAAATATATGATTGCCTTAAAAAACAGCGATAACATCAGGTAAAAGAAGCCCTAGGTAAGCCCCTTGTCATCGTGCTAAAGAATGGTTATCAAAAATTTTGCAGTTAATTTAGTTGTGCCACAGAACTGAAACCTGAAAAATAGCTTCTTCCCAGAAACACATCTTATAAACTATTTCTCACCTGTGGCAAATTTTCTTTCCATTTCAGAAAGAAAGTTTAGTGAGTTCATGAGATGACTAAAGTTTCATGATATCAAAAATGGTTATACCAACTGACTTATAAAAATAACTGTCAAGAAAAATATTTTGAAATGGGAAAATCTGTTATTGTATCACCGACCTTCAACTTTGAGTTTGGCTGATGTTTTGGAGGAGGCCACCTTGTAGGTGTATTCTCCAATGTCATCTAGTTTGGAGGCAGCAATGATAAGTCTCCTTTTGTGACCATCAGGTTCACTTCTGATGTTGTTACTCAGCTGTAGGCGTTTGCCATCCTTCAGCCATTCCCCTTCGGAATCTGGGTTGGCAACTTCACATTCAAAAACAGCTTCCTGGGATTCGGCTACAGTCTGATCGGTTAGTGGTTTGGAGATGGCTCCCCCTTTGGAATGAGACATGTGCAAGAGTGAGTCCTTTCAAAGTGTTTAAATGATACATCCTTCTCAACTAAATATAAAATGTAAAGATATGATTTTGAACATCACAAACTGAATAGTAAAAGTCACTTCTATTCACATTGAGATGATATCACAGAAACCCTAAATTCTAAGTATGCATGACTGGTAACGAGGGAAAATACTGGAATCAGGAAGGACTTAAAAGGGAGAAATTTGTGTCAAATGAATATAGAATTCTAAGAACCATAATGGTATGCAGAAACACTGATGACTTCTCATTCTATTCTGTATTTTTCTAAAGCATCTGCTTAGTCTTCTAAGGATTATTTCATAGAAATATGTCTGTTATTCATTGGAAAAAGTTAATGATTTTTTTTTCTTGACCATTGGTTTATTCTTCTGTTTCTTTTAAAGCTAGGGATTTCCATTCAATGATTTTTCTAAACAAAATGTTCAAGTCATCAGAGTGATGTATAAGATTAGGGGTTCTATATATGCTAAAAACCACCTTATTGAACAAATGTCATCTTTTCCATGGACTTTTTCCCTCATGGCCTCTAATGCCATCAAGCCCTGGGCAGAAACAATTACTTCTTCAGCAAGTTAGTTGTTGATAAGTCTGTTTCTCTCTAAACTGTGAACTCCTCAATGAAAAATATCATGCCTTATTCATTTGTTTTTGTCTTGAGTTTCTAGCAATGTGTGGCCTAAAAAATGTTGCATGAAAACACATGGGGGCTTATACATTTTTCTTGTTTTTACACATTTAATAAAATATAATTTACATTAGCGGTATCAAGATGCAGGATCTGGAATTTTGTTCCAGAAGTTTTTCATGGTCAAATATCTGAGGGAATCTTATAACAAAAAGTGAATAATGAAATTTTCATTCTGAGTAAGACAAACAATTTGCCTATCATTTGTTTATATGCCAGATGTCTTTGTGGGCCACACAATTTAATCTCATCATAATATCCCAACTCTTTGAATACTTAACATTTTAAGAAACCAAACAAATTAATGATGACTTCTAGCTTTTTCTTGGGAAAAAACACTTTATACTTTTGATTATTCATTTTAAAGCTAGAAATTTCTGCAGAATGAGAACGGTCTACTTCCTCTCCTATGCAAGAGATGCATTGAGTTATATTTCTTCATTGAACTATATTTTTAAAATATTGATTCATAAAAATGAAGGGAACAAAAGAAATACAAGTAAAAGAAGCAGGAGTAATATAAAAGAAATACATCTTTAGAATAGAAAATTTTAAATAAAACTTAGTTCAAGAAA
Organism: Galemys pyrenaicus; assembly: GCA_019455555.1. NCBI lineage: Eukaryota > Metazoa > Chordata > Mammalia > Eulipotyphla > Talpidae > Galemys > Galemys pyrenaicus. The sequence goes on from JAGFMF010011573.1 coordinate 786,362, forward strand.
TATTATCTTTCATACACAATATATTGTAATACACAAAGAGAAAAAGACACAATTTCCTGATGCAGGAAGATGAAAGGGGGAAAGAAAATTATATGGTAAGAGCCATTGAAAGAGGCACATAAAAAGTGATCTCAAGTTTGGTTCAATGAATCCCCTACAAATGGAGAGATCAAGGAAGGCTTCACAGAGGAGGTAGCATTTGATAGGACTGCCTGGAAGAACATTTAGGATTTAGGCTGTTGGGGACAGTGTTGAGGGTACTACTGGCTTTGAGAGCACTATAAACAGACTTGGAAGTTGGAAATGGATTTTGGGAGAAAACAGACAATAATTCTTTCTATTAAAGCAATTGTCACACAAGAGAACTTTGATCAAATGATAAATGTACCAACCTGCCACAGTTAGTTTTCCAGATGTCATATTTTCTCCGGCATAAAATGTATATTCTCCTTCATCATCTTTCATCATATTTAGAACTGTCAACTTATATATTTTTCCATGTGCTTCAATTTTATATTTAGCACCGGGTTTTATTTCTTTGTCTTTAAAATTCCACAAGACATCAATTCCTGAGTGGGACAGCTCAACCTCCAAGACCACATTTTGGGTTTCTGTACAGGTACGATCCTGAAGACCCCTGATAATTTTAATTTCTGGGGGAAAATAAAATTATCACTTGGTTATGATAATACTGGGAAAGTAGGATGCTTTAAATAATGATGATTCAAGTGATAGAATCCTTACTTTCCACAGAGAGATTGCAGCTGGTTTCAACTTTGCCAACCATCAACTTGTAAGGTCCTTCATCTGAAGCATAAGTTCTGTTAATCACTAATCTCTGTTTAGTGCCTTTGACAATGGCTTGTACACGATCATCAGGCTTGATTTGTTCATCATTTAAGTACCATTTAACAGAAGCCACATCAGGGACTGAGACCTTACATTCCAGCACAGCCTTGGTACCCTCAATCACACTAACATCCTTTAGAGGTGTAATCACATCGACACCTGCAAAACCACACACAAACACACACACAAATAAAAGATTTATGAATTTTCTGTTTATCCTGATAGAGGTTCATATTATACCTTTGAACTCAGAAGGGACTATTGTATAAAATTAACATTTAGTAAAATAAGCAGAGGTGAAAAAGAAGAAGCAATGTTAACTGGAAATTTTGTGTATTGTAGGATGTTGTTTCACGTCTTTAAAAAATACAATTATGAATGTGAATTTTGCTTTAAATGTCTACTCGTCAGTGCTCCCTGCCTCACTTGACAATGTGCACACAAAACTGTGTAAGTTGTACTCACTGTAGACAGAGACGCGACCACTGGTTGACAGTCCAAGGGCTGGAAGGGTGAAGGAGTAATTTCCAGCATCCTCCTTAGTCATGTCCTCGATGAGCAGCATGTGTGACTGTTTGTCTATCACAATGTGAACTCTGTCACCTGGCTGCACTTCTTGGCCATCTTTCATCCAGACGCCTTCCACATTTTCTAAGGAGACTTTAACTTCAAGCTGAACAATGTCACCCTCGCATACTTTTTGATCACTAAGTCCTTGTAAGATAGCAATGGGGCGAGCTGTGAAATATGGGGGGGAAAGTTATGATCATTTATATCAATTAGCCATAAGGATGCTCATTGCAGGCTAACAAGAGCAGGAAGACTTACGTTTCATCTTTAGTTGGCAGGTTGTCTTTTTCCCATCAACAACAAAGCTGTATTCTCCCTGGTCCTCTTTGGTGACATCCTTAACGGTGAGGTTCTGACGGCCACGGCGAGAGGTGATTGTGTATTTGCCATTAGATTTAAGCTCCACACCATTATGATACCATTTGCCTTCTATATTCTCTGGGGAAATAATGCACTCCAGTTCTCCTGAAAATGATTCTGGAACTTCCAAGTCCTGAAGCTCTTTCACAAACTCAACAACTGCACCTGAGGCACATAATAAAGAATTAATTTCTCTGGAGTGTTTAGCCTTAGGATAGAAAAAATTCCTTGCACATCTCTTATCTCCCCCATACTTTCCGGTATATTTAAGATCTACCTGCTGAAGGACTGAGCAATAAATCTTCAATAGAAGGAAGTTATTTTAATATTTAAATTATTTTTAAAGTAGAGAATTATATTTTAGTAAAAAATATTTTTAAATGACATTAACATAACCTGCTTTTTAAAGATCCCAATTGTCAATATTCTTAATTAGAAAATAAATTCAGAATTTATTTTAATTATGTATACAAATAGGAAAATATATTGTTGTATGCCTAAAACATAATGTTATACCTCAATTATATCTTGACTGAAAAAATAATGGTTTTTACTAAAAAGTCTATATTTGATTCCCAATTATTTTTATGAAAGGAAAACTGCATAGCAAATTTTATCACATTAAATAAGGGTGACTTTAAAACTCTAACAGGGACCTCCTTGGTAGCACAGGGGTTAAAGACCCAGCAGCACCAGCCACTACAACATGAGTTAGATCTCTGGCCAGGGAGCTGACCCACAAGGCACAGAATACCTCTCCTCTCTCCCTGCTGCTCCCCTCAGCAGTGTGTTTCAGTCCATCTGCCTGTTGGACAGTGGGGACTCTGTCTCTGGCGAATCCTCTTACCCCTCTGCACTTCTGGCCTATACCCCAGTTCTTGTATGCATAAAAAACTAAGTCTTTAAAAAAATTCTAATAAATAGTGAAATTATTATATAATACCTTCAACAATAAGTTTAGCTGTTGTTTTTACACTTTCATCTTCCACAAGTACACAGCTATAGTCTTCAGCATCAGATGTGTCGATTGTCAGTATGGAGAGGAAGTGAACCTTTCTGTCAGAGTGCATCCTATATTTATCTCCTGTATGAATCTCCATACCATCTTTATACCATTTCACTTTGACAAATGGTTCTGAAGTTTCACATTCAAAGGTTGCCATGGTGTCTTTTTCCTTAGCAACAACATCTTGTAATTCCTGCGTGAATGTGATCAATTGTTTGGCTACAGGGAATAGAGGGGGTAAAGGCAGTTACATTAAATTCACAATCTGAATAAGGGGAAAAGAAAATAAAAAGAATACACTAATGGTTATTTATGGATAGACAAATCCATCAAGTGAGAGAAACTCAAATTACCTTGGACAAGTAGGAACGCATGGCTCGAGGTCTCCCCAGCTATATTGATGGCTTTTACCATGATGCTGGCAGAGTCGTCAGCCGTCACATCCCTTATGACCAGTTCACAGACATTGTCTTCAGGCCAATACCAGTAGACTCGGTCAGAACGTTCAATTTTTACACCATTTTTGTACCATTCACACTCTGGATCTGGTTTTCCCACAACTCTGACCCGGAAGTGTGCGTCAGATCCTTGACCTACTGTCTGGCTTTGGATTCTTTCAAAAATTTTGGGGGCCTCCATGCTAGGACTTAGTTCGATTTTATCAGGTTTAAACGTTGGAATTGTGATTTTGCCTTCTTCAGCAAGGGCTTTCTTCTCTTCTTCAGTTAACTCTTTGGTCCAGTGGAGAAGTTCATCTTTTGTCTTCTTGAGGAGCTCTTCATAGGATTCATCCTTCTTGCGAGACTTGAGCTCCACCGCGGTGATGGCTTCGTAGTAGCCCTCCTCTGTTCGGCGCTTGAATTTACTGCGCAGTTCTTCTGACTCTTCAGGTGTTTTTTCGTGGGTAATTCTTTCAGCCCTTTTTAACTTCACAACTTCCTTGGTTTCAGGGGCGTCGACGGGTCTATCTACTTTTTGTACTTCAAACTGCAGTTTTCCAGATTCATGTATGTGAAACTCAGGCTTTGGTTCAGGAGCTCGCCTGAGGACAGATCTAAAATCTTCCCTCTGTTCGATCTCAAGTTTCACTTTATGCTCTATCACGCCTTCGGGATTTTCTGCAGTGACCTTGACTTCACCTGTATCATATGATTTACAGTCTACGATGTCTAGATAATGAATGCCATCATAGCGAACTCTGAACCTTTTGCTTTTGCGAATGAGCTGTCCATTGAGGTACCAGTTGACTTTGGGCTGGGGGTAACCTGTCACTCGGCAACGGAATCTGGCAGTCTCCCCTTCAAGCACTCTCACTGGCTCTGGGAACAAGACGATGTCTGGTTTTTGCTTCTCTTTTTGATCGGTTGTTACACCTGTAAGGGCACCTTCATGAGCCATTCTCTCTAATTCTTCAATTCTCTGTAAGCCTTTTCTCCCTTCAGGCAGTTGGGATTCTTCCACAAGACTCTTCTCATCTTTTACAATCAGAGTAGCAGATGTATGGTCTGTTCCGTATTTGTTCGTGGCTCTGCAAGTAATGACACCACTGTCTCTGGAATATGCAACTCCATAATCAAGACTGCAATACCCAAATTCATTGATCATACGGAGCCTGTTGGCTGCTTCAAGTGGCTTTCCATCATGGAGCCATTCCACCACCATTGTTGGGTCACCAATAGGTGTTAGCCTGCATTCAAAGTGGGCAGGCCCAAGGCGTTTGAGTCTTAAGGAAGTGAGTTTTTTCTTAAAAAATGGTTTCTGTTGTTTCTCTTTGTCATAGAGGTCTCCCTCTTCCCACTGCTCTTGACCATATCGCAAATGGAGGGGCTCCAGTTCTGGGGCTGCAATCTCCTTGGCCTTGTATGTTCCTCGTGGGATGATTAATTTTCTTTCTGGTTCAGGTTCTGCAAACTCAACTTCAACATTCACTTTACATCTTGTGGTGTCTCGGCCAGCCTTATTAATAGCAGTTGCAGTATACCAGGCAGAATCTTGGCTGACAGTGGATTCAATTTTAAGGGCAGCTTCTCCCTTGGTTCCTTCAATTCTATAAAAAGTGAATAAAAACATCAATATAGACTTAGTAATAGCTTCCATGGCTATTGGATTTGTATGAGGAGCTTAGTTTTATTATTTCTAAGCAAACTTACCTGATTTTTGGATATTTATGGGGTACAATGATGTCACTATTTTTCAGCCATACAATGTCAGGATTGGGGTTACCCGTGGCTCTGACTTTCATTTCAAGCCGGGAACCTTCCTTTACACTGACATTTTTCAGTTTTTCCACAAACACTGGTTTTACCTGATGTTCCACAGCTAAAAAAGAAAGGTCATGATTTAGAACAAGTAGGACTGAAATGCCAGTTTACAACACACATGATAATTTCCTTTTCATTTTTTAAGAATAAATACCTTCTACAGTTAAAGTCACTGAAACTGAAGATTTGCCTGCCCTGTTTTGTGCAACCACAATCCATTCTCCAGAATCACTAGGTGTTGCAGGGACAATAATCAATGATTGAGTACCATCTTCTTTAATGACTACTTTATGGGTATAGTCATTGATAACTTGCTGGCCTGTCAAAAGGCAAGTAAATTCATTAAAAAATAAGTAAAAATCAAAAGAAGTTAAAACAGTTTAAAATTTATGAGTACACATATTGACTTATTATTGTGTTTAAAGATTTGTTTGCAAAAACTTATACTTACCATCATGAAACCAGAAGGTCTCCGGCATAGGTCTACCCACAACTTTTAAATCAAATCTGGCAGTTTGTCCTTCCAAGCATTTGAAAGAAGTGGGTTTTAACACAAAGACTGGCTTATACAATCTCTCAAGTTGTGACTCATCTGTTTCTTCCAGCCTGCGTCCAGGGGACATCCGTGCAGGGGACATCCGTGCAGGAGACATGCGTGCAGGGGACATGCGTGCAGGGGACATGCGTATAGGAGACCTGCTGACTGAACGTGGAGACACAGACCTGAAAAACAAAACGGAATATTTTCATGAGGCATAGAGAGAACACAACAAAATTAACAACCTCTTTCTGTCTTGTTCATTTAATGTTATTTTAGAATTCATTTCTTGTGCATATGAGAGGTACCTCAAACCCATTGGGATCCAAAACAGAATACAGCGTTATTGTCCCCAAAGCTATATTGTATCTTCAGTTCCTGTCAGTAACCATTCAACACAGCCAGATACCCACTATCCAAATCTTGGAACTATCCTTAATGCTGTCTGTCTTTTCCACATCACATTAGATTTGATTAATAATTAGCTCTTTAAAAAATTAATTGAAATAATATTGCATTATAACATTATGTAAATTTATATAAATCATTAAGAATCAGTCACCAGACCTTTTAGAATCAACTACTAAAATATCTCAATAAGTGTTGATTAAATAAACCAATGAATTAAAAGAATCCTTGAATAAATTTATGCAAAAAGAAAAACACACTTCTTTATCAAAAAGGAGGAAAAACATAAAAATTATATTCGAAAACAAAAACTATATATATATATATATATATATATATATATATATATATATATATACTTCAGCCAGGCTGGTTTGAATTAGATATCAAGGGCTCACACCACCATGTACAGGCTGGGTGAACTAAGGCAATTTTCACAACATCACAGAGAACACAGATGTTCTCACTTCTAAAATATAACAAAAATCCCCTAAATTTCAGGATTGATTATAAATTCAGGATAATATAGGTAACACTAGATATTAAGTAAACCTTTCTGGCCTTCATTATAATAGTATAGCACTGACAAAATAGTATAATACACGAATGGAAATGCTTTGTCTATATCACAGAGGGCCAAAAAATAAAAACTCTTGGCAATCCTCTCTATCACTCACGGCAAGTTCCAGTGCTAGCTCAGTCTTCAGTGTCTTCCCCTCACACAAAAATAATATACTGGAATATCTGGGTTGATGCTAATCAGCACAAATTATGAGTCTTACCTGATTCTGCTCATGGGCTCTGGTATGAAAGTTGGAGCACTGAGTGGAGCAGCAGGCTCTACATACAATTTCCCTGAGCAAATTGCATTTCCTTTAATATTACTGGCAAAAGCAGTATAGATGCCCTCATCTTCTGGAAGAATAACAGGTATGCGCAGACTGGCTCTGCCATCTTGCAGAAAGTCCATTTGGTATCTTTCGCCATGTTTGATGCGCTTGCCATCTTTGTACCATGCAATCTGCAAAGAATGCCAAGCATATGTGAATAAAATCTAGATAAAATACTTAAGCTCTAGCCTGTTTGTGTCTTTACTATAGTATGGAGGAATGATAAATGTTTATATTTTACCTTGGGTAATGGATAGCCAGACATCTTGCAATGAAAAGTAACACTCATCCCTTCAAGAATTCTGTAATTCTTGACTCTTAAATCAAATCCTGCTTCAACAGCCTCAGATTCAGAAACGTCGACTGCCATCTTTTCTTCTCCATCTTCTTCAAGAAGTTCTTCTAGTGTAGTCTTTATTATCCTATATTCTATTTCTTTAATAAGTCTCTCTTCAAAAGAAGAAATATGGAATTCCTAGATAGTGGGGGAAAAAAGATGACAGTTTGTTAAAAAGATGTACCTTGGCTATATTTAAGGGTGTATTAATTTCAGGGATAATAATGATACAATTTTTAACTGGGAGAAAAACCTAGATGGCTTTTTGTTTGTTTTACAGGCATCTGTGTCAGTGGTATTCCAGGAATGTGAGTTACATTTGGTATGTTCACCATATAGATGAAGGGATCTTGGCAGTAAGGAATGTGGTTGAGCTAACATTTGTCTTTTCCCCATATATGTAATTTCTATTTGTAAAGTTACACATGTAACATGCCATGAAAATTTAGGAGACTGTTTCAGCAGTTAAGCTGGATCTACTAATAGTACAAACCCTGATAAATTATCAAAAAAATTAGGGCATTGTGAGAGGAAATAATAACTTAAAAATGATTACTTAGCCATCATTTTTATACTCACCTGGTCTTCTACAAAAGTTCTGACCATTACAGTATCTTTGGCCATTTTCCTCCTAATTAAGGCCTGTTCTTTTTCATACTCTTTTTCATAATCAGAGTAGATAAATCCAGGTGCCATTTCTCCAACTTTAGGTTCTTGCATAAATGTAGTCACTTGTGTCTGGTAAAACATTTCTTGCTGGGACTTCATCAGTGACTCATAATCAGCTAGGAGTTAAGAGACTAGTTAATTTTTAATTATGAAAAAGCCTCTAGGTAACTTCATTCAGGTAGGTCCTATACTAGGGAAAATTGATAACTGAAAGTCAGACTTTATAATTCTTACTATCAAAGTACTCCATTAATATTTATTAATGGACTCTCAAAAGTAAGCTTACACTAACAAGTCAAACCATTCACTATTATTACAGGGATAATTTTATATCAACAGTTAGTCCTTTGGGATATACCCTAGAGCTTTTCCTCATTTGCTCTGTGGCTTTGGCAATTCATTTACCTTCCTTGATCTGAAATGTTTTACCTTAATAAATACTCTAACTTTCTCTAAAGGGTAATTGTGCAGATTTCAAATGAGCCAGAGCCTAGAGAATCCACTGTAAAGGTGATTTGTTTGGTCTGTAAAGGTGTAAAGGTGATTTGTTTGGTCTGAACACCATTACATTTGTTTCAGATTACTTAAGAATAGAAAGTACTGTTTTCCAGTTTTTATTTAAAATGCTGGAAGTTCTAGGAAAGGATTATGCTAAGTGATAGAAGCCAGAAGGAAAAACATAAACCAAAGGATCAAAGACAAAGTGTGAAACCTGACCATAGTTCTGAGGGCTCCAGAGTGTGAGAGACAGGGGACAGGTGAACAGAGAGTGCTGTTACTTCCCCCCCATTTATGTTTCTATCAGGACATCAGAACACTCAGAGCTATGCTTACCTTCTTCAAGCAAGGACGCAGATGCAGAAGTTTCTCCATGCTTATTACGAATGACAATAGTATATTCTCCAGCATCATCAGGAAAAGTCATAGAAATCACTAGTTTGCATTCACCAGTCTGTTTGTTGTAACTCACTTTGTACCTTTATAGAGATAAACAAACAAAAATAAAATCAGCCATAAGCAGCTACCCTATGGTGAGTAAAATAATAACCTTTATGTGAATATGTGGTATAAGACACATTGATCCTAAATGTGACTAAGCTCCACCATGGAATATAAGATTGCTGTAAACTAAGGAAAGTGCATGGGCATAAGTGATAAGACCCTAACAAGTTAAAATTTTCATTTTAAAGCACATTAGATGCTCTTTAAAATAACTAATAGAAGTCAACACAACTATCACCCAAGTTTTGAAAGTTCCCGTTACACTACTTAGCATTTATGACAGACCTACATATGTGTCTGTTTTCACTAACCAAACAAATTGAAGAGAATTGATTTTTACAACAAAAATCTAAAAGTTTTAACATAGTTCAGTTTGTTTGGCAGGAGCCATCATTAGAGGCTGTGCACAGCCTGGCCCATGAGAGTGCTTGCCTGGGAACTACATTATACAGTCTGCTCATTTATCATACCTCCCTACTTTTATTATGTGAAGTGTTAGTTTAGGTTTTATGTGTCATTTGGTATGATCTGGTATGTTACTTTTTGCATCAGGGAATGATTAAAAGTTTTTCCATATAAGTTGATGATAATTATTTCTTTGCTTTAAGTCTTTTCAGTTCATAAAAGATTTTATAGGAACAGCCTACTTTTAAATAGTGGGGGGAAATATTTACTACCAGAACTGGCTGTAGGAAAATAAAGGGCTTCGGTTTTTATGACAGCAAATGATGAAGTCATTTGAACACACAGGTGTTTGTTTTTGTTCATTTTCTCACGTGAAGGTCAATAATCAAAATAATATATATTTTGAGTATTACAGTATTGAACCTCTGGTATACTGTATTTCTACTTAAGATAGGATATATTTTAAACTAGATTACCAGCTTACCATTTTTGTTATGTTTCAGGAAATTCATAGTTGAATTTTATATTAATTTCCAGCAAATTTATCAGCATAGATTTTTATATACAGCAAGCTTTATTCCTGATTATATGATCCTTCTTCTTTCATTTTGAAGTGACTTAGTTATAATGTATTTTTATTGAAAATTGTCTTGACTCTTTCATGGAAGATTATCACTATCTGTGTGCATTTAAAAATCTACATCTTCTCTATTTTATAACACATATGAATAAATCTAGAATATAAAAAAATACCTTCCATTCATTTTTGTCAATAAGACTGTACAAAAATGTGAGAATACCTCAAAACTATGAAGGCTCCAAATGAAAGAACCTGCATTTGGGGGATGGTGAGGTCAGTAAATAATATTTCTCTCCAGGCTTCACATACATATCCTATAAGTCACACAGGACTCTTCATTTAACCACCAAAATACCTGTATCCTGTGGTTAGAGGAACTCCAGATTTTTTCCAGTAGATGTGGGGCCTTGGGTTGCCACCGATCTGGCATTCAAACACAACACTCGCACCTTCCACAAGCTTCTGGACCACTGGCTTTGTGATAAAGAAAGGAGCTGCAGGTTCTCCAGGCCCCACCTGTTCTTCCGTGATGCTAGTATCAGTCATTACCACATCTCTTGACTCAACAAAGCTGGAGAGAGAAATGCCTTCATATGAGCTTCTGGCATGCAATTTACTAATACTAAGGACTCTGGAAAAAAAAAAAATCAAAACTCATAGCAGCTCATTAACAAAAGAACATCTTACCGCTTTTCTTCTGTGGTATATTTTTCAGTTGTTTCCTTTTCAAATTCCTCTGACACTAGAAGACAGAAATGACTCATTTAAGTCAGGCATATTATCTGTTTTGTCAGTGAGTTCTGCTATGTATATCATAATCGACCTCATAATCCACCCCTTTCCTTTTCAACTCTGAAAGGGCCAGAATGATGAGGTAGGCAAAGAGCATATTTTGGGAAGTATGGAGTGAGAATGAGGACAAGAGAGAAAGGATAGAGGGGCCACTCACCCTGCACAGCAAGATAGCAAGAGGTGCTCACGGTCCCAGCCTCATTCACGGCGCTGCAGGTAAACCGCCCGCTGTCCTCCGCAAAGGCTTCGCGAATCATCAAGCGAGCAATTCCACTCTGGAAGGTGATCTGGAAATCAATGGAACTCTCTATTTGGTAGTCTTCTCTGTACCATGTCACTTTGGGGGATGGGTATCCAGAGATGTGGCATTCCAAGGTGACGGATTCACCTTCTATGACAGTCACATTTTTTAAGCCCTGAAGAAAAAGGAGAGAAAAGAGATATATTTGCATTTGTGTACCTTTGTTCATTATCTCCAAACACTATGACAGAGGTGGGGTTTGAACTTGCACATTCCAATTGCCATAAAATGTTTTTGTGCTTATCAACCAGGATTCTAGAATAGTATTAGTAAAAAGGCGTCCTTGGAATTGGAATACAGGTACTGATGCTTTTAAATGTTCCTGCTATTCCACTTTTTGTTTTTATAAAAGACCAACCTTAGTACCTATTTTGCTAGTCAGAAGAAATCTGAAGAGGATTTGTACATTTACAACACAAGCCGTGAAGTGACCAAAAGTGGAGCGTTGCTTTGTGACGGGCTGTGCTCTACTGGCAGTCCGAGCTTCCGAGACTGCCTCCAAGCTCCTCCCCAGGACTGCTTCCTGTGGCTCAGGGTTTATCTTATCATTCCTGCCTTTACAACGTGCCCATATTATTTTAGTTCCTATGTGCTGTCTAATAAGATCTGGCATATTATTTCTTTGCCTCTACAATATTCCAATTGCTTTCCATCTAAATGAATGGTAACTGCTTCTTTTCTTCACAGCATTTCAGCTTAAGAAAGTTTCACCGGAACTACATTCTCATACATGGAGGGCACTGAATCCTACACTGAAATAAATGTGAGGTGGTTCAAAGATGTAATGGGGCAATTCTGTAACATCTGCTATTCTCATATTCAAATCCCAATGACGCTTGAAGGCTAAGCCACAAACACTGGCTTTTCAACAAAGCTCTCCCAATTGGAAGAAATTCATTCTTCTTCCAGATGCTTCCTCTGTTGAGGTGCTTATCATTTTCTATATCTTATTATGCTTGTCAGTGTACATTTTTTCTGATTATAAGGTCAAGATTTCAGAGGGTTGGATCAGTCTAACTCCATGGCTCTCACAATGATGCCTTATCATAACAGAAAGCCATTCACTCTGAATACAAGACAGATGGCTGTGCCAAAATACCCCCCTTTTTTACCAAATAGTGTATGGTCTTAAAATTACTATTTGTAAATATACTGATGCCATTTTCCAGTTTGTGAAACTGATCTTTGCATATATTAAAATTACTTGACCAGATACTCATAAAGCCAACACAGCCAATTCTTTACTCACCGAGACTAAAGTTGGCGGAGTAACAGGGATTTCAACAGGTGCAGGTACTCTTGCTGTTTCTGTCACCTGCAAAATTTAAGAAGATGTTATCAAATTGGGGTATTCTAGCAATTGCACAATTATACAAATAACTTGAGAAAAAGAACAGGGACCCACGCCATGCTCAATAAAAGTAAATGTAAGCATGGTAAAGAGAAAAGCGAGGAGATGCCTGGCTTACTCCATTTGCATTACAAACTGATCACTGCGCCCTGACTGATAGGCGTGGGTCAGGCAACAGCGCTTACTCCAGTCACTCACCTTGGTTTCCCGGCCACGCAGCACTTCAAAGTGTTCTTCACAGACTGTGCCACCAGCGATGCTCACCCCCACTTCCTTTTTCACTTCAATGCCAGCCTGACTCTTGTAAGTCTCTGGTATGTCAGCAAAGGGGAACTGGGGTGACGGGGTGGGCTCTGCTCTCACTCTAGTCTCACCAGGCCTCACAGTGGGCGCCTTCACAGACTTGGTGATCTTCTGAGCAGAAGATGTGGTTGACAACTCTTTTTGTAATGTGGCAATAGCACTACCAGCTATAGATGCCTAAATAGAATGGAGTCAGATAATAAAGTCACTCAAATGTCATCCAAGTTGTCACTCAGAGGTGCCTTGCCACTTAGCATTACTGTGGTGAGTCTGAGTGTATTTTCTCTATGGCTCATTTTTTAATGTTCTCATTTTCATTCTTATAGTTCATGAAAATTCAGTTAGAGATAAGCCATTTATAAAAGCTCATGGTCATTCCTGCCACTTTGTAAAACATATTTGAATAGATCTTTCTTAAGGAGTTGTACTGAGTTCTTCATTTTTCATTTTTATCATAAAGGGACTGAGGTTTATAAAGCTCAAACATAATTTTCACTTCAACTATCCCCATAAAAGCAGCATTTGAAAATACTTTAGTGGGAAATTAAAAATCAAGAAATTATTAAAAATATTAAGTATATTCCTAAGAACTACTTGAAAACAACATACTTAGTTTTCAGCCACAACCTGTGTGAAAAGTGAAAATGGAGACATTCAGGAAAATATTTTAAAGCCTTCCTTATTGTTTTATTTTGTTGTTGTCTATGGTGATTTGGTTTTAATAGTAACTGGGGCCCATCTCAAATATATTAAATGGGAGGTTTTATATATGTTAAATATAGTAATTTTATATTTATAATTAATATTTAATTACAAGCTTATAATTATAGTTAAAGCATACATGTACATTATAAGATATAAATTATAAATTCATACTTATAATGAATATTAATTTATTAACTATATTAAATATATTAAATGTAAAATATGAAAAACACCCTGCAATTCTTTGAAGGCATGCAATGTTTGGATTCTTTGTCTTGGATGTGTATAATAAAAATAATAATGACTAACATTGAGGTTTATTAAGTGAACTTGATGAGGTTTTTATACATGTTAACTGGCAACTGATAACAGCTAAAAAGAGGTGTAGCTGAGACATTAGCCCTGGACTGTTTGATTCCAAACCAAACCCAGTCACTACACAGTACTATCTATCCATCTTGCTATTTTGAGTATATGAATGAGCTACCAATGTCTATATTATTAATACACAGTTTAAGTTAAGTTACTCTAAACCATCTCATATCAAGAGGAAAGTGAACCTGTGTAATACACCATACATTATAAAACGTGAAACAGAAGACTTTGGGACAGTTGTCTACTCAGAGGTATAAGACCTTATACTTTAGTTTCACCTTGTGAGGCAAGTTTTAGAAACTGAACTTTAGGAGGTTCTGAGTCCACCATGAATGCAAATAGATACCATCAAAAAGAGGCCCACACTGGCCTACATCAAAGATACTCTCCACCATGCATTAGACGCTCATTTCCTTTGAGCTAAACATTTCTTTGTTATGTTCTAAACGACTTACCTCGTATCCATGTTCTGTCTTAGGAACAGAAATTTTTGAAACAGTAAAATGAGGGCTTGCTGTACGGGGGCGTTTATCCACATGGACTAATCTTTCAGTTGTTAGATCTGTAGTAGTTTTGATCTGCATTGAAATGAAAGTCAGTGAGACCATTATTCACCAGATGACCACAGCAGATAAGCTTGCTTTTCCATGGAACTGGTGAAAACTCATGGTACACACTCACCTCTGATGATATATGCATTCCCATTTGATCAGTAGTTGAGATATGAGTCTCAGAAGGAGCCTGGATCACTCCAGGCTTGACTGCTCTAGGGACAACGTGGGGTTCTGAGGCTGGACGCTGGGGATGCTCAGCTACCTTTGTAGTGGAAACCTGCTCCTTGTAGCCATACTCCAAAGTGGTCTGCTGAGCATAGGATTCTTCCAGATGCCCGGGCGCTCTGGGCTCTCTGACACGGGCCTGGTCCACGGCAGCAACAACTGTTGCTACAGCTTCTGCCTTTTTCTCAGCGCCCACCTGGAGACAAGGTTTCCAGAGTTAATACACTGTAGTATCAAAGTTAGTTTGGGACAAGAACAGGAAATGCCTAAAGGCTTGACAGAGATGGCACCCATGTTACATAACTATGTTACTCCTAAAATGTAACATAGAAATGCATTTGGGAACATAATATTTGATGATTATTATAATGTATAGACATAGACATCTATCTAGATACAACTTATAAATACCCTCTTACTTAGACAATAAATCACACAGACATAACAAAGGACAATACAATACATATATATATTAAGTAGTAAGAATATTTTGAGTTTTTCTAGTATTTTATCTAAAATAGATGATTAGTTAGCACTTGGAACATTAGAATTTTGGGACTAGTTATCTTCATTGATTATTTTTATTATTTTTTCTGGTGTTGATGCAGTGATAGCAATGACAAAAATACACTCAAGTACTGTTTAGGTCTCAACGGAAAAATCAGGTGTGCCAGAGTTGTCCAGTTGCATGCAAATTTCACATAACTTGAAAACTCATGAGTACACAGTGAGCATATTATGCATTTATGATTTCTTAGGGATAATAACTTCTTAACCTATTAGAAAATCTTTCTTAAAATACAAGAAGATATTGTGATTAAAAGTGTTATATTTGAATTTAACAGAACAACCTTCCACAGTGACATTCAATTTAACTTGCTTTCATTATTACGGAAAGCTAGAGTGAAGAAGAAAACAGAAATGTTTTTTTCTCATTTTCTATAAATCTGGTTAACAGTAATAAGAAATAGTTTGCAAAGGAATTTCTCTTCTAAAGAAAGTAAACCAGTTTATGTGGTTTACATCTTATGATTCTTTGCAGTATTTGGAAATAGCAAGACATAGGAATCACATACCACAGCCATCAGTCCTCTTTAAAAGTAATTCTAGAATACTATACTACTGTTCAGTTTTCTCTTCTGCTGCTATAAATTGAATCTAGATTGCATCTAAAATATTTTTTGAATGTGATACCTGTATATCTTTAAAAATTATTCTCTAAACCATTTAATATTTAAGATAGAGATGAGGTTTTTTGCTTTTAGCGATCATGGATTTTATCCTGCACTTGCTTCTAAGAAGCCACAAACCATCTAATTTCTCCTGAAGGAAAGTACAGGCCATCTTCACTTTAGATTCTATCTTAGAAAAAACTAAAATATACGTGAGGTTTAGGTAGATTAAGTTTGTTCATAGACCATTTGTTAATTTTAATTTTATATGTTTTAAAATGTTAACAACTTCAACAAACAAATATATAAAACTGTGAAGAGTGACTGCATGTGTATTATATATCATTTGGCTTGTCAAACTAATTTATGAAGTAGTCAGGTTGAGTTTAAGTTTTATTCATGTAAACAATGAGAACATTTAGGATAAAAAGGTTATCAGCTGCCCACTGAAATATACAAATCTTGTTCTTAAAGCTTACGTAAAAAGAAACTTAAAGACAGCAGAATATTTGAAATTGGGGGAACACATATATCTTTCCTTCAGCTAATGTGTATTAAATCCATATCCACATGCTGTTTGCTGGACGACTAGAAATGAGTACTCTGCTGGTATCTGTTTTTATTTCTTAGTGGACTCTCACATCCCTTTTATTTTTGGAACCTAGATAACCAGGAAGAATTGAATTGGGAGACCCTGCCCCCAATATGTAGCAGTAAAATGCTGAGAATTAATTAATAACATTTTTGTGTGTTATGGCACACAAAGTTTAAAAAAGTGTTGTTTTTAATTGAACTTTCACAACAAGAAATGCTAACTGTTGCACTGAGATAACTACTTAATCTAATCATCTTGAATGTTTTCTGGATCAGTTAAGCAACTACATGGAACACTAGGAACACAATGACTCATGAGAGATGGTGAGAGTTGATGATGAAATGGGACGAAACAAAGCTTTCACCTCCACAGCATCAGTCTGTTCTCATCTCCTCACAGAAAAGAGGTATTTGTTCTTCCTTAAGAGTATATCTTTCTCTAGTCCTTGGCAATGTAGCTGGCTTAGAAGATTTTGCAGTGGTAACTATTACTTTGGATGTAGACATTTTCTCAGCTTCTATTATTAGATGGAATTTTTAACAACAAAAATATAACAGTCAAATGTATGTGATTGAGAACAAATGTAAATTTGAAAATAATCATGCATAAACTCTGTTACATATCAGAATTTGTGTCATCAATGAGGCTTCTGAAAGGCTGATATGCCAATCAATATCAGACTTTGGTAAATGTTACAAAGTTGATATTAAATCATATTTTGAAAAAGATACATAGGGGGAAATACAGACCAATCTTAGCCATCATACTAAAGAAGTTAAAAAGCTTTAATTGCTAATTCCAAATACCCTATTACCAATGAAGAATAAATTAGGTAAATAGTTCGCACGGGCAAATGACAGGTTCATGGGAAAGAGGCTAATTCATGGAAATTTCAGCGCTACAAATACATACAATCACCTTTTATGGCTTATGTGTATTTATTATGGTTAATTTATTCTCTAGACTTTAGTCTTGCATTTTTTTCTGGCTTTAGTGAGAGCTACCTTAGCAGGCACTACAATTTTCTCAGCTTTTTTCCTCATATTTACAAGGCAGAAAAAGATAAAATTTCATATGAAGAGAATTATGGGTAATTTCCTGATATAAATTCATATTCTACAACAAATTTATGACTCCTTCAAAACATACATCTTCTTGACAGTAAGAGTTATTATTTACTTGTACATTATTTTTACGTTTATAGAGTATCTTAAAATTAGCCTGCAATTTTAATTCAATGCAATTTCATTCATCAAGTATTGAAGAATTTCTAGCTAATAAAAAATGGAAAATAGGGCCTCCCTGGTGACGCAGCAGGTTGAGCGCCGCACTGTGAAGCATCCACCACACAGCAGCGCAAGTTCGATCCCTGGCCAGGGAGGGGACCCACATGGCACAGCAGACCTCTCCTCTATCCCTGCTGCTCCCCTCAGCAGTGTGTTTCAGTCCATCTGCCTGTTCTGCTCCCCACTCCATCTCTGGTGAATCCTCTCACCTCCCATGACTCTGGCCTGTACCCCAGTTCTTGTGTGCATAAATAAATCTTTTTTTTTAAAAAAAGGAAAATAGTGAAGAAATCAGTGGGGAGATGAATATGTTATAAATTAACAATAACAAATCATTGAAGGCTTTTTTTTCCAATTTTTTATCTTAAATTAGATGAATAGTATCTAATATATAAGACATTCTGAAATTTAGTATTAATAAGAGAGGGGATTTCACATAAGATTCAGCATTAATATATTATTATAGGGGATTTCACACTTGGAATAGCAATAGTCACCTTTTCATGAGAAACTTGGAATTGTTCTTGTCTAGTAGCCATGCCTTCTCTAGTTCTCAGTATTGTTTCTTGTTCTTTGGCCTTAGCAGTAGCGACTGCTATTGTAGACAAGGCAATTTTCTCAGCTTCCTTTCTCATCTGATTATTACAGGATAATCACAGATTAAATTGTACAGAATTTCAGACACACATAGTATGACCCTTCCCTCCACTTAGTGGGGATACAACGTAAAGTTATTTGGGGTTATAAAAGAAGCCAACTTTTACTGGGCAATGTTTGCATATACTGACTGGATATCACACAACGTAGGAATGTTAATTATAAAAAAAATCTCCAGATGATTCCATAATTGCTTTTTAAAAATTTATACTAAAAATGCTAATCTTCATGCAAACAGTAGTGGTGAACAAAGTGAATTACAAATGTTATGGATGAATGAAAATCAAATGTGCAGCTAAAATTAATAGTATGCAGTCACACATTAACGTTTTGTTTTTAGTTTGGAATCTAAAAAGGAAAATACAGATTAATCATTTATACCACATAGCAGTTAATGGCTTACTAGACATTAGTTTTAAAATGAAGCTCAAATATCTGTATTCACCTTTTCCTGAGTTATTTGAACTTGTTCTCTTTTGGCAGTGATGCCTTCTCTAGTTCTTGATACTAAATCTTGTTCTTTGACTTTGGGTGTGGCCACTATGACTTTAGGTACCACTGTTTTCCTAGTTTCTTTCATTTTCTGGTTATGTAATTAAAAGAAAAAGGCAAGAAAAGGTCATTAAGTTTCATCTAGTCTCTAGGAAAGGAAACGTAAGTCAATACTGAGAGATCAAGCAATCTCCCTATTCAAGAACATTTTAATCACACAACTGTATCATTTGTTGCTTTGATCAACCATACTGATTCACTGATAAAATGTCAAAATAAATTCAATCTAAAAGAAAAAGTATGATTAGCAATAAAAGATAAAGGGGGCATTTTTTTCACACACATTCTTCTTATAATAATCAATGGTAAATTCTAGTAAAGTCATATAACTTATAATTTTGCATTTTATCAACTGACTTGCACACCATATAGAAGATAGTGAAGTGAATGATAATGTGTTAGTCACAATCCAAAGAAAGTCTAACAGTTAGGTGTGAAAAGTGGCAGTGAAACCTAGATCATGTAGGTGGCAAAACATTGTTGGAAGATTATAAGAAGAGGAAGAGGTGAAAAAGTGGTGATTAAGAGCCATGATGAGAATGGAGGTGACTTGCAAGTGAAATGATAGAAAAGTGAACTTCACAGCAGTGTGGAGTCTTCACCTTTTCATCAGTTCTGTGCATTTGATCTTGTGTTGTGGCAATTTCTTCTGGAGCCCCCAGGACTGTTTCTAGTTCCGTGGGCTCCTCAGTGGCAACTACCACCATGGATGCAGCAGTTGTCTCAGCTTCCTGTATTATCTGATGTTCAGAGTGAAATACAGATTTGAATTTAAAAGATACAAAAGAAAGGGCAAGATAACCTGCAACATCCAGGAGCATACAGAATATTTAGTGGTGAGAAAGTATCACCTTTTATTTTAAGGGTTTTGTGTTGTGTTGAAAACTTTTTTTTCTTGAGGAATGGACATCCCTTTGCCTCTTACCAGACTGCTCTAGAATCTGACCAGTCTCATCTTTGGGACATGTTGATACACTAGTGGCATCTGGAAAATGGTCCAAAAACTATTGTCAGGCTGAATTTGTCAGCCACCAGCATTACAGTACAACAGGGAAGTTTAGGCCTTTGATTAGGTCAAGCAGAGTTTTCAGGAACACAGACTTCTTCTACCACATGGAGAAGGAAAATCACCCAACAGACTTTTAAGTGTATGGAGTTCTCAGTAAGGTCTTTTTTTTTTAAAAAAAAAAAAAAAAAGTAGCTCTGAGCTCAACACAAATCTTGAAATCAAGAAAGGGGAACACAGGCATGAAATAATTCAAACTACATGGCTTTTTCTTGACCCTCAGTTTGATTTCACACAAGGGAGAGAAGTGGATTTTGGTGATGTTGAGACTGTTCTCACATGCCTTTACAGCACAAAAGCAGCAAATACTTCAATCTGACTAGTTTGAACAATCAGGAATTAGGGTACTTTCTTGGAGAAATACTGGTCTTCCTTGATGTCCAGTATTTCCTCACTTTTGGTATTTAGTTGGAATGTTCATGTCTGATTGATTGTGTGTGTGTGTGTGTGTGTGTGTATGAGAGAGAGAGAGACAGAGAGAGAGAGACAGAGAGAGAGAGAGAGAGACCTGCACCTATGTAAATGTTTTATGAACAATTTAATTAATGAGGACTCAGGCTATGCATGAAAATCCTGACTGTACCAGTGGGTAACTGTACTAAAGTTAATCTATCTTCCATTGTATTAGCCTCTAGAAATGTCACAGACATAACCCGAACTAGCAGACAATTTCCCCAAAACTGACCTACTGAGTGGAAAGTTATATGATGAGAATAGAGTGTTCATCGTGAAAGAGCTTCAATACCAGACACAGAGAATGAACAACAACAACAAAAACATACAAAAGTGGAGGCACTTAGAGGTTTTGGTTCTATGTTATATGGGACTGGTTGGGAGGTGGCCCTAGTCAATGAGCTACAATTATTGACATAATTGAACTTACTGTTTCTTGAATTACTTGTTTTTGTTCTTGTTTTCTAGTAACTTCTCCAGTAATCCTTGTTTCTTGTTCTTTGGCTTTTGCTGCAGAAATTACTACTTTTGGTACAAATGCTTTTTCAGTTTCTTTTCTTATCTGAAATCAATGATAAACAAAATCTTATTGGCACTTGATCATTAATGGAAGTAACACGTTTATTAAATATTATAAAATAGAAATTTGAAAAAGAAATACTTTTTCTGCAGATATCACTATATAAAATAAATCATCTCATTTTTATAAATATGACCATGCCCTTTACCTGTCTAAGACTTGAATATGCTGTTTAGAAGGAAAAACATTTGATTCAGTACTGCTTGCTTTAAATAGGAGAGTAGCAGTGTTCTTTAAAAAGATTCCTGGAATTTGGGCCTCCCTGGTAGCACAGTGGGTTGAGCGCTGCATTGTGAAGCATCCATGGTATAGCAGCGTGAGTTCGATCCTGGGCCAGGGAGGGGACCCACATGGTGCAGCAGACCTCTCCTGTCTTCCCCACAGCTCCCCTCAGCAGTGTATTTCAGTGGATCTGCCTGTTCTGCTCCCCACTCTGTCTCTGGTGACTCCTCTCACCTCCCATAACTCTGGCCTGTACCCCAGCTCTTGTATACATAAATAAATAAATCTTTAAAAAAAAGATTCCTGGAATTTATAAATGGACATGACAATACTATTCTCAGTTCTGTATTCTGAAGATAATTTTAGAGCATAGGATATTAGAATGGTAGATCTTAGAAGTAATATTTTCTTACTTTTATGTATGAGAAATCAAGTATAGACAATTTACCACCTGCATTTATACAATTGTTTTGCTTTGAAAGCTTCCCTAAATGTTCTGATGGTTTGAAATACCAACAGTTACTTTTCTAATATTGAAACATTATGGTGAATAACTTTTGCGTATTATCCCAGGCAAAATATTTTCTAAATTTTAATCCCACGAGAGATGCCGTTCTTGAGTCTGGTTGCCTAAGCTGTGTGCTGGAGGGGGCAGTTCTCCCCATTTGCCTCTTTGCCAATCTCAGGCATCATCACTGACATTCAGAGTCTCAGGGCTGAAGACACTGGAAAGTTCATTTCCTCATATCACCCAGCTGACAACGGCTCCAAGGCCAATAGCCCTACCAGTTGTTTTATAGAACTTGTCCCTGTCTCCTGTCCTCTTTACTGTTTTTGATTTGACATGTAAGGTCAGTCTGTCCATTCCATTTCAGATATGTCCTTAAGCCACTTTCAAAGCAATATGTGTTCAATATTCTTTTCCCTTCTTCCCTGCTTCTCCTGAACCTCTAACTTCTTCCTCCTAGCGACACCTCCTTCCTAGTCACATATTTAAACAGTGACGCCCCCAATCAATGTGGATGAAACCCCTGCTTCTTCTTTTGTTTGTGTTCACACAGTCCCTTCTTACAAGAAAAGCATCATGCAACTCTAAGGACTCTGGTTTCTAGTACTCAGGAACACACAGATACAAGGGGATTTTATTAGTATGATAACAACCACATTGTCCAGGAAATAACACCCTTCACAGTAAACATTATCTGTGTTGACAGAGATAATAACAACAATCATTTCACATCAAAAACTATTTTCACCTGTTCATGAGTTACATGCATCTGCTCTTGTTTTGTCATAATTACTTCTCTGGTTCTTGATTTTAATTCTTGTTCCTTGGCTTTATCGGCGGCCACTACTACCTTAGTTACAGCTGTCTTCTCCGCCTCTTTTCTCATCTGATTTTCATCGGGGAAAAGAAGGAAACACTTTAACGCACTTCTTATAAAAAGTAAAATAATAAATCAGGATAAAGACATAAATGTCACACAAGAGAGGATAAGGAGGAAAGCTAGAGTGATTTTAAACTATAACAGAAAATCTATTCAAATATGAGGTGGGAAATTATCCTGGATTTATAACACTTCTCAGCCATGAATCAAGTGTCACATTTGTTTTGACAAAAGTAAAGGCAAAAGTCTTTCGGGAAAGCTTAGAGAAAAGACATGTCTGCTCTGAAATAACGGCCGCCATGCCTGGCTGTTGGAGCGCCTGAGCTTTGGCTTTGACTGGGGCTGCAGGGCACGGAGAGCCACACACCTCCTGTGCAGCTGAACTCCCCAGGCACCCCTTTCCTGTCTCAGCCCAGGAGCACCTTGACATTTTGAATACCTGTTCTGCCTCACTTCTGAGAGTTAATTGTTGCCTACCTACCTGCCTGAAAAAGAATAGGCACTTAGGTGCTTCTTTCTCGAATGTCTTCAGCATCTTTGCCAGAACAATTTCAAAGTGTGGACTACATCGGGCTCAGTTTGGGCCTCAATTATGTCTGAGTCTGGGTTCACCAGGGGTCTCTGCACACACAGCTCAGTGTGGTCAGCTCAGGGCGGTGCCACTGCCTACCTGTTCGTGAGCAGGTTGCACATGCGTAGCAGTCGTGATTGTCCTCTGAGCAGTCTGCTCTACAGCGCTGATCACTGGCTCTCTCACTCTGGCCATATCAACTGCAGCAACAACAGTGGCAACAGCTGCGCTCTTGTCAGTTTCTTGTTTCACCTGGATTAGAAATGACTAGGTACATACCATTTGAAAATGACATGCCAGGTACAAAATACAACAAACAGCACGATGGAAACTGAGCTACTTAGAGTAACAAGCACCTGCAGGAGTGTTTATTACTGCACAGAGACATGGATGCTTCACTGCAAGCTTTTATGAAAACCTCAGATTAGAGTTTGTCCTAATTAAGGATGCTTTTACAAAGCCGGAGCCAAATCTGGCCCTCAGTTTCTGTGATAGTCTTAATTTTCATGTATTTTCTCTCCAGCCTACACAGACTGGGTTTTATGGTAAGATTCTGGCCAGAGAAACCAGAATTCGAAATGACAAAAACCAAAGATTACCTCCGTGGCCCCGGTGCCCACAGCCCCTGCTCTGAGGGTTGCACTGGCTGCAGCTCCACTGATGGTCACTTGCTCCTGGAGCCCATATCTCCCCTCCCATCTCTCTTCCGTCCTGACATGAGTAGAACTTTTCATCATGGTTTCTCTCATCTCAGACTCAGATGAAGCCACGTAGCCTTCTTGCTTCCAAGGGGGAGGCACTTCTGGGCCTGAGGCTATGGTGGTTGTCTGAGTCTTGCGGGTGAGTAATGGAGACTTAACAGATCTGATGGGGGAAGTGGAGAACCTCCCCGCTGGAGACACGGATCTGAAAACCAAATGGCAGAGGTCAGGAATACCAACAGGCGGTACTCCACTCTGGTGGTGGGATTTGAATAATGGAAGGAAAATGGAAGTGTTTAATTTGAAACAGAGTTTTAAAATGTAGGCCTCAATTATCTATTCAGAGAGCAATTAATGCACTTGAAAGTAATTTGTCTTAAATCTCAGTAAGTCTAATTTGCATCTGCTGTAACTCTATGAGAGAACCAGGCTTAATTCCATGCTAAGGAATTTTGTGTCATGAGCTATTTTCTCATGTTAAAAAAAGTCAAGACAGCAAACCTTACTTTCTTGAAAAACAAATGATTATAATTTAGTTTCTATGTACTCCCAGCTCTGGGTAGTAAAGGGATGTCAGATAGATGTTGAACGAAGAAAGATATCTATAATCAAAATGCTTGGGCAACTCTACACTAACGTGTGTGTGTGTATGTATGTGTATTTGCAGGACACCACAGCCTTCACTATGCCAATATGCCTTATGAATATCTAAGCTAGTAGGAAACTTTCTGGTTATGCTTTTTTACAAAACTTTTTGGGTATAGGCTGTGTAGTACACTTTAGAAGCTGCTTTTTGGAGTTTTCTCTGTATTTACTTATCCAAATCCACATTGTGTTGTGTTCTGGAATTTTTAAAAATATCCTTAGAGTTACTGTTGCAACTGACTAAATTGAAATCTAAGGATTCTATAGTTTTTGATCAACTGATAAAAAGGCTTCTTCCAAAGTCATTTTCATTGCATTATATGTATATCCAAAGTGCTGAGCTTCAATTGAAGAATATGAATCTTTGTCCTGGAATTTATAGCCAAAAGAGACAATGTCTGATCTGTAGCAACAATTCTAGGTGTTGGTCTAATACTTTAAGATAAACTTTTTGATCATTAAATTCGTAACTAAAAGATTTGTTACATTTTGCCCTCTAGGTGGCAGTATTGCCCTTATCATTGCATTTCACTGCATCTGGGAAATTGTTTTAAATGTTTTTGGCACTACATGGAGTATTTAATTTATACTGATCATAAAGAAAACAGTTGTTCTAATTAAAGTTCAAGGTATAGTTGATATCTACTCTAAAATACAGAATAATTTAACATTATGAAACATTAATCTTTTCCTGAAGATGAGGGATTTTTTAGTAAAAATTAATGTACATTTAAAAATGAAGTTGTAGGCAAACTAAAGAGGGATTCCAGGGGAACATTTTATTTTTAACATTATTGCCTTAGAAATATAACAAAGGCAGTTCAAAATAATGTAACGCCTATACAAATTGAAGAACAGTGAAATGTACTTCCAAGTTTGAACCGGTGCCTTGTTCTTGCTATACCTCTAGCAAAGCGGGTTTAATTCAAAAAGAGTTAAAAACATGATTAGCATGACATGAGTGATTAGCAGCAGGTTGCAGATAAGCGCATAACTGTGAAAATCAATGTAATTTCAGTCATTATAGGAAATTACAGGAAAGTGCTTATTTCTGCTCTTACAATAAAAAATAATCACCTGGTCACAGTTAGTAACAATGCATCTTATTCAATGAAATATGTTTGCCTTACTCTACAACAAAAATCAAGATTAAACTATGAGACATTTTAGGAAGTAGTCTGTTTTGGATCACCATTATTTTCTCCAAAGTTTGGTATTTTATTTCTTAATTATTGTAAAGCAAACTGGGGTTAAGTTGGGATTGTTATTAATTCATGTATTCTCAGAACTGCTAAGACAGCCAAAAGGCTGCATGGGATTGGATCTGTAATTTTAAATGATCCTGACATTGAAAATAAGGTGAAGTTGTTATCTCCCCCCAGAATTACACTTGGCTTGTCTTGTGATTTCATGGTGTGCAAACTTGGAGTTAGTCTGAAATGGAACATTTTTTTTTATTGATAGCCAAGCAGGTTTTTTAAATGGAGCTTTTTGTTCAAGGTTTTGTAATAGTGTTTACAATCACTTTAATCATTTTTGAACATCTCAAATTATTTATTTGAGTGTACCTATTAATTATTTTGTATCTTCAAAGTTTAAAAAAACTTACTTTTTATTGAGGTAACAACATTGGCTTAAAATGTACAATACCTTTAACTTTTAATTAACTGATATAGAAAAGGTTGAAAAATGTCACATAGTTTTGCACTTATTAACTGGAAATTATATTGACTTTTGCATGAAAAAAATTGTATTTTTTAATTTATTTTTTCTTATAATGTTTGCTTTCTTTTCTAGGTGTAGTCCCCATAGAATTTCTGCCACCAGTTCACCCGTGCACCATCACCATAGTCCCTTGTGCTCTTCCTGTCCCTGCCTTGATCCCAATCTCGCCCTCTTCCCTGCAGAATGTCTTTGATTTGCAGTTGTCTGTTTTTTTGAAAAAAACTTGTTTTTCTGCCTTTTTCCCTATGTGTTATTTTTTCTTTAAAGATTATTTTATGGAAGCTTTGTAATACATATGGTATATTCTTGTGTTACTTCTTAAGTTTTGCAAACATTTCCCCTGCATCTACTGTTTGCATTTTGCTTCTTTACAGGTTCTTGTACCTCATCGACATGTACAGCTGTGTAGGGTATAGCTTGAGGGCTGGCACTGTTCATGTTGTAGCTGTTACGTATTTGTTATAATACTTTCTGGTAGAGAGTATTAAGTACCTTAAGAAGGGCTGCCTTTAACATTTTCCCCCCTAAAAATGCACTGTTTGGTTTAGCAATGACCTTGCTTTTGTCATACATAAAATTTTATTTTTATGGGAATAAAACTATAAATCATTTTTAAAAGCTCTTCCTTACAAATATTTCCCCAAATTTTCTTCTTACATATTTTTGGATTTTATTTTTAAATGTGGCTCTTTAGTCAGGAGATTTGTTTTGTAAATGATAGGAGGTGATGTTTGTGTTTGTTTTCTTTCAGATGAAGCAGCAACTTACCAGGCCACCAATCTTTGTTGAGTAAAATATCCTTTACCTCACTGAACTGAAAGGTCACTCTAACTAAAAGTTCGATTCACTATATACTTAAATTGTTTTCTGGACTCTTTTCTGTTCTCCTGATGTATTTTATCTCCATTTTCCAATATTATATTGTTGAATATAATAACTTCAGAGTAAGTGTGAATATATTTATGTCAACTCTTTCACTATTCTTCTTTTAAAATTTTCATGGCAGGTGAACTCTACATTTTTTTTAACTTTATTTAAATTGAAGAAGAAACACTTTTTTGTTTACCCCAGATTTTGCATGTTTTCTAGCTTATCATATTAATAATTGCAGCATGTAAAAACATATCCTATCAAATCTGCTGTGGATAATTTATACTTGGCTATATAATTTCTGAATCCTGATGGTACAGGCTCACTTTAAAAAATGACTTCATATTAACTCAGCATAGGAATCCACTTTACTTCCTAGAGAATACAACATAAGAATAAGCAATATATTTGGATGGTTTCGCATATTAGCTTAGTATAAGGATATTTGTATAATTTTTTTTCTCTTTACAAGCACGTTCTCACTGAATATTTTCAGCACATCTGGAGATCAGTCTTATTATAATGCTCTTTAGTTTGCAAATGACACGATTAAAACCTTAAGCAAATTATTTAATGTCTTTAGCTCCAGTTACCTGTTTATAAAAGTAGGGATGGTAATTCTTAGAGGTGGTGTGAATGTTTAATAAGATGTTCAGGTCCATAATTACATGAGGGCCAACCAAGCAACTGATCAGACAAAGTGGTCAATACATTGTAAGGACTGTTTTATTTGAATTATTTCCCAAAGTCAAGGAGTTGGCAAGTGATGGGTTTATTGACCATAACACTTCCAACTCTAAATTCTGTGCTCTTTTCATTATACTGTCCTTTTCCCTGACCCCTAAAGCAGATATTTATTAAATAGTATAAAAATAAAAAATAGAATTAGAGTTTTAAAAGTTCTTCAATACACCTATAAATAGTGAGAACTTGTGGAAATAATGTCAGCACCTTTTTGACCCATCTCCTTCATCACATGCTACATTTTGACTGTTTCCTTCTATTTCTGTCCTTCTTGGGCAAAACAATTTAAAAATGCATCGTGGTACCACCTGATATCTTTAAAAAGATTTTACCTGACAGGAGACGGGGTCGGTGCCCGAACGTGTCTGACAGGGGAAGGGGAGTGTCTTATTGGCGATGGAGACTGCTGTCGAGCCAACTGTGCCTTGGCTGTAACGGATGGTGGGGTTGGAGACCTTGACTTTGGTTTTGGAAGTATCCTGGGAGGTGTTTTATGTGGCAGCTGTTGCCCGGTGGTTTCGTCTATGACCATCTCAACTGTTGCAATTGATCTGGCATCAAAGTGGGCTTCAATCTTCTGTAAAAGGTAAAAGTAAAGTCCAGGGTGAGGAGAAATAGTTGGTGAGGCAACAATCTGAAAAGCTCAAAAATCAAGAGTAAAGAAAAAAATACCTTTTCAATTCGGGTTTGTCGTGTTTCTGAAATCTGAGCAGTCGAAACAATTGTCTTTGTCTTTTTAGCGGGTACTACTTCTTCACCTACAGGAAGAGGAAAATAAATATTTAGTCAGGGGCACCCTGTACCATTTTTAAAGGGGTTGTGTCAATTACAATGACAAGGTCAATACTATTTTCTAGGTGTCCCAATGGAGGAACATGCAAAATGTTTTGGATACTGTATCAACATAAACCAGCTTTAAAAGTGGACAGTGTTCATTATTAAAGTTTACTTAGAATAATTTTCTAATTCCTTTGTCAATAATTAAAAACATAATGACTTGATGGAAATATTTTCTTCCTTATATTGGGGTTAATAAATAACCACATATTGCTTTAGTGATTCTCAGCTCCTACTTAGATTCCCAAAGACTTTTCCTTCCGTGGACATTAAAAAGCCAACTTTGGTTTCAGCTCACAGCATCAGCAGTGGTGGCAGAGGTATCCCTGGCCCATTTCATCTTAAACTTTCCCTCTCCCCTTTTTCTCTCTGTTCCTCAACCTCCAGCGCATACCTTGAACCAGCAATTCAGCAGTCGAAGTAGCTCTTCCGACACTATTGGTGGCATTTACTGAATAGGTCCCAGAGTCTTCAGGGTATGCTTCCGAAATCAGTAAGCTGTAGAGGTCGCCTTCTTGTGAAATTTGAAAATCAAGGGAGCTCTGGATTTCGGCTCCGTCCCGGTAGAACTTCACCACAGGTGTAGGGATTCCAGTCACTCTCACTTGGAGTCTCACTTGGCTTCCTTGTCTCACAGTCATGCTCTGCAGTCGTTGAACAAAGTTGGGTGGCGCTGTCTCGGCTGCAGGGAGAAGAGATGAAAATCAGGACTGCCAGCCAGGGTGCTCCCAACAGGCTATTTTTAAACAATCACAGCTCCAGTTCCAAAACCAGGTGGTGAGGACTCACTTGACAGTCAAATCTCCTTGAGCCCAGCTCATTCAGCAGATGACGGCAGAAAGCGGAGCCAGGAGGTGGCAGAAGGCAACTCTGCCATGTTTAATTGCTTTCATTTTGTTTAACAGTTCTAGGAGACCACATTTTCTTTTTAAAAAAGCCTAAATCTTGTCACAAAATTTCTAGAGACTCTTTCTAGTACTTCCTCCTGTGATTTTGAATCATAAAGCAGCATTTGCTTTCTTCTGTGTGTATTTAGTATGCATATACATTTAGAAATGGAAAGCAAAGCAAGAGTTTAAACTTTATGACTAAGAACAGTATTTCTTAAAAGAATAGTCTTTGAATCACCTTCATCATATCTAGCACAATATTAACATGTGAAGACAACTCTATATATTTCTGTAAGTTGTATAAAAAAGAATACCAAAGGTTTGTTTGATAGGTGCAACTATGATGTACAGAATCATCTAATGTCAATTTAATTTAAAACCCTGGAAAGTTTCCAACTTGATCAGTATTTGAATAATACAAATATTTACTTGCATTTAAAATACGAATCCAAGCAATATAAGGTTTACTGTGAGTTATGCCATAGAAGGGATTTTTATAGCGAATGATGCTAAAAGAAAAGCTTTATAGGATAAATGTGAAGGGTGAATGGGATTAATTTTTATTTATTTTTTTGTGTGTGTAATAAACAGCAGATGCTACCAAGCTTGTGCATTTTTTCCATTTCTGAATTTTCTGGATCGATGTTAAAGTTCATACCTGATGTTACCTGATATGCCTTCTGTTTATATCAACTGTGGTCCGTAATTGAACAGTGCTGAAGAAATAGCTTACTGGATAAATACATGTAACACTAAGCAGGCAATGAAAGATACTGTTATGTAACATGTAAAGTAATACAATGTTTTGTGCATTACCGATGTTTTGTGTTTTACTGTAGAAATGGATGGAGAATAGTGACACATCACAAAGACTGGTGATCATCTTTTCTGGGGACACTGTGCCATGATTTTGAATCATAAAGCAGCATTTGCTTTCTTCTGTGTGTATTTAGTATGCATATACATTTAGAAATGGAAAGCAAAACAAGAGTTTAAGCTTTATAATTAACAACAGTATTTCTTAAATGAGTAGTCTTTGAATCACCTTCATCAGAAGCATGCTGGTTAAAAAATGTGTATTTTCAGAGATCTCGCTCCTTACTTAGGTTTATAAACAAGGTGTGAAGTTTTTCTACTTTTCAAAAACAAAATTTAAAATATCTTCTTAGTATACTGTTGAGTGTTAGTAAGTGTACAGAGGAACTGATTCTCGGGTACTTTTGTGTTGCATTTTGAAGGTAAAATTAAATTCTTTAAGGCAAATAACTATGCTCTCAATTCAGCCTCCGGTGGGCCCTTCTCTGACCTCACAGCTGTATCACCTGTGAGCACTGGCTTTTTGAGGACCCCTCCCCACTTATCGGTGATGCCCTTTGTGTGGTGGGGAGCAGGGGGCATGCAGTCCCCTCCATCTCACCTGTCACGAGAAGCTCAGCAGTACTAGTCGCTTGTCCAGATCCATTGGTGGCTCTCAGGGAGTATCGTCCACTGTTGGCTTTTGTCACGGCGGGGATCGTCAGTTTAGCGCGGCCATCGCTAAAGGAGATCTGCACGCCGGGCAGAGTGGAAGTAGAAATCACCTGGCCATCCCTAAACCAGCTCACCTCAGGAACTGGGAAACCTGGAAGACAAAGACAACTCAGTGTCATGTGTGAAGGAGGCAGAGCACAGTTCTGTCCTCTCTAGTATGTTCACTGCCATGTCCTAACCTGTAAAAGCTATAATGAAAACTTGCCAGCAACGAGATGAAGTGTGCACTTGCAGATCATAAGGAAGGCCTGTGGGTTCATGTGGCAGCCAGCAACTTCATTTTACAGGGGAGGAAACTGAGGCCAAAGGAGGCTGGCTGATTTTTCCAAGGACCCTCTGTGAGCAGTAGCCTACAGAGAACAAGAATTCCCATCTCCTGCCCAGGGCTCTATCTGATACAATTTAATAGACATCATTAAGGTCATGAAAGAGATTTATACAAGTCAGAAAAATGAAATAAAAGATGGTTATTGTATTTTCAAACAAGTGAAGAGCAAAAGCAACAAAGGGCTCTGACCGTTCTGCCTAATGAGCAGATGCAGGGCCACCAGCTTCCTAAACTCTGCTGCCTTTCAAAGGTGCAGTTAGGGAAAATGCTAAATGGCAGAGAGAGAATTTCTTATGTAATAAAACACAATGCCAAACCTAGTCTTTGGGAACAGGTGTAATGGCTTTGCAGTAGAAAAGTCAACTTTGCTTCACCTGCCATGGATTGTAGCGCTAAGAACTACAAGAGCATGGTTTGATGTTTTCAGTAGATTAAAGTTCTGTGCGTACAGAAGGCATGAAGCAAATTTAGAGCACTGTTTATCTGGCATTTGTCCTACAGACTAATGATCTTTCTTTTTAAACTGAAGAGGTGCAGATGACCAAGAGAAAGCTTTATTTTTTTGTTCTTACATTAGCCAATCTCCCACTGTGGCCAAGTGAATAGTTTACTTGACTAATTCATGGGTATGAAATATTTTCAGTAGTGTTTTTCAAAAATTTATTAGCACATAGTGTGATGGAACAAGCTATGAAGAAGTCAGGTTCCACTAATCTATACAGACAGTGTTCCCATTCATGCCATATGTGTTTTGCTCAGCTCAGAGGTAACTGGGCATTACAAGATTTGTAAGTGAATTATTTGGAAGTCAGAGTTTATGACATATGAGAAGCATTGAAATGATTTCTCATGCATATATGACAGAATATGGTGATTATCTGTGCAATCTAAAATAAATTACTACCCAGTTATGAATAGGATTGGTACATAAAATAGAAAATAAAAGAGAAAGGAAAAATCTTACTTTTTATCTATAAGTCATAAAATAAAAAATAGGCATTGCACTATGGAGTTTATCAAGTATGATTTTCATTTAAGCCATATAATCTTACATGACCAGTTATGATTCCATGACCAGTTATGATAAGGGAGAAAATTAATGAAATAATTTTGGGGCTATTTATAATATAGTTTATAGATTATTCTTGTTTTTCACAAAAGGTCCCAGAAAACATGTATCCATGAACTAAGTTATAAAGGGAAAAAATAAATAAAAAGTACTTTAAAATTCTAAAAAAATAAAATTCTACAGCCTATATTTATTTTTCTTTAATCCACAGCCAGAATGACATATATTATTTGTCGTCTTTTCAGAATGATTGGTATATCTTTTAATTTACTAGAGTTACTTAATAAAGATTAAAAACAAAAGATTAAAATAACTAGGAGTTGGCTGTTAGTTAACTTTTAGTGAAAAGTTCTGCTACTGAGGAAATTCATTATTTCCCGTAAAGAACACGCCCAGGCAGGTCACCTGCCCAGCAGCTCCATGGCCTGGTTGGGCTTACATCCTGGGCTTCCAGTCTGGCTTTGCAGATGAACCCAAGGGTAGAATGACCAAGTATGGTTCTATTCAGCAGCTAAATTCTGACTTTTAATTCAATGCTAATATATTACCATGTTTAACTATAAATATGAATAAAACATTTTCAAACCATTATAGTGTCAGATTTTGTCAGCATTCTGTGAACAGTATACCTTTATACCTTTCTAGTGACCCTTCCATGGAGTTGGCCCAATTTCACAAAGGGAAAGCAGGGCTTAAGCTAGCCATCAAGCTCTACAACAACAAAGTCAGCTTGTTGGAGAGGAGGTGAAGAAAACAGAGAAAAACATGGCGGCGGAAGCTTACCACTAACGTGAGCCTCAAAGGTTGCGGTACTACCCTCCAGTACCACAACACTTTGTAACGGCTGCTTAAACGTCGGTGCTTGAGTTGTCATCTTTTCAGGCACTCTGAAAAGAAAGAGAAATGAGTTAGGCTGTCACAGGTCAGGCCATGCTGGAGCTATCTTGTAGGTGACAGAGACAATCATTTTCTACGGCTTGCTCTGCAGATTGCCTGTGGGCGTAGGTGATGCCCAGGCCACCCCTCTGAAGCTTGAATCTGACCAGTTGGACTGAGTTGCCTTGAGGCCCAATAGATTAGCTAATTTAAAAGAAAAAGGGGGATGGGAGGGAGGGGGAAGAAGGCAAGTGGAGCAAGGAATGTACCCTAGTGGTCAAAGGGAGAAACTCAGTCTTACCAAAAGGGAAATCTGGGCATGAAATGTGTGTGTGTTTGTGTAAATAATAAACAGTGTGTGAAAAGTGCAAAATGAGTCTCTGCACCAGTTCAATGTTTGAGAGACAATTATTGGGAATATTTCTTTCCTCCATATATTGTTTACACACTGTATATTTATAAAGTTAATATACATTTAGATATTATTACTTCAAATAATCAGGCGATCATTTCAAATAATGACCAAATTTAAAAAACTGAACTTTGAAATTCTTTTCCTTTAAAAGTTTTGGCAAACCTTATCAAATATGCAAACTTTTTGTAGACAGCATGCAGTGCTTTCACTTTTTTCTTTATATTCATTCATATTGTAACTGCTCAATAAATAAATGTTGCTGCTAAAGTGGATATTCAGGAAAATTTAAATGTATAATGGATAGTCAAATCTGCTCTGAAAGGAAAAGACTGACTTGAAATCTTAATAAGGAAAAATGTGCAAATGGTAAAAAATTTGGAAGATTGGTGTGAAATGTGTATAAAAAGACCTATGCTTTTACAATATAAGCATTCAAAATCAAAGAAATGAATATGAAATTTGAAGTCAAGTCCTTTTTTAAAGTAGAGAGAAGTCATTTGTCTATCAAAGAGATGATATGAACAATTTTCTGATGAATAAAACCTTATAATTCTGTGTGACTCTTCCCCTATTTTGAAATAAAAAGCAGATGCTTAATTGCTAATTGCTTCATACTATTTTTCACAAAGATTTTTGATCACTAAAATTTTATGGAGCAATAATTTTCCTAATGATAATTCTGTATCTTATTGTAAATTTTTTCTTAATTACATAAGAAGTTAAACAAAAATTGTCTGAAATAATAAAATATGTGTTGGGAAAATTCAGGTGATATCTGAAAATTATTTTGAAACTGTTGTCAAGAAGTCCTAATTACTGTAGCATATTATCTTTATGATCAACAACAGTTAGTATTTAACTTTTTCTGTTTGCAAACTAGTGTACCTTATAAAAAATAACCATAGTCTTAAATTCTACTTATATATTATACATCTATATATTTATTGGTATGTAAAAGTGTAATTTAATTCTAGGAAGATGGAAATCAAAGTGTATTTAGAAATGAAGTCTATTATTTCTTACCTGTTCTTTGCATCAATATTTAGCTGAAATTATAAAGTTTGACTGAGTTGAATTAAAATATATCATAATGAGATTCTGAGTATTTTAGGTGATAGTTTAATCCAAAATTTCTAAATATATTGTAACGATCTGGCCTACATTGACTTTTATTCTTGTTCACATAAATGTTGGTGCTTTAGCATTTGCTTTTTAGAGGCCTTTGTCTAATTAGGGCCGATGGTATGCAGCTAAAATGTCATGTCCCCAAAATAAACTCTCCACTGTTGACTGACAGCAGGCAAGTGTTCTGTCACTGTCCTGCAACTGATACCTCAGCAGTTGATTCCCTTAAAAAGTCATCAGGGTGTTGCTGATACCACATGCATTTTATCAGAGCTATTCTTGGTGTGTCTCACTTTATCACTGAGTAATATAACCTTGAACATTCTCAACAGACAAAAAGCCTATTAAAAAAGCAAACATTTCTGTGGTCCTTTCAAACCTTAACTTTAACACATTGAGACTATTAGGTGCATTCAAACAATTTGAATCACTGACCATGTTGTTATGCTAAAGCGTTACACCTTTTAGAGGAAAATGTTCACATATTTTAAAAAGGGATTTTAACAAGCTGATTCAGAGAATAGATCAGCACCAGTGACAAGTAGTTAGACCAACACTTTATAGAAGCATCTGGCATACAAAGATAGTCAGGAGGTAGAAATCAGTAAGAAAGGGACTCTACTATTAAAAAACAAAAAGATGCTACTCACCTGATTTCTCACGAGTGCCTGAAAAGGATGGGACTAAGCCCAAGGTTGCTTCTGAAACGACGTCCTATAGTGAGTTGGTTTTTTCGACCATCTCAACATGAATCAGTGAGCCTCTAAACTTAAAAACAAAACTACACAGTCAAGACTGTGTAGTTTTGCTTTTCTATGCAATCCCTACACCCGAGGCGAGGCTGGGAATGCACGACTGCTCAAGAGCCAGCGTCAGGCCCTGCCCTTATATTCCCCAGATCTGCTGACAGTCCACATCCTCCAGCAGGGTTCCCTGTGATTGGTTCTCTTAGGAAAGCATGATGGGATAGGGACCTATTTGGTGGTGTCACATACCACCTGTTCCTTTGATTGGCAGTGCTAAATTTAGTGCCTCAGAAGAGGCTTCACCGAAGAAATAAGAGCCCTGTTTAAATAACTGTTGATGTTCAGGGAAGAGCCTTTGTTGTCCATTATAAATCTAAAAACACTGTTCTGAAGAGAATATGTGACAACAGAAGATGTTCGTGGGCTGTCATACAAAGTAACCCTCACCTAAGAACTCTGTTCTGTTAGTCAATCTCTGTTTCTGTTCCCTTCCCCCTAAAATCAACCAAATGGACCTGTCAATCATGACAGCAGATGAAGGAATTTATCTCAGACATAAGACTTCACCTTCTTTGAAGAATCAGTGACTATAAATCTTAGCAGTGAGGAGAGTTCATTTGTACTATCTAATTTCTACAGAATGTACTTGCACTTGGGCAGAGGTAAGCCAGTGCTCATAAGCCAAGTGTTTATATGGCCCTGAAAGAAAGAATGCTGAAAGATGAAATCTGAACTCTGCTTAAATTTGGTCTCTATACTTTTGTCAGATTTCATTTTTGTCTGCCATTAATATTAACATATAGCATGTGCTTTTCCTTAAGGAGCAGTCAATTCTTATGTTTAAATCATCCATAGGACTACGTTTCCAGGTCCACAGAGGCTGCTCTACTAATCTCTGGAGTTTGCTGTTACTAATGGGAAGTGGTTAGGAGATGATATAGTTGCTATTTTAGGGCTGAATTTAATTTCAAGCAAGAGATATCTCGAATACAAAAGAGCATGGTAAGAGATCTTTATAATGGCCCAGCTAGAGATTTGTAAAATTCTACTTAAAAGAAAGAAAATTGTTGATAAGTTGCAAGACTTTTCTTTTAAAAACAGGCAAAAATGTTAAGTTTATTTATGTGTAATAAAATTTTTTCCTTTTGTGGAAGAATTTTACCTATTATTAGAATTTCCAACTACCTATTCCTATTTTGTGATTAATTATATGATAATTAATACTTGAGAAAGATAACCTACCCTGGAGAACTCGTGTAGCACAGTTACATAGACAATTTGCATTTGTTTAAACATTTATCTTCTTTACTCAGTCAGTGATATCTGATATCTGAGGTGGCATCATTTTATCTCCATAAACTGTCTCTCATTTTTGATTGCTTTATTCAGAAGCAAATAACTTCATGCTATATCTATTAAGTATTATTCCCTATTTAATGAAAATCACATTACAGGCAACCTGTCAATCATAAGTCAAAAGAAGACTAGAAATGTGTGATCTTTTTGATTTGGGGTGTTCTCCTATTGGCTACTTAAAATGTGTTTGTTTGTGTGTGTGTGTATTTAAGGATATTTATGTATGATTTTTAGATTCATTAAACCTAATGTGAAAACTGTTTTTGTTACATTTGTTGGAACCAAAATGAAGCCACTTTAATTCTTATGGGAAATAGAGGGAGTGGATAGAATTTTGCAGCTTGTGTAACTTGACCTGGTACAATACAGAGAGCTCTAGTGCCAAGAAGATGGACATTATATTATAGATATATTGTCAAGCATCTACCCACCAAATTTGCCTAGTCACTTACTATTCTTACATATTTCCATACTTTGCCATGTTGTCAATATCCTTGCCTTTTGGCATTTACATTCTTATATGACATTTAGAATTGGGAAAGGAAATAACTAATATGTTAAGTAGGAAAGAGGCCAAATTATTGGATTAATGAGCTATACTTGATATCGTGGTAAGCTTTAGTTTTAAGACTAAATATGCCATAGTTGGAATAGACTAAGTATTGACTAAGTATAGACTAAGTTGGAATAGACTAGTCCAGTGGAAACTAAAGACTACTCAGAACTACTAGAACATTTTCTATCCTAAAAATGGGGAGGAGTACCATAGATAATCCAAAACAGCTGATAATTCAAACATAATGCCTACTTAATTCTGGAATGCATAGCATGATTCTTTTTATGAGCAAGGCAATTCAATGAATACTAAACATATGCTTAAGGCTGTATACTGTGCTAAACCATGATGATTTTGGATCCTGTCATTACTAATTAACTCAACAATTATCTACTGACTTTATTACCAGACATGTTCTATAAGATGGCTAGAAGTGGTGACCAAGAAGACAATTATGTTTCCTGCACTCTCAGCGATCACAGTCCGCTTAATTATCTCACCAAGTCTCAGGAAGCTATGACTGAGAATTAGACTAAAAATCCAAGTCATGCAATAACTATCTACATGGTTGGTGACATCAGACTTTGCTTGTACTGTAGAGAATTATTCACTAAGAAAGGACTTAGTAGCTGTTATATGAAAATGAGTATAGTTTTTCAGGCTAATAGAGACCTTTCTTTCATACTATGTTGAACAGTTGAACAGTTTGGTCACTGAGATTCGGCAAAGCATACAACAGACAGAACTCTCTGCCCTCAAGGAGTTTACATTTTAGTAATAATCTAGTAATATAGTATCTGTAAAGTCCTTTCCCTTAATAAAGTATTTTAAAGCTGAAATATAGACTGATCTCAGTCATTTTTACACAAATTGAAAAGCAAATTCAGGAAATTCAGGGAAAGGGGTTGGTAGGTTGTGCTGATTCAAAAGATTCTAACGATTATCTATCGATTTCTAATGATTATCTATTGTCTGCGTGCCTTGAGTTATAAAGGCAAGCAAAGCTCCAATGGGGACCTGAACAGCAGGAAAGCGTTGCTTAAAATTCAAGGAGACTTCTCTTTGCTCTATTTTTATTTCCTCTGGCTATAATCATTTTAATAGTAAAATCAGATTGATTTTTACAATTATTTATAGGTGTATTAACAGTAAAAAAAAATTAATGCACTTTAAATGTAAAAATTGTTATTTTAGACTAATAGGGCACTTATACCAAACTAGGAAAGATCAGAAAGTTACCCTTGAATTTCTCAGTTGCATTCACTCCGGGGGCATGTGGAATTTCTTCCTGCTCTATATGGACTCAGGCATCTCACTTGAACCTCTGAGATTCAGATTTGTCAGTTGTAAACTGGGGATTATAATAGCCACTTCAAAGGGCTACTGAGAAGATTAGATGACAGTATAGACGTGACAGTGCCCAGACAGTGGGAACCTGACATACAGGGGGCATTTCATTTGTTTGCTGTTGCCAAGCATAACACAAAAGAAAATTCATTTCTATGTTTAGTAATACTGAATTGATCATTTATCTAACTGCCTGCATGGATATCCAGGATATTATTTTCTGAGAAAAGACAAAAAGTAGCTCATGGAAACATATGTCTTGTCCATTCCCAAGGGACTTCAGAAACTGACATCTTTATATAAGGAATTAAAGCAAAACCCAAGAACAACCATAATTTTAAAGAAGAAATAACCTGGGATTCTGGGGGCCTGGGACAGGAAAAAAAATAAGTCAGATAATACCCAGCCCCCAGATGACAAACCCTGGAGGTGATCTTGTTGTCAAGTGATAGGCTTTATACAAGACCAAGGAAATCTGTCGGGCTCATTTTACCTCCAGTAACCACAGCATTTGCAGGACCTAGGGATTAAGGGTTCTCTAGGGAGAAAATGTATTTGGGAATGGAAAAATGAGTTTCTTTTGATACATAAAAAGGAATCTATAAAAAAAATGAAAATGAGTTTATCAAATGCCTTAAGAAGGCATGTAAACTAGTCAACTGAATCTGTAATGTGTATATTTTAATATGCCTAATATGTCAAGGGATGAATCCTCTTAGAGTAAGAGAGCATGTGTGGAACGAACCTAAAAATGACCCTGAAGGCAGCTCTACTGTCTCCAGAAATAAAAGTGAACTTTGAAATATCTGAAATGCACCTGGAATCTTAAATAATAGCCCATGATCATATGGAGTTCTGAACATGTAGTGTAACTGTTGAAGAGATTTAGGCTTTTTAAAAAAATTTCTGTACTTTATGCCAGTATTTACAAATGCTTATCCTCCCACCATCTCTTTACTCATTATATAGTATCCTTTTGCAGCAAACATTGACAATGAAAGCAAAGTGTGGGATCCTCTAATCTCCCCTCCATCTACTACTCATCTCTTTCTACTCTATTCTGTGTACCTGGGAAGATAGTCCCTAGAGGGGACCTCAGCTCCCTCCTTGCTTGGCTATGGTTTGATGGTGATTTTGTTCTCCATCAGGGACCTCTGTCCTATAGGTGTTCTGTTTATGAACACTTTGTAATCATCTCTCTGCTAAACTCTCTTTAATTATGCCATTGCTGTGCTTCATGCCCTGAATATCACCTGACCCTCTGTAGAGACAGAACCAATTTTTCCTCTTTCTCTCCCCGCTACCCTCAGCCTAAGAACTTTCCATTATTACTAAGTAATTGTTTAAATTTTTGATAGAATTCTTCCTCATTTCTTCTTCCCTACATGCAGCACATTTATTTTTGATGTGAAGTTCAAATTTGTGTTATTTTCCCCCTTTTCTCCCTAGCCCTCCTTTCTTTCCATCTTCAGTGATTTTGAGTATCTACAGGGAAATACAGAAAATCTAACATCCTTCACTTAGTCAGAAAGACAAAAGAGCTCCCGGTGTTTTTCATGAGTTCAGGACACAGAAGGGCTTTGAAGATGAAAGGTGTCCTGTGTCACTGTTAGAATCAGGAAGGCCAAGTTGACTGTCTTATACTTCTAAGAATTCTGTTTAAAGACTTTAGGGGATAATATTTGTCAGAGGGTGTGAGCAGGAAATACCACCAGAAAATGAAGGGATTTAACAATTTAAGCATTTTTTTTTCTTAATGATGTTAATTGAGATAAAGCTGGTTTACAGTATTGTATTTGTTTCAGGGATAAGAGATTCAAACATATACAAATGTAAGTTTTCATGTCATCCCACCACCAAGCCCCAACAAACCTCCACCATGCTCCGCTGGGTCCCCTCCCTCCCCTACCACTGCACTCACCCTGGCACCCTCCCCTGGTTACCTTGGTTGACAGTCAGATGTCAAGGGTTTGTTATTGGTTTGATTTTGCCTGCCCCTTTGTCATGTTTCTCTACAGTGTGGTATCAGTTCTTATCATTTTAAGCATTTGATCGCTAGTGTTCTGAGGGTCGGAGCACTGTGCATACAATAAAGTTAGTATGGTACAAATTGTTTACATGCTACTCCCCTGATATTGTAAGCTTTAACATTTGTGGGGTTGACACATTGTGAATAACACCAGAGTCATGGCAGTTAATTTTGGGGAAATGTAAATTTGAATCATATAAATAATGCAGCTGTGTACCTAAGGGGAACTATTAGTAAGTGAACTGGTAGCAGATCAGAGACATATTAGCATGTCACTTTTGTTCTCTACTCGCCTTAGAGAATTACACCAAATGATGAAAAAAACCTTGTTCTAGGAAATGTAAACTGTGAACAGCTCATGTCTGTCAATGGGGAGTATTGATACTGATACAATAGGCTATTAGACTGCTTTTAAAAAATAAAATGGTGAAAGGGAACTTGCCTTGCCATAAATTATAACTTAACTATAAAAGTATAGCAATCAGGACCTTCCTGGTGGCACAGCAGGTTGAGGACCACACTGTGAAGCATCTGCTGCAAAGCAGGCCGAGTTCGATCCCTGGCCAGGGAGGGGACCCAAATGGAGCAGCAGACCTCTCCTGCTGTGCCTGCCCTCAGCAGTGTATTTCAGTTGATCTGCCTGTTCTGCTCCCCACTG
This sequence comes from Galemys pyrenaicus, assembly GCA_019455555.1. Lineage (NCBI taxonomy): Eukaryota > Metazoa > Chordata > Mammalia > Eulipotyphla > Talpidae > Galemys > Galemys pyrenaicus. Next base: position 827,832 of record JAGFMF010011573.1, read on the forward strand.
TGTCCCTGGTGAACCCTCTCACCTCCTACGACTATGGCCTGTACCCCAGCCCTTGTACGCAAAAATAAATAAATCTTTAAAAAAAAAAAAGTACAGCTATCAAACTTTAACTTCTGGAGTATGTACAGTATTGGCAAGGTAATATAAAAATAGGTTATTAAATAGATATCTAGACATAGATCTATGCAAATCTGAGGAATTCATTTATCATGATTTAATTGACAATGGTGCTGGTATATTTGGATATTTATTCAGAAGTGAGCAACTCATATTATGTAAAATAAATCCCAAATAGATGAAAATCTAAAAGTAAAAAGAAAACAATGAACTATTGTAATAATAGGAAAATACTCATGTAATTTCACAGGTGGGAAACACTATCTTAAGCCACTCTGGAAATTTAGACACCAAGTTAGTAACTTTGGATGGCAAAATATACCTTGTCAAATTCAAGAGACTAAGGAAAATATTTGCATGCATATGTCAGGTGAGAGTCAGATGGCACCAAAATAGAGGTGTGAGCATGAAGATGCTTATTTTAGTGTTGTTTGAAGTGGGAAAATTTGGGAAACAACCTGAATGTCAATCAACGAGGAAATGCTTGAATGATTTATGGTATAAACATGACATGAATGTTATCCAGCAATTAAGGATAACGAGTTGCTCCAGAGAGATGGTCATGTCAGCAGGTGGAAAAGCAAATTTCAGGTTGGTGTACAATGCATATTGCTCTCAATCTTAATCAGAACTCTTGTTTATTTCGTAGTTCTTATTCACTTGTTGTTTTTTTATATTTTTGCTGTTTTCTTGATTTTTGCCCAGTTCTCACAGTGGGCTGTACTTTCTTTAAATTTCCTAAGCAACAAAATATATTAGTTAGCCTTCACAGCCCTGTCTTCTAATATAACTGTCTACTAGATGAAATATGATCATTTAATATTTATTTAATGAAAATTCACAGTAAACTTTTAGAATGCTATGGAATAAGCTAAGAGTAATTTCCTTCAGATAATGGACCTAGAAATCTTAGGATAAAGATGAAAACTTAACTTCCACTTAAACCTATCTGAAGTGTTTGAAATTCCACCATATGCACATATAATTTTCTTTGAAAAAGACCAATTATTGTCACAATGCATTAAAAACAGTTGTGAAATTAAAAATAAAATTAAAACTGACAAAATCTAGTCAAGAAAAAACAAAACAATAGCAAACAAAAAATTTTTCTCCATGAAAGATGCCCTCTTTCTCTAGTGTGGATAAATGACCAAAGGCTCAAGAAATCTAAATAAGGGAAATCAAAGATATGCAAGGGGGAAATGACTGGATGAGGCCTCTTAAACGCAAATGTCAGTCCTGTGATTAGGTGGGAATGAGCTTGTATCACTTGCACAAAAAGCAAAACAATTCAAGCATTACAAAAACCAGTTACAGCCATTACCCACATAAATAAGACATTTGGGGCAGGAAATGAAGCATCTGGGAAAAACCTTTATGGCTGGTTCTGGGTCTGTCTCCCTTAAACTCATCTTCGCCTTCCCCAAGCCCCCTGGGACCTGCACCTCTCTGGAAACGAACATTCTACAAGATCAGCCCACTCACAGAGCTTCTGCCACCTCCTTGCCTTAGCTGGAATCCAGGCCTCTGAAGGACGCTGACTCCCTCCCAGCCAAACTGCTCCGAGTCCCCGCAGCCCAGCGCTAGCTTTTCTGTCTTCTCTGCATTGCTACTGCTACACATTCATGTCTTCAGTCTTTATTCACGGTTGTCTGAAAGTCTTTGAAGCTAGATTTCTTTGGCTATCAGTTTTTGTTCTTCTCCAGGCTTTCAGGTCATTATTCAACATTCCCTGAAGACATCAGCATCAACACCACTTCCATAAGCCCACTGTCATCTGAGAGACTCCAGCATCCATGTGTAACAATAATAGAGGAAAATGATAGCACAGCTTCTGCACCAGACAGACTTCAGACCAAATCTAAGACGTGCTAGTTATTAGCAGAACAACTTTGGACTATCCACTGAAGGTCGACTTTGTCTTTGTAAAATGGGAATACTCTTTTTCACAGTGTATTCTCCTTTTGTTTTTTAATTAACTAGACTTCACTTAATTAAAAATGGGTTTAGGGCCTCCCTGGTGGCACAAGGGGTTAAGCACAGCCCCTGCAGCATGAGTTTGATCCCAGGCCAGGGAGGGGACCCACATGGTGCAGGAGACCCACAAGGCACAGCAGACCTCTCCTGCCTCACCCACTGCTCCCCTCAGCAGTGTATTTCAATCAATCTTCCTGTTCTGTTCCCCACTGTCTCTGGTGAATCCTCTCACATACACACACACACACACACACACCCACACCCACCCCCATCTACCCCCACCCTCTCCCGACTGACCCCCCAGCTTCTGGCCTGTACCCCAGCTCTTATATGCATAAATAAAATCTTTTAAAAAATAGATTTAGGTACATTATCATAACAACTAGCCTTTGTATTCAAAGCTCTGTGCTCAGCATGATGCTTAAGGCTGTAGTTATTTGAGTGGCCTTCTCTATACTTACACAGGGTCCCACCCTCAGATCTTGACTGATTTTCATTCCTTCCTTCTCACTTCAGCGCTCTAACCCAATAAGCTACTTTGGGCCTTATCCTTTCCAGGTCTCTTCTCTACGGAGTTGATTTTCTTCTAACTTCAACAGAGAATTTGAAGCTGTATCTCCTATCATCACCATTATCAAAGCCTAACCATTTAATCTATAACCGCACATATGCTTATCTGTTTTTCTCCAATCTCAGGGGAAAATGGGTCTATTGCTCTTCAACATTAGAACACTATTCTCGGTCCTTCCCCTCTGTGTCTTCCTGTACTATTACTGTCCCATGTTATATGTTTAACCTCCCCTTTCTATATTATTTTGCTCTTATCTGTTAAAGATATCATCTCTTACTTATCTTAAAAATCAACAAACAATATAAGATGCAAAACTTTGTATTGCTCTCTGAACACCACTCCATCTTTTTTCTGCCAATAACCATGACAACTATAACATTTTGCAGCGACTACTTCACCCTATTATTTATCAGCTCTTATTGTTGACACATCATGTTTTTTCTCATTTAATTATAATTGAGTTTTCTGCTGTATTCATTTCTTTATTCCCAATTTTTCCATTGTTCTTTATTAATTTCAAAAAGCTTATTTTGTTTCTTTTCTCATTGTTCTCATCTCACTTACATCAATATTTTGAATGCCTTTATTTCCAATCCAAAAGGCATTTAAAAATTTTATGTGACATTAGAATAAGTTATATGATATTAATTCCTGATGCATTCCCGGGAGCTTGCAATGGATACTGTAAAAACAGTGTATTTGGGCTATGGTAGAGGACTATGGGTATTTTGGTAGGTTGTATGTGAGGAATATATAGCTATACATCTGAAGTGGTGTGATCTTATACCTCTGAAACATATACAGTGTTGTAAACCAATGTTACCTCAAATTAAAACATGTAAACCAGTGTTACTCATTCACTCTAAAAATTATACTTTTATCATGCATAATAATGTATGATATGTTAGGGAACTTCAAATAAATTCCTTTCTGCCCCATCTCTCACTAAAAGGAAAACTGTTGAGTGACTGGTAAGTTAGTGAGTTCACAGCACTGAACTTGAACTACTCCTTTAACTGTGCATCCCTTTGGCTTCACATTCTTTAATAATACATTATATACATGGACAGTGCTGAGATTTTTGTGCATATCATTACATTCACCACTTCACTTTCTAACTTGCATTTTTTTCTTCCAAGAAGTCTCTCAAACTTGAACTCTGTGGTACCTGTCTCTCTGGAGACACATTCCTGATTCAGTCATGAGTAATTTCCCTGCTGCATCTCTTTGTGTTATTTTTTTTTAAATTCGGATTCTGCCTCTTCTTACATTTGTGTTTTCCTTGAGTTAACTCATCTACATTCAATGCTTTAACTATATCCAGATGACATCAAAGCGATTATCTCTGGCTTTCTCACCTGGTGAAGCTCTGAATTCACATTTCACTGTCTACTGGTTATCTTTAAAAGAATCTTAAATTCAGAAGAGCCAGTTTTGAATCCTAATAAATCCATTCCTTCTCTTGATTTTTTCACCTAAGTTAATAATGTCACAATCAATCCAAACACCTAAGTTACAGCTCTGGGAGTTGTTTGTAATTCTTCCTTCTCCCTCATTGTCTCTTCTGAGATGTCATTACATTCTTTTAATTCGACCACTTAAACATTTCCTGAGTCTTTGCAGTGCTGTCTATTGCCACTGCTGTCCTTATTTCTGTGTTATTGGATTTAACCTCTTGATTGTTTCTTTTTTCTATCTAAAATCTAAACGGTACACCAAAACGCAAACAAGCACACCACAATCACATCACTTCCTCGATTGAAATCTTTAGCAACCCCAGGAACCCTCCATCACATGAGACACTCGCTAAATCTGTAATCTTCCATTCCTAACTCTGGCCCCCTGCTCTGTCTTCACCCAGATCACTGTCAGGTGCAATGCTGCCTAGAACAACAGGATGACACATATTAGGTGTTAGTTACGCATTCAATTGTGTCCCTCCTAATGAAGTTGAAATCCTAGCCCCTAGCACCTATGAATACAATAATGAGAGGTAGAGTTGAGTCTTTAAAGAGGTTATTAGGTTAAAATGAGGTATTTAGGATGGACTCTAACCTAAGATGACTGGTGTCTTTAAAAGAAGAGATTAGGATACAGACTTACAAAGAGGAAGAGCGTGACTAGACATGAGAAGACAACAGTGATCTACAAGCCAAGGAGAGAGGCCTCAGGAACAAGCCAGTCCTGTTGACAAATTAATCTTTGATGTACAACCTCCAGGACTGCGAGAATATAAATTTCTATTGTTTAAGTCACCCACTCTGCAAACTTGTTAAGGTAACCCCAGGAAACTAATATAGTACTCCATAAAATATTTCTTGAGAAAAGAACAACTTTATTGGTGAAATACATTGACACATACTAGAACTATCAGTAACTGACTTTCTCTGAAGCCCTGAAGCTTACTTTAAGGAAATGAGAGTAGAGCAAGTTGGGAGGGGATAAACCTTACCATCTACTAATTACAATATTCCAGAAGCAAGAAATTGCTTATTTTTTGCCTTTGCATCTAATCTTGAAATGTTTACTTACTTATATGTTTGGGTATCCAGGTAGTTGGCAGGCAGGGGGAAGGGCAAAGAATGAGGGCCCAGGGAATCTTCATGCTCTCTGGCACTCCCGTGTCTCTGCTGCCACTGTTACAGGGCAACCCTAATCCACTACTCCAGGTGCCCACCATCAGGCATGCGTGTAGGACCACAGGGGTCTATCATTGATGCTAATAGCAGGAGGGTGAAAAAACCTGATGGTTTTCATTGACCCTACAACTGTGATGTGGATCAGCAGAGGAAAACTCTTTTATTAAGACCACAGTGACTCCATACATTAGGGTTAGTAGAGTAATAAGTTTCAGATCCTACATAATTAAGCCTCTCTAAGCTTGGCAAAGGGAAAGGCTGGGCCTAATGTCTCTGGCCTGTACTCACAGCTAGGTCTTGTGTTTTTCTGTTAGAAAGTTTCACAGAACATCAAGATAAACAAGGTGACTCCAGACCATGTGGACTAAGGCAAAAACAAGCCACTGCTTCATCTTGTCTGAACAAAGAACATGACCACTGTACAAGCCTGAACGATGACCCATCTACCTTGGCTAATATGAGTGACTATGGTTTCTTTTCTTTTTTGATTCCTCACATCTGCCGTGGGCACTGGTCTCACTGAGCGGCCCAACTTCTAAGTGAGGAAGCAGAGGCTCAGAGAGGTTAAATAACATGCCTGCGGGCACAGAGCTGCAAGGGGCAATGTCAGGATTTGACCTTATCTTCAGCATTTAAAAGCCAAGACTATGCTGCCTCACAATTGAGTTTCTCTAGAACCTTTTTTTTTTACTTCTATAACACCATTTAAGTATTATTTGAACTCTGCAGTTTTTGAATTTCTCAATATCGCACGTGCAGTAAACATATGCACATTTTCCCCCCTGTACTCTCAAATTCGTTCCCTCTGTTCTCTCTGTCTCTCATTTTTTGACTACTGCTTCTTTACCAGTTTACAGCTCCTGTAGACGAAATTACCAAGATACCCAGACATATAATTACCTTTGCCTCTTTAGTACCAGGAAGGCACAGAGCAGGTTCCTGATGATTCCGGCAGACGGGCCCTCGGCGGCTTTTTCAAGGTTTTATTACATCATTATATATGAGGTGACCAGGTACACGGCAGGCAGGGGGCTGGGGGTCAGGAGGCTGGCAGGCCTCCTAGACCCCCACCCCCCGAGCATCTTCACTCTCTGGGCTCTCTAGCCTCTCTCCTCACTCTCTTCTCTGCTACTACTGCTGTCTCTGCCTTTCTCGCTCTCCTTCTCTGCTTCTCCTGGCGTCTGCGTGACGCCGCCCTCATTTGCTCGGCGTCTCAGCCCAGGTACGCCCACTTGCACATGCCCACACCCTACGTAGGGGGATACCCACCATTGGGCATGCGTGCAGGGCCGCAGGTGTCTATCATCACACCAATGGCGGGAGGGCAGACACCCTGTTTCCTTAAACATTCCCCAAAGTCTTCTAACACAAGCTCAAATCCTATCATGTCACCTCTAACTCCCCATTACAGCGGTGCCTGTGGTTTTTACGGCATCTGGTCTCCTTTGTGCAAGAGCAGTAAGCCCAACATGTTAACTATGCCTATCTCCTGGGGTCTTTAGCTAGAAGGCATTGATGGTTTATGTGTCTTTATTTATGTCTATACATGTGCACGTGTACATACATGCATGGGGGAAACAGACAAAAATACTAAAATGTTAATAATACTTGCTTCTGGGAGTTAGCTTGTGAGTTAATTTGATGTTCTTATTTGTTGCCTACTTGTGTTACCTGCATTTTCTACAAGATGTGTGGCTATGACTAATAGGAGGAGCAAGCTAAGCACAAAGAAATGACATGTAAGAAATTTCTTATTCTTTAGAAAAATTTCTTGAATATATTTGAAAAAGAGAACATTCAAGTTCAGAAATTAGAACCTTACAAATGGAATTATATATTGTGTAAATCTCATATAAAACATAATTCATTTCTTAATGACTAGATACATTTTTAAGTGGAGTGTAAACAGATTTTACTGTTTTCACTGTAGACTCTTAAAAACAACAAAAAATAGGAGGCGATGGCTAACAATATTTAACATTTTTTTAATGCAACTTGCTTTCTATCAACTCCTTCCCTGCTGTGTCCTTTTGAAAGCTTTTTCTAGGCTAATTAATTTGTCACATTCCAATATTCAATATCTTTAATCTGTAAGTAGTACCTGATAAAATAAATACATGTAAGCTAGTGACATGTCTCCATTTTTCCCCCTTAACATTACTTCATATAAAAAGTCCCAGATATAACCCAATATACTTTTCTTCTTAACCGTTATATATTCAGGGATTTCAGGTCAGTGATCTTTTAATAGAATGCAATAATACTCAAATAGGCTCAGGGAATGAGGAGAGTTCACCCAATATTTCATTGTCTGGAAATTCCTAAAAAATAGGCATTTTTATGCCTATTTTAAATTAATGAACCCCAAATTTAGCTTAGTAGTTTTCATAACTTAAGCAGGGTTTTGGTTTGATCTAAGAATATCTAGAACTGATGAATCGCTAAGTATGGCCCACCCTTTCTCCTGGCCAAATGTGAACTATTTTCTCATTGTCTCCAGTGCCCTCTCTAAAAATAGCCCATGCCTTTAAAAGTCCCTTCACTTGTGAGCTGAGTTTTTCACTCAAGAAGTTGTATCCTTAGAGCATGTTGCTACTGTTAAAGTATGAAGTACTGCTGGAAGTAAGGAAGAAGAGGTTGAGTAAGGAAGGGATCCTTTTTTCCAAGCTAAAGCAGGGAAATCTCCAGCCACAGACCTGATACAGTTGGAATGTTTGTGACTCAAAGTCAGTAGAACTGGATTTTGCACCACTTTTGTTTCTGTCCAGTTGTGTGACAACCTTTCCTGGCCTTTTTCTAAGAAAGTGGAAGAATGACCCTAATTGAGGGGCAAGAGGACCAGGCACAGAGAATGTCACACGGCACTAGAGCATGGTGGTGTCTTAAAGATGAAAGAAGGCAGATTTGAGAGGTGATTATGAATTGTTAGGAATTAAAGAAAATGGAGTAAGGGAATTGGATGTAAAGATGATTCCAAAATTTCTGACTTAATCAAGTTGGTTCGTAATGATACCATTGATTGCATGAAGGAGAGGAGCAAGCTTGGGGAAAGATAACTTTGGATACAGGCAAAGCTGAGGTGCTAGTGGAAATTCAGCAGGAGGTGTAGAGTAGATTGAATTTGAAACTTGCAATAGAAGTTTGAACTGGAGAGAAACATTTAGGAGTTATTAACTCATTTTGTTGGCACCTGAAACTTTGGGAGTAAATGATCTTTCCTCAGGAGAGCAGAGGATCCAGGAAAAGAACTAGGGTAGATGAATAACTGAGGAATACAACAATTAAAAAAAGGAAGAAATGTACAAAACATCCAAGAATGAAGAATAACAGGACATCCAGGTGAGAAGGAAAGTATAAAAGCCCAAAGGGGGTTAATATGTCAAGTATAAGGGAAAATTATTGGTTCCAAATGTTGCTGGGATATGTCATGTGGGATCACTGTCATTGTTAGCATGAGAGAGATGTTTCCATGAAGTGGTGTGAGTGTAAGTATATAAATCTCTTTCAAAAAAAGTTCTTTCATGAAGGAAGAATAAAATGGGAGCTGGAGAATTCTGCAGGCTCAAAATAGAAACATCTGCCAGTTCTTCCTAAAGAAATGTGAAAACTTCTTCCCAGAAAAGTGTTCCATCCAGCATTTACATGAGTAGATTCATATTTGCTTAAAGCATTTAGCTCACATTCCATATTGAATGTCAGGGACACAGCATCTGACAGGATGGGACACATGGATGCTTGAATAAATAAGACTATGCTTCCAATGGCATGTCTTTCCATGTCTCTGCTTTAACTATTTAGTCAACATTTTAATTGGACTTTTAATAGTGGATGAGAAATGGTGGAGCCAATGGTAGCTCATGAAGACCTCCTTTGGTTGACTAGTGGGAGAGTAAGGGATGTTATGTTTTTCCAAATTACCTTAGCCAGCTAGCATGGTTTTCAGGCCAGAACAGAATGCAAATAAGGACAGATTGGTATAATTAAGTCAAGAATGTATTACTCAGAATTTGATGTAGAAAAAGAAGCTACTGGGCAACTTTTGGTTCTCTTCATCCCTTCCAGCACCATCTGAAAGAAAGCAGGAGGGGCCCACTTTGAAAGGCCACATTTCACAGATGCCTCAAGATATGGTGAAGATAAGCTCAGTCAGGCCACCTGAGCTCTGTGACAATGGATTCAAACATGTCCCTCCAGTTCCAGACTCACTGAGCAACCTTTGCAAAGATAATTCAGGTTCCCTTAGAGCTTGCTATAAAACCATATTCATACATATCTATTTTCAAGTTTCTCAGATTTTTCTTCTCATAAAGGTACCTTTTAATTTATTATTTATTTTTAAATTTTTATTATTTTTTTTTCTTACATCATTGTTAATTTTTGTGCAGTAACTGGTCTCTCCACTCAGATATAGTCCCTATAGTTCTCCTGCCACCAAGTCACCCAAATTCTTATTTTAAGCAGCAACATAACATCTTTCACATTAACGAATGCTGATAAATATATAATCATATTGATTTTATCTTTGGTTTATAGCTCTTTGTTTCCTAGTTTTATCAATATAAGGAATTGATGTTTAGGTTAATATTTATACAAATTTCAGTAAAAAAATGTTAAAATAATAATCAAATAATCTGCTGAAATAGGTTTGCTTATTATTTAAGTTTTGAGAAATACCATCAAAGCTGAAAAAAAGAAAACCCATTATACTTAAAATTAGTCATTCCATTTTATCTCCAATAATTATACTGTCACGAGATTTCTCCTTTTTATCACTTCAAAAATGAGTGAGTGGTTTTCTTTTCAAAGTCATATAAGAAATAAAGCTGTTTTTTACAACAGTATTAGGTTTATAGAAATATCGAAAAGAAAGTAACTTTTCTTAAGTCTTTTCTCCCACGCAAAATTCCCCCTATTTTTTCACATATCTCATTAGTGTAGTACATTCACTACAAATTATTAACTAAAGTCCATGTGCTATGGTAAAACCCAGTCTATGAGTTTTGAGAAATGTCTAAAAACATTTAGTATCCACCAATACTGTCAACAGAATAAAACACACAAGTTTCTCCCCTTTAAAAATACCTTGTGGGACCTCCTTGGTGGCACAAGGGGTTAAACACTTCACTATGAAGCACCTGCAGCCACTGCCAGGGCAGTGCTATACGGGCCAGGGAGGTGACCTACATGGTGCAGCAGACCTCCCCTGCCTGGCCTACTGCTCCTTTCAGCAGTGTATTTCAATCTGCCTATCTGTTCCCTACTCTGTCTCTGGTGAATCCTCTCACCTCCCACACCTCTGACCTGTACCCCAGTTCTTGTATGCATAAATAAATAAATCTTTAAAAAAAATACTTGCGCTCCACCTATTCATCCTTCCTACTTTCCCCAAAGTCCCCAGCAACCAGCATTTTTTTGTTATTGTTATAGCCATGCTTTTGCCTTTTCTAGTGTCACACAGATGGAATTAGACTGTCTGTAGCCTTTTCAGATTGGTTTCTCTCACTTAGCAATATGTTTTTAAATTTCCTCTATTCCTTTTCATGGCTTGATAGCTCATTTCTTTTTACTGCTAAAAATATTCCATTGTCTGAATGAACCACAGTTTGTTTATCCATTGACATCTTGGTTGCTTCCAAGTTTTATCAATTATAAACAAAGCTGCTATAAACATCTGTGTTCAGGTTTTTGTGTGGACATGTGTTTTCAACTCCTTTGAATAAATATGCAAAGGTCTTTTGGGGAAGGAGTGTAATTACCCAATCATGTAGTGAGAGTATGTTTAGTTTATAAGAAACTGCCAGACTGTCTTCCAAAGTGACTGAACCATTTTGTGTGCCCACCAGCAATGAATGAGTTTCTGTTGCTCTACATCCTTGCCAGCATTTGGTCTTTTACAGTGTTCTGGATTTTGCTATTCTAATAGGTGTGCATCCTAGTCATTTTTGAACAGAATGAAATAAATACTTTGCGACAATTTGTGTATATGCCATGCTGAGGAGAGATGGGTGGGGGGGAAATAGCTTTGGATGCAGCTCCTGGATAGTGGGTCAGGGTCACTCCCTAAAAAAATAAATAAATGTTTTTTATATACTAGTCTCCTTAGATGAGATAAAATCTGGCTCAAGAGACATCAGAAATGAGAACTTTGCTTGCTGCTAGTAAATGTTATATCTGCGGATTCCCTTAGAATGCCTAATACAATTATGATTTGGGGGTGATAACTCAGAGTAAAAAGGACAAGAAGGTATGTAACACTCATATGGGTATTTCACATTTGAAGATTTATGATTAGAATATGATTACTAAGAGAGGAGGAAATAATAAATATATATTCTGAAAATAAAACTATGTGATGTACTTTAACATCTCCAGATACTACTTGGAGGTCATTTTGAACCAAGCAACAAGTAGCCCCAGTCTTTCGTATGTATGCTGGTGCTATGTAGAATCAAATCACCTTCCTGGAGGGGGCAGCGTCAACAACTTTTAGGAATGCTGAAATTTTGTGTAGTGCTAAGAAAGAAAAAGGTTTGAATTGTTAATATAAGGCACACACAATATTTCACATGTGTTCATTTTCAAAGGTATCTATAAACAAAGCCAATTTTCTCTGTCATGCAATCTCACCAAGTCATCTAGAAACCACCAACAGTTTCCCTGACTGAAAAAAATGAAAACAAAAGCACAAGTATAAACAAAATCTATGAAGGTGGCTTTATCTCCAAGCTTTTATTTATTTAGCCATCTTATTAAATTCTGCTTTTTTCACATGAAAGAGGGAAAAAAGGATCCAATAAAATGAGAAACTTATTCTTAACTTACCCATTTACCCCAGGCTTTATAGGGGATGTAGAAGAATAAGAGTTTATAGAGAAAGTCACATTCTTAGAGATTATATTGTAGGCAAAAATTTAAGCAGAATTAATATTGAGGATTTTAGAACAAAGCATGCATGGCCTTCTGTTGTAAATGCCTTTAGCCCCTTTACCAAAGAAATATATCCTCCACATTTTTTCATGTCAAGTTTCAGGAAAATATAGACTCCAACTAATGAAATTGTGGGCTGTGCTTGATATATTTAATTGAACATCATCATGATTACTATATTGGGGGAGATGATATGTTGGAAATTTTAGGTCTTATGATAAATTTGCTCAACTAAAACTTTTCAATAATCTACTCAGGATACTAGTGATTCATTTAAGAAAAATTGTATATGGGAAAAGTTAAATAATAAATTAACTATAAATTTGTTTTATGAAGACCATCTTAATCGCTGGATTCTATTTTCTAAATTTCACTGAACAAAACACCAGTATTTAATTTTGACTATGCCGGTGCTAACATATGTTTGCAGAACGGTGATTCTCAGCCAGGGATAATTTTCTGCCAGGGAAGATTTGGCAATATCTGGAAACATTTTTGTCTGAGAATGGACAGTGGTGTCCAGGGGTAGAGGCCTGGAGTGTTGTTGAATGTTCTATAATGCACTGAACAGCTTCCACAACAAAGATTTATCTGACCCCAAATGTTACTATTGCCAAGGTTGATAAACCCCTGCTTTAGAGGGATACACCATGAAAATCACATTTTCTTCACCTTTAAATAACCTTAGTAAGTACGTAAATATCCTATGGAGTGCTTTTCTCAAAACCTGAACAAAACTATATAGAACATTTTCAGGTCAAAGTACATATATTGTTTTTTTTTTTTAAAGCTTTCTATGACATTAAAGGCCATACGTGAAATATACATATTGCCTATGTTTATTAAAGATATTTACCAAGAAAAGCACAGCAGCATCACCTCCCATTTTACCTGATACATAACAAGACAATAAGGCATGGCTTAGTGCAGTTTATGTTTTATAACAGGGTAGCTGTTTGAAAATATAGCTACTGCACTGCCCAAAGTGCCCTTTGGCTCACTTTGAAATGTGGTGGTTCTGAATGCTTAAGATACTTAGTTTACTTATTTGGCTTTGATTTGTATTCCTATGTTCCCAATTTTCATTTTCCTTGGTTTGTTCACACTGGTGGGGGCGTGGAGAGAGAGATATATATAGAGAGGGAGAAGGGAGATTTTAGGAACGGGAGTAGTGTTGTGGCCATATAGACGAGCTCAGATAATTTTACTTTCAGTAATATTTCACTCTGTAAAACAGAAATTACAATTTCACAAAGTCAGGTTTTCCTTTGAGCAAGTATATTTAATTAAAAATACTATCTCTTGGGCCTCCCTGGTGGTGCAATGGGTTAAGCAACGCACTATGAAGCAAACCGCAGCCACTGCAGCAGTTCGATCCCTGCCGCCGGCCTGGGAGGGGACCCACATGGACCTCTCCTGCCTCGCCCGCTGCTGCCCTCTGCAGTGTATTTCAATCTGCCTGTTCTGCTCCCCACTCTATCTGGTAAATCCTCTTACCTCCCGCGACTCTGGCCTGTACCCCAGCTCTTGTGTGCATAAATAAATCAATCTTTAAAAAAAATACTCTCTCTTCATTTGAAATATTTGTTTTGAAAAAAGAAGATGATATATGAATGTGCTGGGCACTTAAAAATATATTTATCCTTTTAAGTACAATTTCAAACAAAATTATGAGCCATGTTCTATTTGTGATTACTCTATATGCAATGATACCATTTTATAAAGCTACTTTGACATAGTTGTTTTTCTCTGAGAAAGAGAGCTTAATCAGATTGAAGTGAAATCAAAGAATTTTCAAAAAGAAAACATTAATTTATATGACCCACTCAGAAAAAAAACATTAGAAATATGCAAAAGCTTATTTCAAGAGAGATCATAATAAATGATTTTACTTCATTTTAATGTAATAAAAATTAAATCTTTTAAATTGTCCCAACCTAGTACTGAGTTTTTCTCTAACGCAGGCATTGTGTGGGTGGACATGCTGATAGCTCTGTTCCGAGAGCTATGATCGTACAAAGTGACTCACCTATGGGGCTCTTCAGGATTCGCAACATGTCAAAATGAATTTTCATGTGCTATTTTGCCACTCCGCATTGTTATACTCATTTCATACAATGTTCAGCTAGGGTTGCAGTCTCTAGAGAGCTATGCCAACTGATTTTCTCTTTTCTTTTTTTTTAAACATTTATTTATTGATGCATACAAGAGGTAGGGTGCAGGCCAGAGGTGTGTGAGTGATGAGAGGATTCACCAAAGTGGGGAGCAGGACAGATTTTTTCTTTTCTAACAGAGGGAAAAATTTTCATTAACTACTATGTGCTATATTCTTAGTAATTCACAATGATACTGTGCTTATCCAATTTTCCCTGAGAAATCCTATGAATCCAATTTTAAAAAGATTCAGATGTCTCTAGGATTCTCAGAGCAAATCAATATAAGTATTAAATTTTATCTAATTCTATCTAATAAGATAAATATCTAATTTAATAACAATCCTAGAATAGACATGTAAAGTCATACCCATAATTTAAAGATTTAAATGAAAGTGAACCAGAGGGAGGGAAGATGATAGGGTATTAGCAATGGGGCTAAGGTTGAAGGTGAGTGAAACATGTGCACATAGGAAAGTGTGAAGTTAAAATTTCTAAGTTACATAGTTGGTAAATGACTGGCAAATCAGTAAAAAATAAAATTATAAAAGAAAGTGAATTTAGGTTTATAATTCATTTCTGATAATGGGTTATAATTTATTTCTGATAATGTATACATTTAATATCATGTAATTTAAATCTCAATTTCTGACTTTAAGTATGTGTCAATGTTATTAAAATTGTGATACATATTTTATAGTGTATTTGGAGTAAAATATATACTTCAATGCTAATATCATGAACAACAAAGTTTCTATTTACAGAAATGGCAGTAATGGACATGAATAATCATCTAAGACTTAGATTAACTATTTGATTGCAAGACTTCTGAGTGAGTATACTCTAATTCTAGTTTTTAGCTCACTTGATGTAGATGTGCCTCATGGCCAAACTTTCCAAAGGGCGTTTAGTATAGGCATTGCGTTTTTGGATATTTTTGCTCATTGTTTTGGTATATAACTCTGAGTGCAATTGGAAACAGTTTCCAATTCTTACCCCAAAGAATTTTAAATGAACAGAATGATTTTCCCATTCTAAATAAACCTTTGACCTATTTTTAAATAGACAGGTACTATACCCATTATTATCTTCCTGGTATGATGTGGCCCTATGAGATTAATTTGGCAGCACTGTGGCTCTGGAACACAGAAGTTTGTGATTCTTCTAGTACCTGTATTGCAGAGTTCTCAGTGGCAGTGCCTAAATACCACATCTGATTACATACATACATGATGCCTAAAACTTACATTTATTTTCAAACAGGACCCTACATACTTCAGAGTGGTCTGTACCACGCTAACTTCTTTAACTGTTCCTAATTTTATAGAAATTTGTCAATCTACTTGAGTCTTTCAGTGGCAACCAATGTCAGACTCTTCCATTTGAGTCTTACAAATTTGGACCACAAATGTTCCTCACATGAATTCATTGCACGTAGGCCTGAATGCTTTAGAAATCAAGGTATTCTCTACAAGTGTTTATCAACTTTAATATGCATCATAATGACCTGAGAACTTTGTTAAAAGGCAGGTTCTAATTCAGTAGGTTTGGGTTGGACTCTGAGATTCTTCAGGTACAACAAGCTCGTAGGTGCTGCTGCTCATCCCTCTGTAGCACTGCTATAAGAGACACACCAGATGAGTCAGGCAGTTGAGTTATAGCGACTTATTCTTTAGGAGATACATTTCTATAGCATTTGTGCAAAATATTTTCCTTCTACTTTATATTAATTCTTCACTTAAAGAAATTCAGGTATGAAAGGGAGGCTGCTAAATATGGATACACAATGAAGAAATGCTCCTCTTTTCCACCAATCTGAAACTTTGTAGGTTGGTAAAAACAGGCTAAATCTTAGAGACAATGTCTACAAACTAAACTGAAGGAAACCTCCCTGAAGCTAGCCCAAAGATTCTCGGGGCCAGCCCTTGTGGGGCAATGTGATCAAGACAGAGGAGGATGCCTGGGATAATGTTCCAGAATAAATCTTTGTAAGATTTTTAGAGGGTATCCATTCTGTGTACAGATAAAATTAGATGTATTCAATGCAAGTTTGTAGATATGTCTATATGTGCATGTGCATGTGTATATATGTGTGTGTTTCCTTCAAAATAACCCAGAGATAGAAGGACATCGTTTCTTAAAAGACACCACCGCAGGGGAGAACATTGACACACAGTCATAATTGAGTTTGCATTCCCTCTTCAGCACTGTAATGGTTCCCATCCATTTGTCAATTTTTCATATGGTTCTAGCTGTCATTTGCCATTTTTATCATCTCACCTATTTATTCCTTAGATAATATTTCCTGTTTGTGGCTGACACAGACTTCCATTTCAGTGAATTTCACCATCACAATCCTTGAACCTGAAAACTGTACAATATAACCAATGGGATAAATTATCCATGCAATATACATTTAGTGTTGCTCAGTGTCAGGCAAAAAAAAGAAAAAAAGATTTTATCATTTCATCTCTCCTAAATATTTACTCATTAAAATTAATGACATGGTTAAAAAATACAGAAGAAATGAATTCAACATTCCTTTTTTCCTAGAGAAGGAATACAGCACATCGAAAGACTGTCAATAGTATGTTTAACTTTAGAAAACACTCTTTATTTGTCTTGATCATTGTCCTTATATAACAGACCATTGCTCTGTAGTGGAATGTTAAACAGGAATATGTTCCCTATCAAATGATGATGATTTTTTTCTCTTGAATTGATGCAATTGCAATTATTAAGAGCTTTGGTGAGTTAATATTGATACAAGAATAAATATTCCCTATCCACAAAGTTTGAATAGATAATCAGATTTAGTTTGTTACCTCTACAGGAGTTTAATATAAAATTACATTTTGAAGAACTCCGGGAACATTAAAAAACAAGTAAATTCTGTTGTTTTCAGGTACTTAGTAAACATTAATACACATTTCATTATCAGTATGTATAAACTACTAGCAATAAAAAAGAATGCACGAAAACATTGTTCTTGAAGTACCCATATATGCTTCAATAATCTTGACAAATGACCTTGAAATAGCTGTTTTTAAGAACTCACATTTAGTACTTCATATGGAAAATTCAAATATAATAGCCAATGGAATTTTAAAAACAACAACAGCTGCTTCTTGAATATTGATTTATGATATTGTTATTACAGTTAAATAAAAGAAGCCTCTAAGTTCTATTTAGAAATAACTTTGGATTTCTATTTATGAAGAATTTAAATGGAGCTGGATTTATATATACATATACACATATGAATAATATTTTCCCCTATAAGCTGACTGGGAATACTGCTTGAAATACACTGGCTTGTAATTATACATTTTAAAAACCTAGAATTATGCCATGTATTGGGTCTTGCAATGTGCATATAAATATATACATGCATTATACCACTGTTAAAATGAGGAAAGTCTCCCTTCATTAATTCTTGGCCATTAGTTGCTTATGAAACTGGCAGCATTAACATGAGGTGGTTTTCTGACCTGATTACATCATATATCATGTGAGTACTTCCTTTATTATCTATTTCATAAAGGTAAGAACTCATACTGAGAAATATATTCACATATGTATAATTCTAAGACCCAAAACTCTTCAAATGGTTTTTTAAATTTACAATGATACTACTGACGTTTGACACACTATGCCAATTAATTGCAATTTTACACTAACAATACTTTCTCCACTAAAGGAAACCATAAAGAACTCCCTAATTCTTGAGTTTTCTGGGAGACTGCACTGTGCCCTCACTGATTGGATTTTTACCTATGATGGTTAGTGTCAGAGCACAGAAGAAAGTGGTTCATGTGCCCAGAGAACTAGCCCGTTCCTTAGACTGTGACTATGACTTGCATGACCCCGTTCTGTGAAGCCTGTGTGCTTCTTGGTGCTCATGATCCATTTTCAGCTGTCACAGTAAATCAAAACCTGTGCAATCATATAATATGCTTCCATAGGCTTGAACAGAAGTTATTACAGGTACTTTGCTTGCTCATTCATTTGCACATCTTGGTGTGGTTTAACATGCTCCATCCACTGTTGGTATGATTATATTTACAAAGCCTATGATTAAAAAAACAAGTTTAATACCTGGTTTTTGTGTTGTATCCTCTAGTTTTCTTTTATGTAATAAAGTACAAAGTTATTCTATGTTATATAAACAATATATTTGAACAAAATCTACCTTCAAGAATTTGGAAATGAAGTGCACAGTGAACATTTAGACAATACAAAACAAATGGTTTCATTGAAAAGTTTACAGTTAAATGTAGGTGTTGAAGAGTCATTTTTTAAAAAAGATTTATTTATTTATGCATACAAGAGCTGGGGAACAGGACAGAATCGTGGGAGGTGAGAGGATTCACCAGAGACAGAGTAGGGAGCAGAACAGGCAGATCAACTGAAATACACTGCTGAGGGAGCAGGGGGAGAGGCAGGAGAGGTCTGCTGCACCATGTGGGTCACTCCCTGGCCGGGGCAGGGATCGAACTTGTGCTGCAGTGGCTGTGGTTTGCTTCATAGCGCGTTGCTCAACCCACTGCGCCACCAGGGAGGCCCTGAAGAGTCATTTATATTCAATCTTTTAATTCATTGACACATAACATTATGAAACTGATTTTTTTTAAAGAATGATACAATGGTTGACATACTTTAACACTGGTTTCTGTGTTTGCTTCGGCAGCACATATACTAAAATTGGAACGATACAGAGAAGATTAGCATGGCCCCTGTGCAAGGATGACACACAAATTCGTGAAGCGTTCCATATTTTTTATAGCAGCACTCTTTACAATAGGGAAGACCTGGAAACAACCTAAAGGCCCAAAATCAGATGAGTGGATCGGGAAGCTGTGGTACATATACACGATGGAATACTACTCAGCAATCAGAAATGAAAAACTAGACTCATTCATGGGAA
>JAGFMF010011573.1:847234-857895 GCA_019455555.1 Galemys pyrenaicus
ACAGACTGGGGACACCTGGTGGGGAGGGGAGGGGGGGGTTGAGGGAAGATGGGAGCACGAGGGACTGAGGTGATGGTGCACTGGTGAGATGGTGATGGGTAATACATGGGGATTACAATTAATGGCAAATATATGTAAATTTTAAAATATTTTAATAAAAAAAAAACACTGGTTTCTACCAAGAAATCTCAGAAATTTGCTAACAGCAGGAGCCCACCCTTGCTGAGGGGGATGTACATACCCATGGGAGATGCATTCATTCTTGCAGTGCAATGGAGTACCAGCTGACAAATCATCCATTCGGATTTGAGGCGAGAGGCCAGAAGGACTCCTTTTCCTCCAGTTTTATTGCATTATCATTGGGTAAAGTTCAGACTACAATGTTGCAAATTACCATGGCTAATTTTTCTCTGTTGGTCTGTTGATAGTGACAATGGCTAGTAAATGACCAAATCTGATTAGTGTCCTTTATCAAGTATTCCCATGCTCTTATGAGCAGTCTCCTTCAAATAATTTACCACTCTAAAAAGACCAGAAAAAAAATGTTGGCAAGGGTACGAGGAAAAAGTAATCCTTGTTAACTGTTGTAGGAATGTAAATTGGCCCAGCCCCTATGAAAAACAAGTAAAGAGGTTTCTCAAAATATTAAAAATAGATTTATCCTATGATTAGCATTCCCACTTCTACATACCTATCTGAAGACTATGAAAAAAATAATTTGAAAAAAAACATTCTATGTTCATTGTAGTCCTATTTACAATAAATAGCCGGGATATGGAAACAAACTTAAGTGCCTGACCACAGATGATTTGTATATACACACAAGAAGATGTGTTACATACGCACATTGGGATACTACTCAGATATAAAAAATGAAATTTTGCAATACCATAGATGGAACTAGAGAGGGTGATGCTAAATGAAATAAGTCAGAAGGCAAAAGACATGCATGGAATATGAAGAAATAAAGCAAAGGAATAGGAAAACCAAACCAAAACAAACCCTTGGCTTCAGACTGCAGAACTGACATTCCCAGAGGGTGGGGTATGAATGATAGTAAAGGGTTGTAGGGCTCCAGTAGAATGTAGTAAAGGGTTATTGGTATTCTATTGGTTACTGGTATCATTAAAGAGGTTTAAACAAGTACTCCTAAAACATATGCCATTCTGTACCAGTGTTAACTAAATTAAAAGCTAAAAATAAAAACTCTCTCTCTCAAAGCCACCAAAATACGAGAAGAAGCTTAAAGAAAATCAGGTTGGAACTAGATACCAATGTCTGCAATGAAGCTATAAAAAAGGCAAAAATTCATGTCACCCACTTTTGCAACATCCTTTAGAGATAACTTGATTCCCTGTGACTCATTCATTGCCTTCTCCGTGCCATTCTCTTGGGTTGAAGTCGTTGATCTTGCCATTCCAAGGGCGGCTTGTTTTTTTGTTTTTTGGTAGAAACTATGGGATTTTCTATAAAGAAGACCATAGTATATGCAAAAACATAATTCTCTTCTTTTCCAAATTACATAACTTCTATTGCCATTTCCACTGTGCATGAACTTTATCAGTTATTCACTAGCTAGAATTTCCAGTACAATGTTGAATGGGAGTAGTGAGAGGAAATTCCTTGTTCCCAGTGTCAGGGGGAAGGTGTTCAGTCCCTCACAATTAATTATATTAGTTATGGGTTTTTTGTAGAGAAGAAACTCAAGTTGAGAAAGTTTCTTCTGTTATTAGTTTTGTGAGAGTTTTGTTATTATCATGAACGTGTTTTGATTTTTGTCAAATGTTATTTGGATTTTGCTTCTTTTGCCTATAGATGTGATAGATTACACTGTCTGATTTTTGATATTGGACTAGGCCTGAATACTTGAAAAAATCTCATTTGTGTGTATAATTCAGTTTATTCATTGATGGATTTTTCTTATTACTATTGTGTTAAGGATTTTTGTGTCTATATTCATGAGAGATATTGGTCTGCAGTTTTCCTTTCTTTTAATATATTTACCTGAGTATTAGGGCAATTTAGATCTCAGAGAATTAGCTAGGAAGTTTTCTTTCTGCTTCTATTCCTTGAAATGGTTGTGGAGACTTACTATTTCTTCAATAAGTGTCTGTTAGATTTGCTAGTGAAACCATGTGAGCCTAGTGCTTCCTTTTATGGAAGATAATTAATTATTAATTCAATTTCCTATATATTCTTAGAGCTACTCAGGTTGTATGATCCTACTTGAGTTTTGGTAGTGTATCTTTCAAGTAATTGATCACTTTCATCTTGGTTATCACATTTGTTGGTATAAAGTGACTCATTGTATTCCCTTGTTATACTTTTAGTGTCCAAGGATCAGCGTGATGACCTTTTATTTCTAATGTTGGTAATTTTATCCTTTTTTTTTTATTTGCCTCTCTAGAAGTGTATCAAGTTTACTGACATTTTTGAGAAACAGGTAGGTGTTGGTTTAGTTGATTTTTCTATTATTTTCTCTTTTCAAGATCATTGATTTGTGGACCTCCCTGGTGGTGCAAGGGGTTGAGTGCAGCACTGTGGGGCTTCCGCAGATGCTGCAGCGTGAGTTCGATCCCCCACCAGTGAGGTGACCTCCATGGTGCAGCAGACCTCTTCTGCCTCACCCGCTGCTTCCCTCAGCAGTGTATTTTGTTCTATCTGCCTATTCTGCTCCCAGCTCTGTCTCTGGTAAATCCTCTCGCCACCCTGCCCCCCTTGCCACCCTGCCCCCCTTGCCTCTGGCCTGTACCCCAGCTCTTGTATGCATAAATAAAAAATCTTTAAAAAAAATCACTGATCTGCATTCTAATTTTATAAATTCTTTTAGTCTGTTTGCAATAGGCTTAAATAACTCCTTTTTTCCCTCTAGTTGCTTAAAGTCTATGGCTTATAGAAAGAAACCACCTTCGAATAGAAGGAAGAAATTTCTGGCCACTCAGACTCCAGAATTAAAGATTGGTTTATCAAACCTTCACCACTGATGTCAGGTGGTCCATGATATTTGTAAACTCTCATAAACACAGGGAACAGTGTTGTCTGGATTTATGGGGGAAAAGCCAATTTGAGAGCCTGAATTCCTACACAGCTGATCACAATCAAATATCTCATGTGATGAAAGCAGAGATAATGAATTGTAGCTTTAAACATGGGACACGGTTTCATTTAGTGAATGCAAGTGTTTTGGCTCTGACGCAACTCAATGTTCTGCTTATTATGAATGGAAAACAGCCTGTCATGCTTTGACATTTGAGTTGACATGCAGTATTAGAAGTTACTAGGAGGAATTATTTTATTTTGTTTACTAATTTATTTTATGGCCAAATTTAAAATACTGTACCTACAACAGGTACAGTAAAAGCTTCAGATGCTAATTTCTAGTAAGGAATGGCCATGAGTAAAACAAAGTGGAACAAGATGCAGTATTCTTTCTTCCCCTCATTTGGAGTTCAAATACTCTGAGTTCTTGGACTTGACACTTTTTTGTATTTACATATATAAATCACATTTTGGTTTACAGGTAAGATATGTTCACAACCATATCACTGAGCCTCAGTTACAATAAAATATTGATAATTTGTGTAGTGTTCAAACAAGTACATAAACCTGGTTTGGGTGGTTTGGTTTAGTCCCTGAGAGTGGAAATGCCCACTTCTCTCCATATATCTGATAGTGATTTATACCTGATTAATGTAATTTAAACAACTGGAGCAATGGTCCCAGATTTGGCTTCTTCTCTGCTATTTAGACCATAGTAACTAGCCTCTGATTTTAAGTTTAAATTTTCAATCAGGGTCTAACATAGAGGATCTGGAATTCTCACTTAAGTTTTGTAGATTTGGTGAGAGCATTTTATGTATATTTCATGGCCAGAACCTGATTTTGATCAGCAAATGTCCATAGTAAGGAAAGATAATTGGGTCACAGCTACATCTTTCTCTTTTTACATTCCCTGTTGCCCTTCTCCTGAAAAATAAAAGAAAAGCCAGCTAGGTTTATTTTTGCTTACTTTCAAAAACAATTTTAAAAATATTTATTGATTGTGATTATGTCTTAGGTGCTGGGAGTATGGTGATGAACAGGGCTGTCTCAGAGCCTCCTGATGAAGGACTCAGCCCAACTAGAGAAGAAAAGTTCTTGAATATGTGAAATTTCCCTCACTAGGCCCTAAGGAAGTGACTATGGCAAGTAGAGTGCTGACAGTGCATGGAGCAGGAACATCTACACTGGTCCTAAACGATATGGAAGGATCAGCCAGAGTCGAGCTTGTTACCACATCCCACCTGCCCTCTTTGACATGAATAGGTTTTATTGTCACTTTCACAAGGGAATAACACTTATGCAAAATATGCAAAATAAGTGAAACTTGACAAAACGGAAAGGAGGGCAAAGAGGTTATAGGTTCTCTAGGATACTGTATATAGAAGTCTTCAATAGGTTTCTGTCGAAACTTGGAAGAAAATCAAGAAATTTCATTTTTAAATTAAATTGAATATGCAGCATGAAAAATTATGCCAACTTTTCAGTCAACCAGATAGTCACATATTCCGATGACATTCAGTACTTTTTAATATCAACTTGAATATATTAAATTTAAATATTTTCCTTAGTAGATGGACTTAATAGCAGCAAAATTCATTTTTCACCTTTTATCAAAAATCAGGAAACATTATTATTTCAACCAAATATTTTGTTTAGTTGTACAGGACTATGTTTAAAATCTAAAAACTAAATGCCTCTCTTATTCATGTTTATTTTTTAAATGAACCAAACAGATGACTCTTTTTTCTGAATAATATATTTCAGAAAGACACAGAACATCCTTTAATGTTACATGAAACTTATAAGACTAGCATTCCTCTTATGCCATCTTACTATACTCTCTCCTTTTAAATACTAAATATATCCTTCTGGGTTTAGTTTCAAGTCTTTGAAAGGATGTAGTTTAAAGAAATTAGCAAGAAATTTAAATTCTAATTCATAAAAGACCATTTTAACACATGGGAATAGTGGGAAATCACATACTAATACCACTCTTAATTTAATATGCTAAATAAGCAGCACCTGCAAGAGAAATAGGGGCAGGAGGCAGTGCAATGACCGATTGCATTAAATAATATTAGTATTCCTAGAGTTCTTTCCATTTTCCAGATCTTTACAAGAAGTGAAGTAAAAACTCTTAATTGTCCAAGAGGTAGGTGATAAACCCATTTTCCAAACGGAAACTGAGGCACTGAGATGCCACCAAAAAGATCATCAGCAAAATCAAGATTAGGAGCAAAAGGATCTGGTTGCATTTGTATATACACGGGTGCCCCAAATATGTCAATAGAATGACAGGTGTAAAGTTGGTTCATTCTAGTAGCCAGTGACTATCCTGCAATATGACATGCACAACTGATAGAAGCTTCAAATTCCATTGAAGTTGAAGGCACATCTGTTCTCCTATGTCAAATCCATGAAATCAATAGAGGAATGATTAAAGTTGCATCCTTAGACTCAGGAAGATAGGTTATATGGAAACTACATAGAATGAGTACATTTCAATAAATGAGATCAAGGTATGAAAAGACAAAGTTAAGGGATAGTTAGCAGTAGTGAAAATTACAGCATCATTTCAACATTTATACAATTATTAAACAAAGAATTATTCAGAGTACAATAAAAAATAAATTATCCAACAGCTGGATTTGAAACTTACCACATCTACAGATTGATGTGAACCTCGATTGCATGTGCTTAATTAAGATGGAATAAACATAGTAAAATATTACTTTGTTTTATACTGAACACATTCTTCCTAAAATACAAAACTATATCCTGACCCATTGCTAATAATTTAACAAGCTTCTCAAATACATTAAACCACTAAGGAAAAGTTGATTATTTCATTGAACTGTGATATCAGCCACATAAACAGTAGAACCAGAATGGAGGTACATTTGGTGGAGGATGCTTTGTAGAAAATGCAGGAAAAGAAATAACATAGCATCCTTTAGGCTCATGAGAATAACATTCATGGGTTCCCACCCCAGAGTTACCACGTGAGCAGCCAGTACAGTAGGAAGACACTAACATAGATGACACACAGTGTTATCCAGTTTATTCTTGTAATAGGCGACCTGTGGTTACCTGTCACATGGAGGACGACATTGGAAGAGAGAATGCCACTAGAATTTTGGGCCCGAACCACATAGAGGCCTGCATCTGCCTTGCATACCTTCGGAATGAACACCGAATGTCTTGTCTCCTTGTGTAAAACCTGTAAGTGCCCATCTGCAGACAATTTCTGGCCCTTCTTGTACCTGAAGCAGAGAGTTAGTTTTTAAAGTCAGGATCACTTTTTAGTCACATTATTTCCAAGGTCTAATAATCATTGCAAATGGGCCCACCACCACTACAACATACTCTAGAATCAGTAGGAACTATGTAGTTACCCAAATTCCAAAGAAGCTGTTTATCTTTCAAACAGAGGTTGCCAACTGGTGACCAAAGAAGCACTTGGCCAGTTAGAAGAGTTAGAACGTGCTTTTTAAAAATTGAATTTCTGGACACAATTACCATTGGCACATTGAATATGAAAACTCAGATAGCCAACTACTCTTAAACAGCCAGACCATCTGGTCCCACTTGGCCAATGTTTGCTCGTGGCATGATCACCTAGTAAGTGGGACAGCACTCTCGTTTGGCCTGCTCTATCCTTTCAGGTGCTATGGAACAGCAGCTTGTCACTTATTGGAATCCATATTGGAGGGAGACTCATCTGCCCCACCATATTCATCTTCTATGAACCACGTGAGATACCAGTATGCTGCTTTAGGGAAAGGTACTTGCACAGCACTACTAACTGAATGAGTCATTTAGTGTTAGTCAATTTAGTTCATTAAAAGAAAATGATTTCTAATTATAAAAGACATTCATGTAATTGAAGTTATTACTGTTAATGACTTGTTTCTAAATTTCCTATGAACATGGATATTCAACTACATCTTTTTATAAAGCAAATCATTTATTTATTTTGTATACTCTAGATTCACGGCCATTCATTTATACTCATGTTCTTCTACACAAGAAGTGAGGACATACCTGAATCCTTTTCTGTTCCAATTGCCTATTTTCCAATTGACAACATTTTCTTGAATGTCCTAAGAATATGTGATTCCCCTGACAACTTGCCAGTTGTTAACTGTGTAAAGTCATTGTAAATCTGAGGGTGAACTGTTATTATTCACAATACTACAACAGTCCTTCAACATATACTAACCAAACTATTTTTTATGTGGACAAAACCAAGAAACACTTCAGACAACATTTTTCTTTAAGGTGAACTGATATTTAATGATGATTAAATATCTTTTAAATTCATAAGTGCAAAATTCCTGATCTATCAAAAACATGCAACTGTAAAAGCAAAAGAAAACAAAAGCATAAATGACCACACCATTGCATGAATGCAGTTACTTTTAATAATCTGAGAAACCAGGGTTTTCTCATAAGTTCTTTAGATAAGTGATTCACACTTTGAGTACCGTCAAGGGGTACACTTGATAAAGGTTCACTTGGTGCCTACTGAAAGAGTAGGATAAACAGAGCTACCCTGTTTATATTAGCTAATCAGTATAAACTCATTCACATATTTGTACCTCTCCTCAAGTAAATCTACTGAAGGATGAAAAAATGCCTAAATGTTTAAAATATCCCACGAATACAGAAAGTTAGAACTGCTTTTAGAACAACAGTAGGTGATTCAAAACTTTTATTCTGTTTATTTTTTTAAAAAACAAATAAGCTAAAAAAAAATGCCCCCAAAGGCAAGTCATATTGTTCACAGTTCAGTTTTATACTACCTTTCAAAAATGGGTTGATTACTTGCCACTGGAAACCACTGTGAGAGAAATATTTTCATCCATCTCTCACACTAAAAAAATTTATAAAAAGAAAACTTAGTGAAATAAACAATCTTTACAAAAGTGGTACGTGTGACTCTGTTGGGAAGAGGGAAATCAGTAGGTAAAAGAAAGCCAAAGAAAAGACCCCAATTCTTTTTGTTTTGATTGAATAAGGGATGTTAAACTAAGAAAACTTCATGCTTACATAGAAGTAAACAACAGAGAAAAATTTCAGACCACAATCTTTAGAAATGTGGAATGTTAAACTGATCTAAAAGCAAATAAAGCACAGCTGTCTTATAGTACCTTCAGAGTTTGTTAAATTACTACGTTTCTATGGTTCCTTCTTTATCTTTAAGGGTATTAGCCATGCTGCTGCTGAAATGAGAGCTGGGGGTTGATGTGAGGCTGAATCATGCAGAGTTGCAGTGTTATAGAATATTAATCAGCTGTCCCTAAACCTTCAAGTTAGTGCACACAGAATCATTTGCTTAGTGATTGGATGTGTTTCTGTTTATGGCTTATCATTATAGGCTACCCACCATGTCAGTATAGGCTCTGGGAATCCTGTTACTTCAACTTCCAAAGTCACTGGAGAACCTTCCACGACAGTTACATTAGACAGGAGCCTTGAGAAATTAGGTGCCTGGTCGGCTAGGGTGGCCATGCTGTTCTTTGCTGATGTACTTTTAATCTCTTCTCGGGGAACCACTTGCCTCTGATAGCCCCGGCTGGTACCTGATTGAGACTGGAGGCCAGAGGATGCGTCAGGGGAAGCATGCAGGCTACCTTGGGTTTTAGTGACATTATCAGCATGCATCTCCTCCCGTGTTTCTAGCAAACTTCCCTGAGTCTGAGGGCGCTGCTGTAAAGCTCTCTCATGCACTTCACTCAGCATGCTCTCTGGAGGTTTAGCACAGATTTTGTGGAAGACAGTACTCTTTTCCAGAAATCCTTGGGAGGTTAATGGGAGTTCAGCTTTGAACTGGGGGTAGGGACTCTCAAAATGACTTGAAAATGCTTCTCTCTTAGCATTGCAAACATCAGCAAAAGCAGCAGGTGGTGGAAGTGCAGGTTCTTGGGTCTCTCCTGGCCCTGTGGCCCCCTTCAGCATTCTGGAGCTGCTTATCTGAAGGCTAAGGGAGGAGCTGGGACTTTCCTCCACCTCTGTGTCCGACGGTAGGACAGAGGATTCCGGGCTTCCCGGGAGTGGAGGCAAGGAGATGTCATCAGGTGAGACACACTCATCTTCTCCTCCCGAGGGTATGTCAGCAGGCAGGAGGAGACCCTGAACACCGGCCTCTTCAGCAGAGGACAGCGGCTTCAGGTCTTGGGGAGGCAGACCCTCTTCTCTTCCATGGATGGCCAAAATCTCAGCCACCTGCTCCTGCTCCTTCAAAACCAAAAAGCCAAAGCTTCAAGTTAGTCATTGAGTCTTCTTTGTCTAGGTCTTAACCAAAGTGCAGCACAAGTTCAAAGAGGCAATATGAAAATTTTCACTGTGAGTTGAAACTTGGGGCCCTGACACAAGCATAACACAACTTGAACCCATTTCTCCATCTAAGCTGGTACAGTCCTGTTCAGAAGTCAGCACTCAGTAAATGACCTCCGGTCTGAGTGAAATGTGATAGAGCTTGTGAAACCGAAGAAAGCTAGCACTGGTTTTCATCTGTAACAGAAGGTTATACTGGACCAATGGACACCTGGTTTAAGCGAGAAGCTTCCTTCTTCCTTGTGAATTCACAACTTTGGTTTATTTATCTATACAGCATAGCAACACGTAGTTCTCAAACATCAGAGGCTGCCAACATCCCTAGGTCCCTCCTGGAACAACCACTCTTCTGTCTCAGCAAAACCATTATTTATTTTTATTGTGGTAAAACGTACATTCTGTAAAACTTTTTAATCCATATGAGGTGTGTAGTTCAGTAGCATTAAGCACACTGGCGTTGCTGTGATGTGTCCCCACCACTTACCTCCAAAACCTTTCTTCTTCCCAAACAGAAACCTCCCCAGTAAGCACAACTCCCCAGTGTCCCCTCCCTCCTAACCTCTGGCAATGACTCTGACAGCTCTAAGTTCCTGATTTAGGGAAAGCCATTTTTAGTGACTATTTTCTTCAAGCCCCTCCTCTTTATTCCTACATTGAAAAGTATTTTTTGAGCGTTGTTATACACTAGGTACTGGGCTAGACACCAGAAAGAGGAAGTTATGAGTGCAAGTATAATCTCTGCCTCCATGGTGCTGATAGCCTTGTTGAGGAGGCGGCTGTTCCAGGAACAATCTCGAGATGGCCTTCCTGAGAAGCACACTGAGCACAAGAGAGGGACCCTGTCACTTTCCTCTGTGCCCCATGTGCAGTGGCAATCATGCAAGGAGCCAGGAATAGCTGCACTTGGCTTCCTGCTTACACGGTTCTAGTATTTCTCCTCACTCATTCATCCACGTCTTCCTCTGGTTTAAGAACAGGCTCTATTGTCCCTTTTGGCATTGACATTAACAGGATCTCCTCTAGCCCCATCTCCTTTATCTATCCCGTTCTCTTTGCTTTCCTCAGCATTTTGGGTGAATTTTTGCTTCATTAAAGCCAGACTAACAAATAAGCCAGAAGGGAAAAAAATATTGATGATTTCACTTATAGGAGGAATATAGGAGAACCAAATAAAGCATCAGGGGAAAGGGAAGGAAGGAAGGAAGGAAGGAAGGAAGGAAGGAAGGAAGGAAGGAAGGAAGGAAGGAAGGAAGGAAGGAAGGAAGGAAGGAAGGAAGGAA
>JAGFMF010011573.1:858081-928521 GCA_019455555.1 Galemys pyrenaicus
AGGGAGGGAGGGAGGGAGGGAGGGAGGAAGGAAGGGAGGGAGGGAGGGAGGGAGGGAGGGAGGGAGGGAGGTTTTATTTGATAGTGGTGAATGGTACTAGAATTTTGGTAGTGGGTACAGTGTAGCATATTCATTTATTGAGGTATGAGGGAATACTCCTAAAAATTAGATAGAATTATAAATGAAAACGTATGAGGGAATACTCCTAAAAATTAGATAGAATTATAAATGAAAAGTACATCAAAGAAATTAAAGAAAGAGAAAGGAAAATTCTTTGAAAACGGGCAAAAGTTTATGGGAGAAAATTGAATAAAAGTCTAGGATTATCTCTCCTATCCTTTTTCTCTCCTGGGGTAGAATTCACTTAATTCCCTAATTGGGGGTGCAGAAGAAGAGACTGAGCATACTCAGTTCTGTCTCTTTGAGACCCTTGGTTTTGAGTCTGCTTTCATTCAAATGGATGCTTTCAAACTAGCTTTAAAGCATAAAACCCCCCTGTGGAAGTCTGTGGTTGTCTAGTTGTGCATCTGAGCAGATGGGTTGAGAAATCTGAATCAGGGGTAAGGTTTGGGAAGCTCACTAGAAAAGTCTGAGCCATGTCCTCCTACCCAACCTTTACTGGTTACTGATTCCTGACTCTCACATCAAACTTTCAGATAGAGCAAACTCAAGAAGGGAATTCAAGGGTATTAGTTTTCCATACTACAATTCCTAAAACAAGCAAACAAAAAAATGCTTTTCACAAAAGATAATAACAACAGAAAAAAATCCTACTGACATGGACAGAGACAGAGTTTTCTCAAACACTTTTCTAGAAACATTTCAACTTATTAACATTTCTGCCTAAATATATTTTTACTTCTTGGATTCATTTACTTTCAAATGGGAAATAATCAGTAGAAAAATCATTTCTTTGATCTATATGGTATATTTATGTTAAAGTGATTTTATTAATTCTTGTATTTTTAATGAGAACCACCTGGGACTATTGATTCATAAAGTGTTTTTAGTTGACAAAAACTTCCTACCTCTTCTGGCCATTAATTCCAGTGATAACAATGTTAGACACCACCAAGCTTAGAGCTAAGTTAGTTGTACCCCCCACACACCCCACCCTCAGGGCAGTCTGTCTCCCAGGTTCACACTGATAAACTATCAAACACTTGGGTACAATTACAAGGTGACCAGACTCTTTTTCAGCTCACATTTCTTTCTTATCTTAAAAGAGATAGCACATGTGAACCTATCAAATAACTTCCAGAACTCACACTAAATTTTTCCTATAACAGTAACCTAGAATTACCCACTGAATAATCATCTCAGGCAACAAAATAAGGTGAGTTTAATACAAATTCTTTTGGTAATTTCATGTTGGCTTTTGGTACTTCTGCCTTTATTTTATTTTCTTTTATTTTCTCATCTCTGCCTTTATTTTAAAATGCAAATAAGTTTTCAGTTTTTAAATCATTACGGAGCTTTACAAAAATTCAATCTGACACTAAGCTGTAGCTTTCCTGGGTTTATCTAGCTTTTCTCTATGAAAATGGCTTCCAGACATTCCTATACACCAACTACCTTTTTCACATTTCCCTTCCTGAAACTATTCTCACTATAAGTAAAAGTGCATATATGTAATTCCAGAAAGGATAGATAAATGTATATGTCTTAGCACAGAGTATATTTGCATCAATTTGATGGGTTCTGCCAAAATAGCTGGGAAACTGATCTAATTTACCAAAACATAGCTCACTCTCAATGTCTCTCTAATAGCCTTAGCCACTTTTTATGCTGTCATTTTTCTTTACCCATCTTCTTGATATGTGAATGATGTGTGATCATTAAGCTCTCTAATCCTCTCTATATACTTTCCCCTCAAAGATGACACTTAACATCACATCTAATTATCAATTAACTTTTAATTAATCCTAAATCTATAGCCTCAGGTTTATCTCTGTCAGGATTTCTGGACTTTAATTTTCACTGAACGACATAACATGGACTTATAATAACTGCCATGTAGGCAGAAAATGAGTCTGGAAGAGAGAAAATAATGATATGCTACATCCACTGAATTAAGTACATATAACCGATTTTTAAAACAGATAGAGGATGAAGCCATTTCTTCAGTAAGATAATATTTTATCTTCCAAAATATAGCTAAAATAGATAGTCTTTTCTTAGGCTAAATAAGATTAAAGGAAAATAAGTGGGAAGCAGAGAAAGAAAGATACTGAACATGGGACTTGGCTATAGAAGGCATTTCTGGGAAAGGCCTTGGGAGAGACTTTGGGGGTACTTTGGGACTTCTGGAAACGTGGAGTGAACTAGTCAGAAGAGAAGAGAACAGAAAGATGGTAAAGATGTCCACTCCCCAATTTTGCTGAAGCAGTGTCTCAGAAGACCCCCTCACACACACACACCCCATGCCTCCAGGTGACCAGACTTAGCAGAGGTAGCCCAGGCTGTCCTGAAGCAGTTGATAAGAGCGCTGGACTGAACTGTGTGGTATAAACCATTCACATGCTGTTACATTGTTAATCATCATGTAAGCAGATGAGTGGACACAAGGGGAGGTTTGGCACAGGAATCTACAATATCATTACAAAATCATTTATTTCCATGCAGCAGTTCTTAGAGCTTCCTTTAGTCTTGTGGGAAAGGTACCTGGCTGAATTCAGGAGAACCAAACTGGCTGCCCAGCTCTGACACACTTTCTATGATCTTTATTTTTTTTTTTTTTAAAGATTTATTTATTTATACATACAAGCACTGGGGTACAGGCCAGAGGTTTGGGGGGTGAGAGGATTCACCACAGAGAGCGGGGAGCAGAACAGGCAGATCAATGGAAGTACACTGCTGAGGGGAGCAGCGGGCACAACAGGAGAGGTCTGCCACGCCATGTGGGGCCCCTCCCTGGCCGGCAGCAGGGATCGAACTCATGCTGCAGTGGCTGCGGTTTGCTTCACAGTGCGTTTCTTAACCCACTGCGCCACCAGGGAGGCCCCCTTTCTATGATCTTTAAAAGGCAAAATATTTCATCTCTTTTAGCTTCAGTTTCCTCAACTGTAAAGTGAGATTTGATCAAATGATTGTTAAATCCCTTCTAGCACTAGAATTTTTTAAATGCTGACATTACAGGGCTTCATCTTCTACTAAATAGTTCTGTGACTTCAGGCAAGTCTCAATACTTTTTGCCTCTATTTAACTTTAGGAGTTTTTAGATATTATTGTTGAGTTGGTTTTGGTGCTCACCTCAGGGATAAAAACTCCATCACTAATCTGTCCACAGTACAGTGGTGATGCATAGACTGACTGAATCAACTAATTCCACCTGCTGTACACAGGGGTCAGAAAAATGAAAAGTACTTTATGTCCAAGAGAAAATCCTATGATTTATGTATTCATGTAATAGTTTGGTGGAATTGTTCTTTCTTATTCGAGTAACTTTTCTGAAGAAGAGAAACTCAGAACTAGTCATCCCAAGACAAGCTTTTTACTTAGTGCTTCTTATTATCTACTTACTTATAGCATTATTATGAATAATAGACATAATAAGTGGATAGATGTGATTGAACTGTTTAAAAGAGAAGATTACTACTACCCTTTCATTTTTCTCTCTGTACCAATTGCACCAGAATGTTTATGTGAAATGACAAGTGTTTTTCGACCTTCACTTTTATCCTAAGTGACCAGTGATTTATCATCTCTTTCAATTTATGTTAAAATAAAAGTGATCTCTCAATGTAATTAAATCTTCCATTTTTTAAAAAGGAATCTGTTGCTTTAATTTTTCTTGTGAGAAAAGTAAAAAAATAAGTGTTTACTTTTCTACAAGTTAAATCGACATCAAGTCTAGTTCGATTATACAATCACCAAGCAGCAAGTACTTAAGTTGTGATTACTTTGGTAGCAATGGCTTTCAAATCTAAGTAAAAGGGAGTGGTTGACAATGGAGGAAATGTGCAGAATTTAAAAAAAATAATATGATGGATACAGCATTTCTTAGACATTTAGATAAGAAAATGTGATGCATTTCATGTTATTCTTCACTGTTTTCCCGAGTAACAATTGAGGGTGATTTTGCACCCTAGGGACATTTGGTAATTTTGGTAGATATTTTTCAGTTGTGGAGGAGAAGTACCATACTAATGACATTTAGGGGAAAGAGGCCAGGAATGTTGCAAAACGTTACAATGCCCAAGGCAGCCTCCACACAAAGAATTCTCTGGGCCAAAGTGTTGATAGTGTTGAGGTGGAGAAAACATGATTTAAATCAATCGGAATCTAAAAAAAGTATCATTAAAGTCCAACAAGATGATAAGGTTTGGGAGACTGCCTTTACTTTAGAGAGGAAGCAGGATTTAAGTGCCTCAAGGCTACCCCACAAAAAAAAAAAGCTGAAAACTTAAGTACTTGCTGCTTTGTGATTGTACAATCGAACTAGACTTGATTTCGATTTAACTTGTAGAAAGGACACCAAAAAATCTCCAAGAACTGTATTGACTTCAAGGCAAGATAGATATTTCTCTATGGCACAACTGCAACAAATGGAGATTTGTTTTCTTAAGCTTTCATATTACAAAAAATATAGTTTATTATATAATTATATAGTTTATTATAGAATGATGTTGACTCTGCTTCTTCCTTCAGTTCCTTGGGAGAGAGAGAGAAACATGGCGAGCAGGCAGCTTGGCAAAGTAAAAAGTCAAAAGAGCTAATTATAGTCCAGCAGCTATGAATAGAGAGTGAGTAACTTATGGTGAAAATCCATAATGATGTGATTTAAATAATACTTTTGAAGTCCTAATACAGTTGCATTTTGAGTATTTGCAGTTTTGCTACTTGCTTAATTTATTTGTAATGCATAGGTTTTTGGAGGGCAAAATATTTAATCTCTTAAATTCTTAAAGTAACGTAAACATTTCTCTAAATACTTTACTATTTGTATTTCAGCTAGATTCTATGTTTTATTACATGTGCCTAGAAATTTCATTTTAAAGGTAGGTTCTGTGGAAATAAGACACAATCTAATTTCATTTATTAAGACTTTCCAATGGGTAGTATAAAACAATACCACTATAGCTTGGAGGGATGACAAAAAGGGAGAATTAAAATTTGAAGTTGGAATTGAATATAAAAGGACAATAGGAAAGACAACTAAAGATTGAAGATACAGAAACGGTTTGTGGTAACACGAAGATGTTGAAATGACTGCCTCCAAACCACTGTGAAACACTGTGGTTCCCATATCCAATAGGATAGAGGTAACACTGGTGAGAGGAGGATTAGGTAAGGAGGTAGAGAGGAAGTAAGGGGTATGGTGACTCACACTGGGAGGTTTGAGTCAGATCTGTAAGAAGGCTTCAATTCACTTTATCTATCTATCTATCTATCTATCTATCTATCTATCTATCTATCTATCTATCTATCTATCTATCTATCTATCTATCTATCTATCTTTGCAATAGACAATGATACTAACCTCAAAACAAAAGTAATGAGTAGGGTTATAGTAGTTTCTCTGCCTTATCCATTTCCTTACTGACTCCTGTCTGCTCATTTTTGCTGGTACTTTTAGTAAGTCAGTACAATCATTGTGCAGGAGGTCTTCTAAACTCAGATTCATCTTTAAAACATCTCTCTGCTGTCCAAAGAGATGGGTAGTAGGAACTGAGCTAGGAAAGCTGAAGGAACAGTGCCATACAACAACTTGGAAGAAAATAAAAGCCACTTGCAATTTTTCCATAAAGGCATTCCAGAAAAGATTGAGGTCCTCCTGTGATGTGATCTGTAAAACTACCCTCCAAACCCATACTTCCACTTTACCCCCACTCTTGTGATAGAGTTCACTGCCAGTAAAAAATTTGTTTTCAAAGGCTAAGCAGGAAAAAAGTCATTGCCACAGTAGGATGCACCTAATAAGCCTTCTCTAGAGAAAGGAATCATTGTGTGCAGCATTTAAGCCACTAGGAGGGTCCGAGGGAGCAGCTGAGATGTAGAAATGACTAAATATCTCTGGTGGAGAATAAGTACAAAATACAGATCATTTTTACAAACACAGTATTTGAGAGTCTCATGAAAACAGGAAGAAAGTATCATTGAGTATGGTAAAGAAAACAGGATCCTTTCCTGGTTCATAAGCATGATGACTGTGTGCTCTCGTCATTGTGTGAGGTGTGCCTCCATTAAGCCTTGTTACAACATTGGCACATTAGACTTGTGACATGAAAAAAAAATTGAAAATAAAGGGTGCTTCTTGTGGGTGATGATATTTTGCTTTTGCATTTAATGAGACTCTGTTTTAGTCATGAGGATACAGGGAGATTGTGAGCTGCTGTGGGGTCAGTGTGAGGGCGGAGAAGACATTTGAAGGGAAAATAGCCACAGGCAAACAGAGGGAGAAAATATAAGGTCAGGATGCTGATTATACTGCAGCAAAGTCCTGTTCCACCTGAAACCTGGTCATTAGAGTGGCCTTCAAGAAAAAGGTGTATCCCCCAAAATGCACCTGCTACTCTGACTTGGGATTTGGGGAGACACATTTCTGGAGAGAGTCATATTTTTGTTTTAACTTTAAAACTAGAGTACCTCTGCTTTCATACACACTTATAGCCTAATACCAACAAGGCAGCTGTTGTGGAAAGAATGGCAGATTTTGAATTATATAGAAGTTCAAATTCCAGATTGACCAATTATTAACTGTAGGGCTCTAAGCAAAGCACTTTTACCTTCTTTGAACTTAACCTCTAAAAGAAAAGAAAATGACATTTTCCTATCTCAAGTATAGGTTATTTGGAAATCACTGAGGTAATATACATGAAAGTCTTTTGTAAATCTCAAATTGCTATTTAAATAGAAAGGATTTTTATCACTATTTCAGCCTAAACAGCTGTTTCTGGAGTTACTTTTCAATAAATTCCATAAAAGAGAATCATAGCACCAGCCTTAAAAACAAAATCTAGACATTTATGCTTCTCATACAAACATCTGTAAAGTGTTCATAAGCATTCTTTGACAAGTTTGTATTCAGGTTGTAACTCAAAAAGTCAGTGTGATGATACCTATTTCTCTTGTCAGAGGAGTCCTTTCTCACTTCAATATCCGCCCAAATCAAACCTTTTTGAGCTAATGAATAATTATTTTTCTCTACTCCAATCCTCTGGGCATTTACTACAAATGTCATAACTATTTTTAGACAACTGCTTTAGAAAAAGCACAGCATTAAATGGGGTGTGGAATGCTAAACTGAACAGAGCAAACAGTGTTTCCTCAAGCACAGTCAAGTAGAGTGTAGGGATGGTAATGGTGGTTTTATTGTGCTGACTGTGATGGGAAACAACACATGTTGCTATGTGAGCTCAGAAAAGGAATGGACAGCTAAGAAATGAGCTGTGGAAAAAGGAGGATTTGGATTTGGCTTTAAGAGATGGTAAGATTTAGATGGGCACAGACAGAAAGTCATTTACTTGAAGTAAAGGTTTAGAAGCATAGAATCTTGGAATGTAAGTAGACCAGTGAGACTGGAAACCATGAAGACTGTAGAAGCACAATGGTTCGTAAAGCTGATCAGCTTCAGAACGTCAGAAGGTATTGAGCCTGAACTTTATTTGGTGAGCAATGATGAATTTGTAGAGAAGGGTTTTGAAATTGTAAATGGCACTAGAATTGTACTTAAGAAGGGTAGTCTGACTGGAGAGTACAATTAAGAAGTTCCTAGCCACTACAAATGAGAACACAAATGATGAATTGGGAATGAGAAGGAAAGGGCACGATCTTGATACAGGGGGTGTATAAATAACAGGAAATAAGAAAGCATGAATGGGGGCAGAAATAGTTCTCAGGTAGAATAGTCATGAGGTTGGAAAGGGATATAATTTTAAGAGAGTAGATTTGATTAATGGTTCTCATTAAGGTATAAAACATAAATGGGAGGGATGTTACTGGCAGCCAATAAAGTCAGAGGAATCAGTGATTCTCAGGTACTTTTCAAGAAGGAAAGGTGGAGGGGGGAACAATAAATGTTCAAAATATTAGAGATATGTCACAATTTATACATTATAACAACATTGTAATTATAAAACATTAGAAATATTAATGCTTTCATTTCCATTTACCCAAATTGGCTCTGTGGAATTTATGCATAGGCAATAATAGAAGAGAAAGCAAAATTGATATGAATGAAGATGTTCATTGTAGTGTCCTTAAAATAATAAAAAAAAGATTGAAAAGTCTAAATTCTTAAATAAAAGAATAAGATAATTTGGTTGGACACCAATGTATTAACAGGTTTTAAAAAACACACTATTTTAAATGAAATAAGCACTCAAGTTTAAGATAAGGAAATATATACAGAAAAAAATGGTTGCTAGAAATAAATGTCTTTCTGTCTTTAACTGTAAGTAGCATTATGTCTCAGTAACAATGATCAATCAATGATCGTGGAAGTCTTCACATTCAACCCTCAGGGTCACCTTCTAATTAGGCTCCCCCATGTCCTCCATTTTATAGATCAGGAGATGAAATTCAGTGAGATTAAGTAATTTACCCCAAATCACAAGTTGGTATTCCTAGGGATATGTATTTCATTCTAGCACCTGTTATTTCAACATAAACAACCAGTCTTTCAGCCAGTTATAAAAAACAGCACCAATAAAACCAGTTTTTAATCATGTTATAGACAAAACAATATCTATATTTCTCTTTTTCAACTGGGTTTTGCCTAGATGTAGACATAAACATATTTTCTTTATGTTTTACCATCAACTTTTTATCCCATGAAAGATGCTAATGACTAGGTTAATATCTCCACAAAGCAAAAGATTCAAAGCATATAAAAATAGATTTACTTTTTCTGGAGGCAACATTTGGAGGGAAAAAATCTTTGTGTTCATTATTTACAAATTAAAACATAAGGCTACTTAATACAGAATTTATTTTTACTTTAATGACACACATTTATCCTTTAGGATATGATCCATGAAAATGTAAATGAGACACCTTAATAGTATTTAGCCATCATTCCTAGCAATATTTTTCTCTGTAGTGATGACAAAGAAACAGAATTAATTATCAGAAACACCCAGATAATTATGTTAGAAAGCTGTGAAACAAATGTGCACATTATGTCCCTTGAGAATTTCCATGAGAACATCTTTGTACCAGAAGACATCCGATCAACACATTTTTATTTATATCACTTGAAAATACATATTCTGGAAAGGAGAAATTACCTTCAACTTTTCTTCAAGCTCTGTGAGAGATCCACATAATTCAGTCACAGATTCAAGAACCTCCTTGTGTTTTGCCACTATTTTCTCTATGTATTTCTGCCCTTCTTCCAAACCTGAGAGGAAAAAAATCATTTTCAAAGGTCAGATAGGTAGCAGGAAAAAAAAAGAAAGCCCAGGAGTGTCTGATATAAGGATTGGGTAAGTGCTTAATGCATACTTTCTGAACAGATAAAATAAATGAGTAAAAGCACTCTAAAAAAATGGTTATTTTAGAAAAATGGTTACATATGCTATAATATGTTACTTCTATACAGCTTAAATAATGTCACCATATTAATAATCTTTAGGTAATTTAAAAAATTTTTTTCTCTTCTTCTTTATTCATATATATATTTGACATCAACTGTGGTCCCCATGGATTTCCCACCACCATTTCACCAGTGCGCCATCACCTCAGTCCCTTGTGCTCTTTCTACCCTAAACCCACTCCCTCCTCCCTCCCCACCAAGTGCCCCTATTTGTCCTTGTCTTTTTGTTTTTGTTATTATTATTATTGTTCTTTTCCTCGGTCACTAATTTGGTTCCCTTATATTCCTTCTAGGGGGGAAACCATTGGTATTTTTCTTTGCCTTCTGACTTATTTCACTGAGCATAATCTTTTCTAGCTTCTTTCATGTTTCTATGAATGAGTCTAGTTTCTTTTTTGATTGCTAAATAGCATTCCATCCTGTATATGTATCCCATCTTCTTGATCTAATCATCTGTTTTTGGACATTTAGGTTGTTTCCAGGTCTTACCTATTGTAAATAGTATTGCAATAAACATAGTGGTGCAGGTATTCTTTTCAATCAGTGTTTTTGCGTCTTTTGGGTATATTCCTAGTAGTGGGATTGCTGGATCATGTGGAAGTTCCATTTTTGGTAGTTTGAGGAACTGCCATACTGCTTTCCATAATGGTTGAACCAGCTTGTATTCCCACCAGCGGTGTAGTAGAGTTCCTTTTTATCTACATCCTCACCAACATTTTTTGTTGCTAATTTTTTTTTGATATGTACCATTCTCACTTGTGTGAGATGGCATCTCATAGTGGTTTTGATTTGTATTTCTCTGATGACAAGAGAAGTTGAGCATTTTTTCATATGCCTGTTGACCATTTGCATTTCTTCTTTGGAGAAATGTCTTTTTAGCTCTTCTGCCCATTTTTTGATTGGATTGTTTACTTTATTTTTGTTTAGTCTGGTTAGCTCTTTGTGGATCTTTGTGATAAGTCCCTTGTCAGTAGTGCTGTGTGCAAAGTTTTTAATATTCTTAAGCTCCATTTTAATTGATTTTTTCCTATTTAGAACAATGATTCTTTACTACCTAAAAAAGTAATTAAAAATAAATAACTAAAGTAGAGCATTATCTCACACCATACACAAAAACTGTCTTAAAATGAAATAAAGAATTGAATGAAAGAACTGAAGCCACAGAAAAATTTACAGTACTATTTACAACAGCCAGAATATGCAAACAACCTAAACATCCAGCAAAGATGGTAGGATAAAGAGGTGGCATATATTCACAATGAAATACTACTCAGCTACAAAAAAGGATTCTTTATTATGTGGCAACTTGCAGTGGTTATGCTATGTGGAAAGAGAGAGACAACTACTAGATATTTTACTCACATGCAGATTATAAGAAACAAAGCAATGAAACAGACAAAACCAAACCAAACCAAAACTTTGGTTCAGACTGCAGGAATTAAGGCTACCACAGTGGTTGATGGGGTGTGAGCAAATGGTAGAGGTGGTGCAGTGGATAGATAGTGGAGGGCTCTTGGTCCTCTGTGGTGGGCATGGGTGGCAAATAGGTTTATTTGAAGAAGAGTGAACCTGTACTCTAAACCATATACAGTACTACAAGCCAATCTACCTCAATTAAAAACAATAACAATATATGCTACCCTAATTCTCTCACATATTTAATCCCTGGCCAATATAAACCAGTAACTCTTCCCTCAAAATCTCCACCATCACTGAACATTCCTATTCACCTTGGCAATGTCCTCCAGAACCTCACTCCCTGTATCTGCTATCAAAACCCTACCTATTCTTCAAGGTCTACCGAAAATGCCAACACCTTTGTAAAATTATTCTTAAAATGTTTCCTAAATAGATCTGATCTCTCTCTATTAGAATAATAATAAAAATAGTCACCATATATGGCTAAGAACTTTACATGTATTCTCCTTGGGTGGGTTCTAATGTAGTTCATAAAGGAGGAAACTGAGGCTTAACAGAGCCAGAGGTGACCAAGGAACCAATTGAAGGTGCAATGATTTAAACTCAGGACTGTCAGGACTGTGCAGTTAAACTAAACTTTGCTGCACATTATCATTGGTTCATTGTGTCTTCCCAGCAGACTTGAGGTTGAAGTCACAATCTCCAGTGCCTGGGAATGGAAGTCACAATCTCCAGTGCCTGGGAATGATACTTAGTTTGGAGATAAGATCTTTATAAAGATATGAATACGCTTGAAAAAAAAAAAAAGAGGCCATTAGGGACCTAAGCAAATATGACTATTCCTTTGTAAGGCTTTCCAGTCTCCTGAATTGAGAAAATTACTTTAAGTCACCCACCAGTACCTTGTGGTGGCAGTCTTAGGAAACTCACACACATTTTATACTTTTCTGCACTTACCATATCATGACTGCTAGGACTAGATAGTGAGTTTTTGAAT
Source organism: Galemys pyrenaicus (assembly GCA_019455555.1). Taxonomy (NCBI): domain Eukaryota; kingdom Metazoa; phylum Chordata; class Mammalia; order Eulipotyphla; family Talpidae; genus Galemys; species Galemys pyrenaicus. The sequence goes on from JAGFMF010011573.1 coordinate 870,036, forward strand.
GAAGGAACCAGATTTTGCCTGTCTTTATATTAACCACTGTTCCCAATATGTAATAGGTACTCAAAAATTTTTTTTTGTGATGTATTTGTTTACATCAAAATTCTAGGTTCATAAGGGAGGGGAAGTAACAGGAAATTGGCACTGAAGATTTGAATGAGGGTATCAATGAGACGTGAGCACATATAGAGATGAAGTTGTATTCACCAAAGTATCTAATTAGGCAAATATTTAGCAAATAAATTAATTTTGAAAAAAAATAAGGTTCTGTGTAAAAATGCTTGGGTGGTCTGCAAGAATTGATATAATATTCCTGAAGTCTCTTACTTGATATAAACTTCAAAAACGCACATTCAATTCTTCCATATTGATCAGGTGCATAAATACCACTTGTTCATTCACCCAATTCATTCAGTGATTCATTTATTTGTCAAATGTTTTTTAATCACTTACTATTTACCAGTATGCAGTAAAATAATAGGCAAAATCTCTTCTATCATTGCTACACTTTAAGAACCTCTAGACGAGTAACTATATAATGTATTAATTCGTGATAAGAGTTAGCATAGAAATCAGGCAGGATATGGAGTCATACATGACTGAAGGGCAAGGTAACTTTTACAGGTTCTTTTAGAGTACTTACGATGTCCTAAATTGAATAGGTAGTGAAATGCAGTGATAAAATATATTCCCCTTGCTGACAAGGAGCTTATGGTCAGTAGAGCAGGCAGAGAAATGAACAGGCAATTATGCTACAGTGTGAAAAGTACAACAATAGAGAGAAACACACAGTGTTGTGAGAGCAGAATGCCACCAAAAGTTTTAGTGCACTTAAACAGAAACTATAGTGAGAATGAGACATCCCACTGATTTTCATTAATTTTTTCCTATCTTTATTATTTTTTATGTGTTCATCCTTTTCCTTTGGAAACTCATGAGCATATCATCTGAGTTCTCTGGCTTATTGCATACATGACAGAAAGGCAAGGGGAAACTTTCCAGCTCTTTCTTATATCCAAGAACTATACCCCTTATATAAATGACAGGGCTGCTATTCTAACTTTATACCAGTTAAAATATTACTGAGGTTTTTATGATTTTCAAGGAATCATTCTAACAAACATTAGAATGTTTTCTGCCCACATAAATTGAGAATTGTGCTAGTTTTATTACTCTGGAGGTGAACAATGAGAATGAGGGCAAAAAGAGAACAGAGAAAGAGGGTTTACATAAGGTAGTTAAAAGTCAGCTGGCTACATCTTCTGCTTTCAGAAGTTCCTTCCTCTATTCCCTATTGTTTACTTCTGTAAGTTGTGGGCTTTTCATGTTATTCTTTTGCTGAATAGATTGGTGTGGGAAGGACCCTGAGGCTAGCCACCCTCTGTTTTTCTGCTGGATTAGGTTGACTATTGTTTAGTTTGGTGGCAAATCACCAAGTGCTTTAAAAGAGACCTCACCATATAAACATTGAGCGAGGTCGCTGATCTCCAGAAGCCTTTTTTCTTGCTGAGGCACTGAAGGCGTGATGAACTTATTGAACTGCTGGAGGAGAATTTCCACAGCTTCCTTTGTCTTGCACTCTGTGGAAAATTTTCCAACTCTTATGACTGTGGCACTTGCATCTTCATACCAGAAATGACACTAAATTATAATGAGATAAAGTGTAGATTAGGGGCTCCATTTCTAAAGTATGAAATTTCCTTTACCCTTAAATTTTATATTCATATTAGTTTGAACTTTCTAAGTCATAATAAAGAAAATCTTAAAACAATGGCCATATACTTTTGCACTTGGATATTAGAATCAGAAAAGAAAAGTATGGACATACACTTGATGCTCCTGTATTCTTATATTTGCCTTAAATATAATTCTAATAGGAATTTTGCAGACTTAGAAGAACAGGAAGTACAAAAATCATATGGCATTAAAAAGATCCAGGAAAGAAAATAAAAAGCCCAAACATGTAAAATCCAGTCTAATTAACTGAAATAATTAATAATACATTAATTAATATCTGATTAACATTCCAATAAATAATTTTGTTGTAAAGAATGGGGATTTAGTTAATGGGCTGAGGAAATATCATCTAAAGAACAGCTCTCCACCTTTCTTTTATAGAAGATACTTCATGATATTTTCAATGCACAGTGGAGAACTGAGACTGTTCCTCACTCCATATAAATAACTATGATGGAAGTATATGCCTGACCAAGGTCAGAAACACTTATACTGGGTGAGAAATAGAAAATCAAGATTGTGTTAGGAATTGGCTTTAAATAAATGTCACAGAACTACAGCAAATCTATATATCAGATATGGAAGAATAATCATCTTGATCTTTCTTAAAGCAGTGCTAAATCTACAAAGTCAACTGTATTAATGTAAAAAGAGACATTTTGTATCTCTTAAGACAAGGTTACAAAGACACTCAAGAACTTAAAAGTGTAGAGTTTCTCCAATATGAAGTGTGCAAATAACTAACTATAACTTGTCAAATTTCATAAATTTTTTTGTTTTTATCATTTATCCTCTTCACAAAGGCAAAAATAGCACCAATAGCAATTTTTGTACATGAAAAAAATCCCAGGATCATTTAAAAAAGTATTTTAAAATTCTGTGAAATAAATAAGCCACTTTGAGTACCGAAGACAGATATCCAATTGTGAATATAATTCCATGATGGTTAAACATTCTTGGTTGAAGAGATTATGGAAAAATCAGAAACTATCATGTGGTTTGTTACTGGTAAAAGTAAATTTGTAAACTCTTTTTGAAGAATAACTGGACAAAACAACCAAAATTTTGTAACACTTACCCACTTTGGTCCAGCAACTCTAAGAAATTATCCTACAGAAACAATCATGCAAAGGAGCATGGCATGTGGGTTAATAACAACCATAGTTAATAAAGCCTTATTTTAAAGTAGCAGAGTAATTTTTTAAAACAGCATTATAACATGGATACCATTATGACAAAATACCTCTTCTATCATCTCCTGAAGATGCTCAGTTAGGTCCAAATTCTTCTTGTAGTCTTTCACACCTTTGTCAAATTCATCCACATGCTTTTGCAAATCCTTCATGGCTTCCAAAAGAACATTAACTTTATTATTTGGAGAATTTAAGAGAAAATCAGTTTTAGTCTCAACTTTTTCCATTTTCTTTTTCAAAACCTGTGCAAAAGAAGTTTTAAAAATAACATTCAATTTTTATGTATGGGACTTGTTAGAGATTAAATATTGCGAGAAAAACTTGAAAAAATTCTATAGTTTTCCAGTTACTAGTGGAAATATTGGAATATTATTGGAATATTCTATTGTATTATAAAATAAAATCATAATTGTTACAAGTGCATTTGGGAAAGAATAGATTTTTCTTCCAGATATTTATGGATTTAGCATTTAGCAACATACACACAATTTACGATATACCAGGATCTATTATAGATTTGGCGAATGATACTATAATATGGAAAAAGACTATGATCATAAAATCAAATTTTTTTGTTTTCCTCAGTTAGTTTACTGTTTCCTGGGAAAGACATTTAAATAACTTAGCCAGTACGTGTGACAAAGTAGGTATCAGGCTACAGGAACAATGTAGTCATCTCCTGGCATACATGAGTGCCAAGAAAGGAACAGGGTTGTGCAAAAGCTCTGTGTGTGTGTGTGCGTGTGTATGTGTGCATGTGCACGCATGCTCTGGGGAAAGAATGGAAGCAGGGAGACTGCGTTGTTTGGCAGTTCTGGGGCCATCTTAGGAGATAAATCAGTTATTACATAGTTTACAGAAAGAACCCAGTTTTTTTTTAAATGGAAAACAACCCTTTAAGCCCCAGTGCTATTTTTAAAAAGCGAAGCATCTAGAATTGAAATGCAGAATGATTTTGCAATGATTATAGTATATGTGTGCATGCACACCCTCTACACACATGCACATGCACCCATGTGCACACTAACAAACATTCTTGATACCTGGACTTTTTCAGCATACATGTCGACTTGTTGAATTTGATATTTAAGAGCCTTCAGGTTCCGAGCCTTTTCATTTTTCTTGGTGTAGTTAAACTTTAAATTGTTGAACTTCTTTTTTATATCTTTGAATGACTCTTTGAGCTGCAGTTCAACAAAAAGAAAAAAAATCACATTTTTCCTTAAAATGTGAACACTGACTGATATTCACTTGAAATAAATAAAAATATTGAAGCATTTCAAAATATTCACAATCTTCAAAACATATTCAGGGATTCCACGTTGTTCTGCTAAGTGAACAAAAATGTGAATTTGAACATATCCCCCAAATATAATAATATAGATTATTCCAGCTCTATATAATATGTAATTTATAATATGGGGGATTATAGTTATAGATTATCCTTTGGACTCTAGGCAAGAAATTTTCTAATATTGTAGACTTACAATGACGCTATTTTTTTCTTATTTGTATTTATTTAATATCATTTTTTACGTTCAGTCTATTCTCTGTGTGCTAATATTTGTCCAGATCCTTTTACCTCCTGATGTTCTCTTATAGCCATCACATATAAATTAATATGATTCCAAGGACCCCTCATGTAGCAGAGGTCAGTGATGTGTCAATATTTGGCTCACCTACAGTAGGATGGAAAAGGTGACCCAGGTTGAGATTTAGTAGGAAAGAAACTTTATTGGTTCAAATCCAGCTAACAGCCAATTTTAATGAACAATTTTTAGAAGAGATTTATTTCTTAGATAGAGGTAATTAAAAACTTTAAGAACCATTCAAAGACAGAAAAATAAAGTGACAGCTGTTGCCAGGGCTAGTTTGTGTATGCAGAATAAGTAAATGGGTACACAAAGAGAACAGGACACGGAACATGGCAAACTTAACAACAGTTCACTTAGCCGATGAACTGAAATTCAGGTCAGCTCCACTAAGCACACCACTTTCTGAGCTTTTTTTCCTATATTTAAAAAGGATAAACATACTGATGGGCAACTATCTATATTATCAGCAAAGAGGTACAGAAAAAAACATTCTCAAGTAATATGGAAGCACTGAACAGCAGGAATGAACATTATCATGGTTAATAAATTTGAACTATCTAAGAAAAGCAGAAAAAAACATTAAAATTATTTTCAGTGGCAGCAAATGAATTATCTGAGAGGGAACAAAAACTGGGACCATGCTGGATTTTAGACTTGTAATGGCAGAAAAACATAACTGTCCTAGCAAATGCTTGCTTTCTCATGATGCTTATTTCAAATTCTGCATATTATAAAGTAAAACTTTAACCTATCCTTAACTTTTCTTATCTACAAAACTGTGGGAGATTTGCACACATGAATATTATACTAATGTAATTTAACCATCTGACATACCTATACCTAATCATTGTTGTTATATAGTAAGTGAAATTATTGAATATTAGTTTTCAATTGCAAGCACAGACAACATAAAAGATTTAAAACAGTTAATCAGTGATGTTCAAAAGAGTAGAAATAAATAGAACTTTAAAATTTGAAAACTATTTCTCCATTTGAATTCAGGAAAAAAATCAAAAAATCATATTCAGTTGACATGTATATGAAATAACCAATTAATATTTAAATTCTCCGATATTCACTGTTTTAATACACATGCATTGGATTTTAATCAAAAAGGACAAATGATGGTAATTTTATAGGATTGAGCAATAAAGGAACTACATCTTTAGTGTCTACATAGAACTTTTCTTCCCTGAAGCTATAATCTGCAACTATAGGTGTAATAATGACCATGTTTGAGGAAATGAGAGATTCTCCTATTAAAATACATCCTTTACTGGGAGCTATTGTTTTAATGAGTACAGTTTCAGTTTGCAATGATGAAAAAGTGCTGTAGAAAGATACTGATAATAGTTGTATAATACCATGAATATATATTTAGTAAACTGTCCTTCAACTGATTAAGATGGAAAATATTATGTTTTTTATATTAAAATTTTAAATAAATGAAATATTTTCTTTAGATAAGGTAAATAAAACAGATTAAGAATAATAAAAAATTAAAAATTAAGGGGAAGAAAAAATGCACTCACTAATATTTACTCATTAGAAAAATTTATTACTATGCAACATAATATATATAAGTATAATATATAGTTTCTTACTGTAACATGGTATTTATTATAAACTTCCATTTAAAGAAAGGAAGTGGGACTCTGTTATCCATCTGCAAACCAGTGAGTTACATCTGCTTGTTTTAATGGGAAAGATCAACATCTATTTGAAACTATGTGATGAATGGAGAAAGAGTGAACCTTAACACTTTAATTCTACTTTGGATTAAGAAATTTAAGAGTGATCAATGATAAGTGCAATTTTATTCCTATTTGCTTGAGAATGCATATAGTTCCCCTGAAGATGATTTATAAGGCCACAGAATGTTCATGGCACTGTGGATAGGTGAAATGGGTTCATCTTCTTTTTGACACATGAGCTCCTTTGACAAAGTTGCTGGTACTTTTTGGTCTCATTGGAACCTGTTTCAAATCCCAGGCCTTTCCCAGCTCAGATTCATGACCATTGCAGACACAAGTGGAAGGCAGCGAGCATCAGCTGCCTTCAGCAAGATTTTCAGAAAAATCTACCCATGTCTAGTACTCTCACCTGCACATTCCGATAGGGAAACTTCAACTCCCATCTAATCCCACATAACTTGTGTTCATATTTTTAAAGGAACCAAGTGCCATGTTGCTTGGCTGTGGTATCCTTGTTCATGCAGCTGTTGCTAACTTTAGTTAGCTTGTCAACAATGGGGAATGGTGGAGACAGTTAAGACAACTGTTCAATTTGAGCACATAACTAAAAAAGAAAACATGCAAAACTTGGGGCAAAGGAACGTTTACACTACTGGAAGTTTTTTCATGTTATAATTCGTAGTAATAATATTTTTTCTAATAATGTGATTTTCCTATTTTTCTACTTGCTTAGCTCCTCTATGTTTGCTATGGAATAAGGAGACTGAGTTAATATAGGTATCATTTGAAAAAAAATCATTAAGACTATAAGGTTTTAGTTCTTTTGAAATTAGTAGAATGAGTAGTTCCCAGGGAGCAGAAAGCCTTTCTCATGGTAAGGAAAGAACAAGCTTCTTTGAAAAGCAGCAGGAAAGGAAACTGATGACAGTGAGGTTGGCTTGCTATTTTTAGTCTTGACAGAACTGGTTGAGGCAACTTTGGCACGAGAATGTATTATTTGTAAGTCTTGGCTGGCAAGGCCTATTTATGTGAGGGACAGAGGGCATTTTAAAACTGAGGAAATGCATTTAAAATGAAAGCCTTTCATTAGAACTAGGTCACATGCTTGGCCAGATGCAAAAACACAAAACAAGTCTTGAATTTTTATTTCTCTTAATGTCCACTTTTTGAGTTTCATTTTTACCCACCATTTTGCCACTCTAAAAAAAAAAAAAGCTTTCTGACGTTCATTTTCAGTAACAGAAAGCTTCACTGTTATCATCTCCCAGGAAAGCTTCCATTTGAAATGAAGGAACCCAAAGATTCATGATTTAACCCAGATGACTTGCTATGATTATCACTGGTAAAATATTAAGCCTTAGTGCTGGCGAGGTTTTAGGACAAGACTTTCTTGGCCTCCCTCCCATTCAGCAACCACATGGTTGTTCTCTGCTTAAGGCCAATCTTGGAGCAGCAGCAAGTCGGGCAGATTGGAAAGAGAAGACGATTGCTCTTTTTTAAATAGTAGGTGGCAGGATGTCTCAGTGGAAGCTATTTTACCCATTCTGCAAGTTTGTGTTTTTATAATATATTTAAGTTTGATTTTCTAGACATAACTATGATTTTAAACTTCAGTTCTTATATTCTTCAGGAAAAAGTATCTTCTGCAGATGTTCAACATAAAACTTTTAACCCTACGGAACGGTCATTTTCAGAATAAATTCTAGTTGTTCTCATCCTCTCAAACATACCATCCAAAAGAACCCAAAGTCAGGCCCAATGATCAGCTGTGACTGAGAAGTCCCATGGGCATTCATTTACCCTGAACTCCTAAGTTTCCCAAGGATTTTGATAATGTTATGACACATAGTCATCATGAATATATTAGCTGAATGACAAGGCTCTAGTTCCTTTTTTTAATGATGAATTGGGTTAACAATCTTGAAATAACTGTACTACATCATGGTGCCAGTCCCATTGTGTGGTTTTGCATTCTTTTTCTGCTTCCTTCCTTGCCAGTGAGTGGTTGTCAGGATCATTCTGTCATTGTGTGAATGACAAAGCACTGTGCAATGTCAAGAGGTTTAATTTGAATAGCTGTGTGTGTGTATCTACAGCAGCACCGTTCCCCTGTTGTAATTTATTTGCTGCTTCTAATCTGCCTTGTTTCCCTGGAATTCAGACATTCCAAATTGACAAAAGAATTTGCTTAACTGGAACACAAAAACACAAGACTGATATATGAACATACACATACATACACACGCAGACACACACACACTAGTCCTTTCTTGCTTCCTTCTTGGTGGGTGAGACATCGTTACAGTGTAAAAACTTCATGCTGAAATAATTATATGAAAACGTCTATTTGTAAAATTTATTTTGAGAAAATAGATTCCAACCCAATTCTATCATTACTATTCTTTTCAGCAAAGTAATTGCTTGTGACCCATAATGAGACTCCAGTTACAAATTTCCATTAACATCATGTAAATGTAAAGATAATTTTTTGGGTCAGGTTGCAAGAGGAAAACATGCTTAACATTAACTCATTACATTTCTAAATGAAGATGTGTAAAGAATGAGTAAGTAGTAATGTTCTGTCATGTAATATGGCAGAGAATGTCTATAGTGTTTTGTATTAACAATTTACTTATATTTCCAGACAAGAAAATATGCAGCAAAATTCAATATTCACGCATATAAATGTAGCTCCATGAGAAATGGATGGGAAACAACACAAAAGCTGGCAGTCTGAGGCTTTGTTTTCTAGTAGGTAAACATGGAGAAAATCAGGTTTTATAATTTCCTTTGTTTTCCATGGTGTATGAAATTAGAAAATAATATTTTAGTCAATGATAATTAAGTTCCCAAACTATGGTTATTTTTCTCTAAGGAATGTCACATCATAAAAATCACATTTGGATAAGAAGTGACTTTTAAAAAATCATTTTGCCTTGAGGCACTGAGTCCTTTTCTAAGGGCCTTTAGAAAAGTTAATATCATATAAGTTAGTCATGGCATTGTCAAGATAACCAACTGAATTGTGCTATGTATCAGATCATACAAACAGTTTATAAAAGATATGCAGACAGGGGCCTCCTTGGTGGCACAAGGGGTTAAGTTCCGCACTATGAAGCATCTGCAGCCACAACAACATGAGTTCGATCCCCAGTCAGGGAGCTGACCCACATGGTGTAACAGACCTCTCCTGCTTCACCCGCTTCTCCCCTCAGCAGCATATTTCAGTCAGTATGCCTGTTCTGTTTCCCGCTCTCTCTCTCTAGTGAATCCTCTCATACCTCAATACCTCTGGCCTTTACCTCAGTTCTTATATGCATAAATAAATATAAAAAAATTCAAAATTTATATTAAAAAAGATATGCAGACAATAAGCAAAGAAGAGGAAAGCATAGAAAAAGTATACATTCAACAGCAGACCATACAGTGGTTAAATGGGCTAAAATACTAAGTGATATATGTGTTGATGTCCAATAAAGCCTTTGGCCCCAAACAAAGAACAGTAAGTGTAGGTGTCCAATATAATTAACATTTGGTATCTGGCCATCTGTTTGTGTTCTGATATTCCCATTACAAACTAGAACATACATATCTCAATTTTACTAAAAGGTACAGAAAATATTCATTTTGAGGAAAAGCTAAATATCAGATGGTTTCACTTATTTGCATAATAGGGAAACCAAATGTAGGATCAGGAAAAAGACAAATCTTGCAGGCTGAGCACAGACTTGAGCATACAGCAGGGGAGTGAGAGGGATCAGAATGCAGAGGGAAGAGCACAGAGACTGTGGTGACTGATCACGGGTGCTATGGTGGTGGGAGAACTACGGTGACTACACCTGAGGGGAGAAAGCAAAGACTGTCCAAAAATGAACAACTATGAAACAAAATAAATATAAAAAATAAAAACAGTATAAAAATGCTACATAGTGACATGTCTGTAGTATCTCCACAAGAAAGGACAGAGGAAAATGGACCAAAAATCTTCAAAGATCCTTTCTAAGTAAAATTGTAACTTCTAGCAAATATTAGTTAAATTTGAAGTAAATGCAAATAAGAAGAGCAGTTCTTTTAATATTTAAGACTATGGTCTTGTGATATCTGACTCCAAAAACTTGCATATATCTGGTTGCTTATTCCTGTTACAGAACAGACAATCCTAGGGCATCCCTACTATGACTGGAAGGGACATCTGTTATCCCTGCTGGCTGGTTTCCAGTGCAGGCTCATCACGAGGCATCCCTGTAAATAGAACCACTCTGGGAAGGACCTGAACAAGGAGACCCAAGTCCATGAATACCATAGCACTTAGGGAAATGGAAACCAAGCCATGGTGGGGGTGGGGGGTGGTGGTGGGAAGATGGGGATAACCCTTAGCCTGCTCCACTTGTGCTTTCAGTAAATACAGAGCTAAGAAGCACTGCAGAGGAAGATTTACAATTCTACAAAAATATACCCAAAGAAAAGAAAACAAACAGAAAAAAACAGAAGAAGAAAAGGAGGATGAGGAGGTGGAAGAAGAGGAAGATAACTAGGAAGGAGAAGAAGGAGTATGAGGACCAGGAGGAGATGAAACAGACAACTTTGGGGAGACAATAATACAAAAAGTTGTTTCCATGGCTGTAATTCTAAATTTTATAGCCTTGGGGAGAAAACTACTCTCCTTAAGATCATTTTCTTTAACAAGACCTGTACAAGACCAGAAGGAGACCATTCTATTACTTACACAGTAGACTCAACTATGGGTTAAACTTTCACTGAATTAACCCAAACTGATCCCCTGAAATACAGACCGAGCAGAGGCTCTGTAGTCCTAGCCCAGTGCTAAGTTAGAGATCCTTATTGATGTCAGTTCTTGTCTCTCTCCTTTTGAATAGATCCAAGTAGCTTCTCCTACTCTCTTCCCTCTCACTTTTCTTCAGTCATGCTCCCTTCCTTCATTTACCTGCAGTATATAAAGTTATGGCCCACAGGAAAGGGCATTTCAGAGTTAGGCCATCATTCAAGTTTAGTCATGTTTTAAACTGTGTTTTAACATTTGATAGTATTTGGCACTTGTTGGGCCTATTGGATAAACTGGGCATAGACAGAATGTTCAAAAGGTTTTACTACTTCCATTTCTCCCCATTTCTCTCCAATGATTATGTGCTAATGGACTCAAATATTTTTTCTGACCAGAGATAAATCTGAAATTATATGTTCTGCTGCCAATTTCTTGTTAAGATTCAGGAACTTTGCTATCCTGATTTGTGTTTCCCCTCTTGAACAAGTAAGCCTTGGAATGGAAAATTTAGTTAGAGGAGGGTAGTGGCGGTGATTCAGTAATGCCTGGGCTTGGGGTTTGGGTAGAATGGAAGGAGAGGAGATGGAATCACAAGTGTGTGGGGAGTGTGAACTTGGAGAACTACTTTCATCTGTTATTTCTTTCTCTCTAAAAAATGTTTTGCTATAAAAGCCACTTGGTACACACAATTTAGAAACAATAACCAAACAACCCAATCAAAAAATATACTCTTCTCCAAGAAGACATTCAGATGACCTACAGGCATGTGAAAAATCTTTAGCCTCACTTCTTATAAGGAAAAAACAAATCAAAACCACAATGAGTTACCATCTCGCCCCTGTGAGAATGGCCTATATAAAAAAAGAATGGAAATAACAAATGTTGATGAGGATGTAAAGAAAAGGAACATTCTTCTACTGCTGGTGGAAATGTAATTTGGTAAAGACTATATGGAAACTGGTATGGAGATACTTTCAAAAAACATGGAAATACCATAAGGCCCACCAGTAGCTCTGCTAGGTATTTCTCAAACTCTAACATGAAAAGACTTAATTCATATCTATGTTCATAGCAACATTATTCACATTATCCATAATAGCCAATCATGGAAACATTCTAAATGCCTGACAACAGATGACTGGATAAAGAAATTGTGGAATATATATTCAATGGAATACTATTCAGCTATTTAAAAAGATAAAATAGTGCCTCTGGGAACAAAATGGATTGATTTTGAGGTGACTATGCTAAGTGAAATAAGTCAGAAAGTGAAAGATGGATACATTAATTCGTGGAATATAAACATCGAAGAACACATGCTGGGAAAACATAAAAAAATTCTTAGACTCTGAAAAATAAACTGGGTGACAAAGGGAAGAGGGGGGAGGGAGAAGAGGATGAGGAAAAAGGGGGCTTGTCTCTAGTACCAGAGCACTGGTGGAGGGTGAATGAAGTATGTGTCACACACACATGAAGGTGTGAAAATGTGCCCCTAATGTTATATAGAGATGAAAATAACTGACAAATTGATAATAAGATTAAAAAAAAACACTAAAAAAAATAAAGCAATTCACTTTGGGTAAATTAAAACCAATTACTAGACTTTGATGAAAATTCTTGTAGCCTCTGAAGTAGAGTCTGCTCCAAGTCCCTCAGCACACCTTCACCATGAGTCAGACACTTAAATAGAATCTCAGCAGGCTGGAACTGGTCATAACAGGATGGTGTCACCCTTTCTGCCCTGACAGTGTATACACTCAATCAAATGACAGCTAGGGGGGCTGGGAGTGGGGAAGCAAACAAAAAACTACAATTCTACATTCTAGGATTTTTCTACCCATTGACAACATAACTAACTTCAACAAGTTTGGGAGTTTGAAATTTGTTCGAACTTTCTGAGCCCTGAGGCCATTGCCTGCTGGATTAAAGGTCAGAGGTGAAGAAAAAAGTCTTCTGAGTTCATGTGGTGTGAGAGTATGCGCATGCCCAGGTGGTGCTGTAAGTTCACAGCAGCTTTGTCAATGGCCCCTTTCCACCTTGCTGCCCCACCTCATTTATGTCATCCCTCGTGGTGCAGTATTCTAAGCTGCAGGTCAGGGTCTGTTCATACTCCTCCACTTTGGCACACAAGTTCACACTGTCCCTCTCCAGCATGTCCAGCTGTTGCTGCAGGCTCTTTGCAGAGACATTAGAGAAGTTCTAAAAGTGAAAGAGACATGGAAGTTAGAGAACCACTAAAGCCGCTATGAGAGAAGCATGCTGTTTACTTGCATTATGAAATTCATAAATGACATTAAAAAATAGGCTCCTGATTTATTTTATCTTAAGCAATTTTCAATATAATTATTTCAGAAAGAAGCCAGACACCAACACGATGGGAAAGGCTAAATGTTACATTTCTAGTCTTGAAATTTTAGATTTGAAGATTTGCTCATCATATCCAACTCCTCAGAGACACCATTCATTATGAGGTATAATTTTTACTTCAAAAGGCATAAAATATGCATTAGAAACATTTGACTTCTGCACTATAATTTTCCCGTCATCTTGAGCTTAACCTCAGGTTCATTATGCAAGTGCTCCAATCTCCGCTCAGCACAGAGGGCTTGGAGGCCAAGGCCACACTGGATGGGAGAACAATTTACATTATTTGTGCAAAATGAGACACCTGACTTTTTTTTTCCATTTTAACATAAATTTACTAATAATATGAAACTCTTTACAAAGAAAGTTCTTTCTTGATAGAAATAGAATTGATTAACAGTTTAAACAAATACTTTGTGTTCAGTGCATTCCATATGGTTTAGTGGTTATCTTAAATGAACTTTGAAATAAAATTGGCCATTATTGGATAGGATAAATATAATATTTTTTACCCTTAAATTAGGAATTTAAGAAGGTTTTAAATAAAATAGTCAGAGCCCCTATATATTATTCTTGAAAATTGGATCTGGAGCCTTCTCTTTTAGGCTCCACTAGTCAAGTGGTATAACGCTGAGTCGGAGACTGGGCCCAAGCCAGGGGGTAGCCAAGAAACTTGGGCAGCTCCATTTTGGCATTTTATGGACAAAGCAGTATTTCTGAGTCTCAGAGTCTTCAGCTGTTAAATAAGGATTCTGAGTTAAATGATGTCTAACACTCCAGATCTGAAATGCTAAAACAGCATTGCCCAATAGATATATAATATGGGCCATATACATTGAGATTTTCTAACCATATTAAAGTTATTATTATTATTTCTAGCCATACTAAAAAGAAAAAAAGGGGTGCAATTACTTTCACATTGTTTATTTAACCAGATTATGTCCAAATATCATCCTTTTAACATGTAACTAAATATTTAAAAAATTAGTAAGTTTCTTTTTCACAACAGTCTTTGAAATTCTGTGTGTTTCACACTTAGAACACATCCCATTTTTGTTAAATTTCTATTAGAAATGTTTGATTTGTATTTAAATTTGATGTTTTATAGTTTAAAACATAGATTCATACATCCAAATTGGTTCCAGCATATTTAAAACTTTTTCAATAACTACATTGTCAGCTTTTAAATTTAAATTAATTAAAATTAAATAAATTAAAAGTTTAATTCTTTAGTTGCACTAGGCATATATCAAATGCAAAAAAGCCAACTGCTATATTAGACAACACAGCTCTATAATTTTTATAATTAGCATAACAGATGTATTAAACAAAACTTTTATAGTCACATTTTTATTAATTTCTTTCTTTTCTACAATTGGTAGGGACTTGTCATAAATAACTATTCCGATGTTTTGATGTGTCTTTCAATTTTTTTAAACACAAGGCCCTCTTAGGTGATATGTGTAAGTACATTTTTATCTTATATTATCTTTATTTTTCAAGTTATCACTTTTTAAAATTTTTCAACTTATTAATCTATTTTTAACCGAGGTAATATTGGAGTATCCCTATCAGGTATTACTCACCCATAGTTTATCATAGACCACTGTGCTTTCTCCCTCTTTGTTGTCTCCCCTCTTTTTAACCCTCCCCACCTTGGTTCTTCAGTCTATAGTCAGCTACCAGTTAATAGTCAGATAAAATAGAGCTGAAAAAAAATATGTATTTTAATTTAACATATATTAGACAATCTTATTTCTTTCATGTCAGAGCCCAGTTCTCAGCTAGGATTAGGGGTGATGAAAATAATCTAATTTGCTTACAGATTGCTGCAGTGATGAGATGCTGTCCCTTCCCAGGGAAAGGGCCAGTGTATGGAGGTGGTCCATGTGGGCCTGCTTTTCCTGTGAGCGACTGAGGTGAACCTGGACCTCATGAGCATTCTCCAGTCCCTTTGGCTGTTCTAGAAACTCTAGTTCTCTTGATTTGATGAGACATCCCAGCTGGAATTTAGGACATTAACAGTTAACCGAAATTTCATTATTATTTTAGGAAGAGAGATCATTTTTTAAAAGTCTATTTCTTATAACAAATTTTACTAGCCAGTCAAAATGCCATCAAGCCCATCTATAATTATTACTATTATACCATGTGTATGTCAATACAGTAAAATTGAGGGGCTAACATTGTCAGTTCTATTAAAGAATAAAACACTCCATTTGATCCTAGCTTAAAATTTTAGCAAGATCTACGCCTGTGAGCTGAGTAAATTCAAAAGTTAGTTTTAAGGATATCAACACCTTGCATTTGCCATTAATACAGGCTATTAGATGAGAAGTTTGAGTAAAAAGGCAACAAACAAATATTTGCCGAGAACTCTACAATGTAAGGTATTTGAGATACAAAAAAAAAAAAAAAATTGAATAAGCTTTCTTCCTTCAAAGAGTTGGTGAAAAATGATCTATGTTTAAAAGTAATTAGAAATCAAGATGTTAAAAATGACAGTTGTTTGCAATAAACAATGAGTGTTCCAGGCACTCAGCAGAGAGAGAAATCACTTCAAGTAGACAGCCTTTTGGGAGGAGGGCTTAGAGGGTGGAAAAAAAAAAGAGAAAAGAACCTGAGATAATGACAGCCTACGAGTCATATCCACTGCCTTTGAGAGACATGGAAAAGTTTAGATTAGCTAGAATATGAAGAAGAATAGAGAAAGATTGCTGGTTTATAGGAAGCTTCTTATATCAGAATGAGTAATTTGGTCTTTATTACATGGCAATTTTTTAATTTACAACTAAGGATTCTCTAAACATCCATGACAATTCTTACCTCTTCCTTGACTTGATGGAAATGAATTACTTTGTACAAGATATTGTTGTAATCTTGGATCCTCTCTTTCTGTTTTTGGTGGAGGTATATAAGGTCCTTCAATTGTTGAGATTTCTCTTTCACAGGAACTCCTTTGCCACTTAACTTTTCTGATTCTTTTGTAATGTACTGAACCTCATTACTCAATTGCTAAAAAGTTAAAAACAATGAATCAGTTTTTAGAGTTTTTTTTTTAATTTTGAAATTGAATACATGAGGATCTAAACAAATCATTTTCTCATGTTTTAATGTTTTATTATGAACTACTCCCTGGGAACATTCTCTTAAATTTAGGCATTATACTTGATGCTAGAGATATAGTACTGTATCCCCTATGCTCAGAAATTTTAAAAGTATATATTAGCAATGCAAAGATATTTCATGGATGGTGAAATGAGTTATTATTTTTAAGGCACACCAAATATTCTAGCGACTTGTTAAGTAATGATAAACTTATTTTATGAAGATAGAATCATCTCTGACATTAATAAAGATAAAAATCAGGTGGTATAATAGCACCTAGAAAAGACAAGTTTAAAATCTTATTGGGGAATTATTAGTGCATTGTGATAAAAGAATAATCAGAATGGTCCACCAGCACATGAACCGTCTGGCATCACAGAAACACTGCTTTAAAAACAGTCACTCTAGAATCCACAAACAGCTGCTGGATGTAAGAAGGGACAAACCATCTTCCCTCTGTTCAGGGGGAGAACCTGCAAAAAGTGGATAACTCAAAGAGGAAGTCGCTCTAATTTCATGGGTCTAATATCAAAGATAAATATAATAGGGATGATTTAGGCTAAGAGATAATTTAAGAGAGAGTAACCTAATAGGGTGTTCAAGTTGAAATTCAGCATGTGGGCACCAAATACACACAGATCACTGTGACAGAGCTTGAGAAGGTTGGCAAAATTCCCTGATTTGGAGGCATTTACACACACACACACACACACACACACTCATGCATGTACAAGACATTCATGAAACTCAAATATGCATATAGCACAGGTTATTACCAAAAACCTAACACAGGTTAGGTTAGCAGAATTTTCTGAGTTTGGGGGAAAGAGTTCACTTTAGGTTACAATGATGTGTGCTTTTGTGGTTATTTTGGGGGATTGGTGCAGGGCGGTTAAATATTATATCATATAACTCAAAGGACCCTAAAGTAGATATTCCCTGAAGGGAACCTAAATCTTCTTATTCTGGGAATCCTTAAAGTCAGTATTTAGAAAGTCATGACAGACAGAAAGTTATCTTAATTTTGCAGCTAACAAGAAGAATTCAGGCAGGAGCATAACATGACTGGCAACATTTTTGACTGTAGTGTCAATGCAGGAGCAACAGGAGATGGGGGCAGAGAAGGCACTGGAAGTCTGAGCCTGGGAACATGACTCACTGTTTTCTTTCTCATAGCCAATGGCTCTCTGAGAGGGGGAGTAGAGGAACACAGCACAGTTCCTGGGAGGGTATAGGATCCTGCCAGAGGTGGAGATGGTAACATCACAGAGGCAATTTTAGGGGCAGAGGGCAGACATGTTAGAGGTTGTCCATACTTGTTCGGAAATAGCTCAACCTAAAATACATCAATATTCTTTGTAGAAATAATCTGAGTTTATATTATAATAAATGCATTGATAAGGAAATAATCTAAATTAAAATAATCTAAGATAAGGATGTATTTAGGACATTTTGGAGCCTGAATGTTTGCGTATCATGAAATACAGAATAGTAGAGAAAATCAGAAAGAAAAATGTGTTTTTAAAATGGTTTTAAACAAGCTATTTTAAAAAGTAGTAATTTACCAGTCAATTAAAATTTGTTGAGTAAGCCTCAACTGAAAACTTAAAAATAATACAAATGCAAATGGAGGATTGCAATCAAAAAGTAAAATAAAATAAAAATGAAAATATAGTTTTCATTTTACTTTAAAAAGAAGTTTAAAAATTTTTTTTCCTCATTCACTCAAGTGCATCCAGACTTTTTTTTACCTGGAACTGAGACTTGATTTCATTCCATTTTCCCCTTAGACCTAAAATGGTCTGGAGACTTCCTCCAAGGTCAAGTGCAGACACAGGCTTAAGTGCTTCCGGCAGCAGCTTTAAGTTGTGAGCAGTCTGAAATAAACATTGGGTAGTTAGGGGTATGTGTGACACCAGTGCATCCCTGTGATGATCTGAAGTGTCATCTGACTTCAATTCTCATGAAAACACTAGTGAAAAGAACACCGGCTCTGAGTTTCCTTGACCTTTTTTGGCTTTACTGTGGCAAAATATATATAAAAAAAATGTATCATTTGAACCACGTTTAAGGGTACAGTTCAGTAGAATTAAATACATTCACACTGGTGAGCAGTCATTATCATCTCCATCTCTAGAACTTTCTCATCCTCCCAAACAGAATCTCTGTTCCCATTCAACACTAAGTCCTCCTGCCTCTTCTCTTCGCCCATACTCTTCTTTCTCTCTATGAATGTAACTGCCTTTGGTGCCTCCCTCAGTTAAGTGGAATCATACCACATTTATCCTTTTGTGTCTGATTTCTTTCACTAAGTACAACTTTTGTTTAGTGAAAGGCTCTCATTTCCTACATGTTCTTGCATGCATCAGAATTCCATTCCTTTTAAAGACAAACAAAAACCCATTACATAGCCCCTTACCCTTCTAAGTTGTTCTTTGAGTGCTCCCCATTGCTGTGTAGCAGGCTTGTTTTCAGTGGCTTTAATTTTCCATGCAATCCAAATGCGACTGAGTTCTTCCCTTTCTGCCTTCTGCCTTTCCATAGTGTTCTCCACAATGTGCACTTCATTTGTCACATTCAGTACTTCATTCTCTTTTGCCTGTTAATGACCCATATAATGTCATTTATTTTCCAAGAAATACAACATTTTTGCACTCTCTTATTTTAGGAGCCAAAAGCTTTATCACAAACCAAAGCAAAACATGGTTCTGATCACTACAGAAGTCTGAATTGTTTTTTTCTGGGGCACAGCTGGACTCTCAGAACCATATCCTTGCTTGGACATCAGGTCCTGAGTTTGTCAAGATTCCATTGGTGTTGGCGTCCCATGGTGCTAGGTGTTGAGGGGTGACTAAAAGAGCAGAGGGCTATGGAAATGTTGAATTCAAGATTACGTTAATGCATAATTTTTAAAGTGTGTTTCATCTGTTCTTTTAATGTATTCATTAGAAAATGCCAAAATCTCACTACCAGAGAATAACAGGGAGATGGGTTGCTCTAGGGCTTTTTTTTTTTCTTTTGAACTATTACCATTGCATCTTTTACAATTACTTTATTGTTTTCTTGTGAATGGTTCCTCAAGTTACTTTTGTAAGAACTAAAATGTACATTTATATATATATATCTGCATTTGTACTTCTATTGTACATCAGAAGCATTCTTTCCATATGTTCTGCATTCTTTCTATATGTTCTGGTTGACTTATGTGAAATCCTCCAGTGTTTTTAAGCAAGGGGAAAATTAAGTTGGAGGTACAAGGATAAGAGTGCTCAAGAGTAAGACTATGTGCTTTAATGTGTTAACATCAAAAATATACAGAAGAATATAAGGCTGGTAAGACAATATTTATATTTTTACTTTGATCCAAATTCACATATTTTAAAGAGCCAGTGTACTTGGATTCCAAAATTGGCAATAATAACTATTTACAAACAAGGGGACCTTTAAGATTATAGTCAGAAGACTGTCATAAATATGTAACAGAATATTTAAAATAATAGGTTTGTCTTATTTTTAAATGATTCTAGTATTGCACCATATATTTTTAAAAGTTATAAATGACAATTAATTGTAAATATATAT
Source organism: Galemys pyrenaicus (assembly GCA_019455555.1). NCBI lineage: Eukaryota > Metazoa > Chordata > Mammalia > Eulipotyphla > Talpidae > Galemys > Galemys pyrenaicus. The sequence goes on from JAGFMF010011573.1 coordinate 890,089, forward strand.
ATTGCAAATGTTAAATGAGATTTCCTCTAAGAATTTGGGAATATATATATAGCAAATATATAGAATTCCAAAATGTTATATGTCATAAAAGATATTAGATAAATACAGCACAACCCACTGCAAAATCATATTTTTTACATTTGCTATAAATGAAATTAGGATATCTTTCACATATTATTAATAAATTGTTCATCAAATGTATTATAGTATATAATTTAATGTAAATTTGGAAATTGCAGCATGCCAATAACAGCTGCAATCAGAAGAGTATTGGTAGTCTACAGGAGATCTAGTAAAGGAAGAACTATAGTAGGATTTGATGATATCTAAGTAGCAAGACCTAAGAAGAGTGAATATGTATTTGGCAGACGTAAGTATCTGAGTACTCAGGAAGATCAAATAATTTGCATGTGATCTATTCACTAAACACCACTACTCATTCTGCTTCTGTGTAAGGGTGAGAAAAAATTTACCATAATCTGGTCTAATAGGGCACTAAATTACCCATATTTCCTTTAGATTCACCTACAACAAATGGTAATAAGAAGGCACTATCCCAGATAGCATTCCTGTTTTACCACCATAATTACTAAATCGGAACATTCACCAAGATGTCTGCTAGATTTCTCACCTAAATCAGTTCTCTGATCTTGATGATTTTTAGATGAACTGAAAAAATTTCAATTTCAAGCTTGAAAATATGAGCCATAGCAACCCAATCAAGAACAGAACAATCAACTGAAAATGCCAGCTGGCCTGCTTCCTGAACAACCAAACTGGTAACCACATTTCAATAACAATGTTTGTCTGAAAGCCCAATAGTCCAAATGATATGAAGATAATTTTTTTAAAAATGTGTTTTACTTGCTTTACCAACATGTTTATATCTCAGAATAGCTGAACAAATAAAGTTAATTATTAAGTGGACCTTAATTCTTATTAGTAAATAATTTATTTGTCATGTGACAGTAGTAAGGATCTCAGGGTAAAGTGAAGTGACCCTGTTTATAATATCAAGATAAAAGGACTATTAAGGTATGATGTGAAAAACACATTACTTATAACTCTGAATGGACAACAAAATAATCATCATCTCAGTTTACGTAGACATAGACAAAATATGAACTGGGATGGGTTCTTACTGTGGATCTTTAATGAAATCATGAGTGTACAATCTTAAACATCCTAAATAAGTAAAGCAGGTCTTTCATTTCCAGATAGGAAAGTGGCAGAGTTGTGCTTTTGCTTCGAAAACTAGAAAATTGGGTAAAATGCAGAGAGCATCTATCTATTGTGGCAACAAGAACTAAAGAAGCTAAGACTGGAGAAAAAAGAATCTGGGAGTGGCAAGCCCACCTGCCACCACTTTTACCCCAGTTAGGGAAATATTCCAATTCTGCACACTGACACAGGATCTAGTCTTTCAAATGGGTTCAGGCTAATAATAGAGGACTTACTAGGGAGCAGAGAAACCAATAGAACTTTCAGCAGACACCAAAAGTCAGTACTTCAAGGCTGTAGGTGATCTTTTTCTAAGAGCTTTGATAAAATATTGCAGTTTTTCAAAGAAGTGTATTAAAAAAACCTAAGCAAAATCTTACCAAATGGAAGAAATATTTGCATACATCCAATGTTGCATACGTCCAACAAGGGGCTTATATTTAAGATCTACAAAGAATCCATACAACTCAATGAAAAAAAAAAACCAACAACCCAATCAAGAAATGAGCAGATTTAGACACTTCTCCAAAGAAGATACACAGTCAATAGGTATGTGAAAAAATGCTCAGCATCACTTATGAGCAGGAAAATGCAAATCAAAACACACTGAAATGCCCCCTCACATCTTGAGAACAGCCCATATCAAAAAGACCAGAAAAACAAATGTTGGTGAGAGTACAAAGAAAACTGAACCCTCATATACTGTTGGTGGGAATGTAGTCTGATCCAGTCTTGATGGAAAACAATATGGAAGTTACACAAAATATTAAAAATAAATATACCATATGATCCAGCAATTCCACCCCTCAGTATCTAGATGAAGAACATGGAAATACTAATTTGAAGTGGTATATAAATTCTTATGTTCATTGTAACACTATTTACAAAAGACAAGCCATGAAAATAACCAAGGATAGAGAAGTAGACAGAGAAAAAGTAGTACATATTCACAATGCAACAATACTCAGCTATTAAAAAAAAAAGATGAAATTCTGCAATTTGCAAAAACATGGATGGAACTGGAGGAATTCTGTTAAGTGACATACAGAAAATTAAGACAAATATAGAATAATTTCACTGTTCTGTGGAATAGAGTGAAACAAAACAAAGGAAAAGACAAAACAAAATGAAAACAAACCCTAGAATCTGATTGTAAAATTGACATTACCAAAGGGCAGTGTGGAAGTTGGGGACCAGAGTGGGGAGGGGATCCAACGGAGGTGGAGGATTATGGGTGCTGCAATTGAATATGGTGTGGCCACACAGTTCTGAAAAGGTGTGAACCTATATCTCTTAAGTCACAGTCAGTGTTATAAATCAAGATTTCTTCAGTTAAAAGCAATACTATTAAAATACAAAGCCTCTGACAAACACAGTAGAGGCTTTCAGTGGTCTTCAACATAAAGACTGGAGTTTGGGAACTGTGAGGGGAAGAGGCCTTAGAGAATGCACTATTTTCTATATTGACAATTCTGAGAATCTGAGGTGAACAGAGGAGACTGAGTTTGCAAAGGATGACGTTCAGACTCAACTCCACCACCTCCTAATCGACTTAAGTGATCTCCCACCAACATCTACCTAAGAAATAAAATAATGCCATCTGGAACTCCTACAATTTTTTGTAGCACAAGAAAGAATTATATACATATATATAATAATTATATATATAGAACCAATGGGAAATTTCAGAATTGAAAAATAAAATTTCCAAGCAAAAATTAGTACTAAAAAGGCTAGAAAAAAAATGAAGTTTGCAAATTGAATTAGTTTATAAGCATAAATTAGAAAACACAAGAGACAAAGATATATGGAATAAAGTAAAAAAATTGAGAAAGGGGGAGGAGGGAGAGAGAAAGTTCAGATACACAGATAATATATGTTCCAAATGTCCAAAATTAAAAAAAAAAAACTTAAGTACTTTTTATAATAAAGCACCTGGATAACATAAGGACATAAGCAAATTGCTTAGCAAGTTTTTTTTTCTGATGCTTAAGAATAGTATTGGACACATTAGCTGTTTAGTACCTATTTTGTTTCTTCATTTCACATAAACTTAACAGGAATAATCTACAAACAAAAAAAGTTGAAGCAAAGATAAAGACAAAATTGTAGCTCAGAGGAGATGATGATAGTTAAACAGGACCTAACCTTCCAAATGAATTCAGATTAATCTCCAGACTGAGATTAATCACATTTCAGAGTACTGAATAAAATGCAGACGTCAGTTATCTTTGCAAATTTTAAAGAAAGTAAGAGAGAGGTCAGAAAATTAAAATGAAGAAAGTGCCTTGAGTTTTCAAAAGGGTGGAGGATGGGCTATATAATTTACAGGCAATTTATACTGAAAACCAGTACAAAAAGTTTATTGTTAATCAAGCAGTTTGTGAGCATTTTAGAAAGGATGCCTTAATTACTACGAGGCAAATTATATTAATGTAGTTTATAAGATACTAGGTAAGTAGACTTTCTTTTGAGCAATGTCTCATTATAGACTTAAAAAGTTTGTGAGTGTACATGATTGTTGAGAAAAGTTGTTAATTAACTGATTGCTTGGGTGAATTGGGATATCAACCTGCCCTTTAAACGTTTTTATTAAAGATCTAATAGTCATAGAAAACTTACTTATCATGTACAGAATTAAACCCAGGAGAGATGGCTAATGTAGACAGCAGACTCCACATTAACTTAATAAGATAGAATCATGGATGAATACAAACAATATGAAATTAAATAGTAATATAAAGGTCCATATTTATATGTAAAACATAAAATGCTTAGTATAGGTATTAGATGGGAGAAACATGTCCTGGCAGGAATGACAATAAAAAGGTAATGGGAATTTTATTTCTTCACAACCTTAGTATGAACCACACAGTAAAATTATTACTAAAAGTGCTAGCACGATGTCTGATCTCACTGGTAAAGACTGGTGTCCACTTTGCTTCACTCTGTTTAGAATTTATACTTCAGTTTTCAGTTATATTTTTTGAATGATTTTGACAAAGCATAGAAAATTCTGAAAGTAATAATTAGAATAGAGAGAAATAAAGATATGTCATAACAGAAAGTTTTTATATGTGTTTAGCTAGAGAAAAGACTCAGATAGACATAGTAGCTACTTTTAATGTTGAAAGGATTTTCACATGTAAGAGGAATAAAATATGGATTCATTTTTCCTCTGTGTAACTATCAATGGTTAGAATTAGTTATGAAGTCAGATTTGGCTTAGCATTATAAAAAAGTTTTCTAGAAACTGGCATTTTCTAACAACAAAATCAACAGCCTTATTGGGAAGATACTTGAGGTAATAAAGTAGAGATATATTACCCATCTTTTAGGAATTCAGTAATAATGCTACATAGTTCAGAGACTGATATAAGGATTTTAGAGTATTTTACACATGTAACTCAGCAACTGAGGTTTAGGGTACATTTCTAAATATAACGGAGCTTCACTATAAAAAGATCTGCTACAGTAAGACATTTTTGAAAATGAAGATTCAACCTAGACATTGTCTTTGGACACTGGGGATTTTATTTGGACCAGTGTTGCCTGCTCTCAATACAAGTCACAACTTTTGGGTGAACATATACTGAGGACTATGTAACAAAACCAATGTTACATTTGGATTAGAGTTGCTCTTAATAAAATAGCCTTCATTAATAAACTAACAAGAGATCTAGGACCAAGCAGGTATGTAAATACTGGACTTCAGAGACTGTTCTAGATTGAATGACGCTAAAAGGAACTGCCTAAACCTGTGTTGCTGATTAATAGAGTGCTGAACTTTTGAATTTATGATTTTGACTATAACAAGTAATCCTTCAATAGCTGTGACTCATTTAATGTCGTTCTCACCATGTTTATTAAATTAAGGAACTCAAGTCCTAAATCTTGAGTTAAAAAACTCCTCTTTAAAAATAGATGTGACCGTTCCTCAGTTGAGTCAGACTGATGCTTGACTTCAGTGTCATCGTCTCCCTTCCTTGGGATTTTGGTTTGATAAAATTCCTTTAGCCTTTGACACTGCTCCTCTACCTAAAAAAGGAGAATATGATGGGAAGTTAAGAACACTAAAAGAAATCTTTCAATAACAATAAGGACAGATTCCAATAAAAGCTTATATAAAATTTAAAATTGTTTCTGAATTTTTAAAGTAATTATTGACTATTGCCAGTTCACTGAAGCGACATGAAAATCTATTGAGGTTGTAAACAACAGGACTATCACTGGGTAATAAAGTGAACTGACAAGTTTATTACCAATAAAAATTACTTTCTGTAACCAAACTCATATTTAAAACATATATGAGTATATAGTGCAACTGGGCACAATGTCAAATTCCAGTGTGGTTCCATTTAAAGCTGAGTTTTAGAATTCAGAAGACATTATATACAATGTATTATACTTAGTTATAATTATATTATAGAGGAATTCAAATCAGAAAGAAATATAAGTCAGCAAAAATACATGAGTAATTATATTAGAAATGAGTAATGGGTAAACCACAATTTGCTTCTAATCAGTGATAAACCAGAAAAAGAATATAAATAATGATTAGTTTTCTATACATGTATTAATATTAAACTGCCTCTATGAGTTAATCTTCTCATTGAGGTACATTGCCTCCTTAGAATTATATTTTCTACTTACTAACCAGTGTAAACAGCACTAAATTATTTTAAGTCACTGTTTTTGAACAGAGCTTATATAAAATCAAATGTGCCTATAGCAATATATATTAATATGTAATTAAGTGATATAGAAGTAGTCGAAAATTTGACACAGTTTTTATGCATTTTGAATAATACTTAGTGACCAGTGGTACAATATTCAACTCATAACTACCAAAAACAAACTGAATAAAGTGAGAAATTTCATGCTGTGGTACGTCCTCTATTTTAAAGATTTTAACAACATCTTAATTTAAATTCCCATAATAAGAGAGCCTGCAAATGGTGTGAAATATAAGTTCTCTCTTCATTTCCCATATTCTAATTGGCCATGCCTGTTTTGCTGATGCTAGCTTCCAGAATGTTCTTTCTTCAACTATCTGCTCCTACTTATCTTCATAATCTAGTTAACCTGCTACCTCCTCCATGTAGTCCTGTAAGTTTCCCTCTTAAGAATTAAGTATGCATTTCCTTGAGTTCCCACATACAGTTTTGAGGAAATGAGAACTATAAGCAAACTATTCTAACACAAAGACAAGTATACATGCAATGTCACAGGCATGTGAAAGAGAGACCACAAACTCTACATAGTTTAAATAAGGAAGGAAGTAGCATTGGATTTGTGTTTTTCAGAACTGTTCAGGGTGAGGGGGAATTGGAGAAGGGAATCCCGATGGAAGGAATAACACATGTGAAGGCACTGGCTGGTTTAGAGTGTGAACAGTCATAGTGTAGGTGAAGTCCAAATTGTACTAGCTGAGTGCTAAGAAAGAGGCTAGAGGGTGCTGGGTGATGCTGTCCAACAGGGTTTAGATTGCTTTCTACTGTAACCTATATGCTCGTGACACATCCTCATGAGTTTCAAACAATGGCTGCTTATCACAATGACCCAATCATGACAACTAACAGTACTTCAGTAGGATTAGGCACTCCAGGCTGGGATGTTAATTTCATGCACTGTTAGTTATGGGATTCTCACCTATAAACTTTAATTTATCCTCCTTTTCCAGCTCTTAAAAAAGCCTCCTTGAGTGCAAGTGAGAATGATGTCACTATAGGAATCCCCTTGAATCTGCACTAGATCATTTTTTAAGGGATTTAATGATAATCTTTCATAATGTATCTATTTTTGGTAAAAAATTATTTGTAACTTGTTTCACAAATTACATTTGCCAAATTATCTGAATTTCAAGAGGTAAAATAACCAGATTTGCTTTAAACATTTTTTAAAAGGAAGAATAAAGGGGAGAAATGTGGTTGCCAGAAAGAATGGGCAGAAAATAAATTCTCTGAGCCAGACGAGATGTGAACCTGAACCAAAGATGTAATGGTGCAAAGGGAGAGGAAGGAGAATTCAGAAGTCTTTTTAACAGTTGCTATTGGCAGACATAGGATAACATGGCCTATGAAATAGAAAAATCAAAAAGAAGGAGATGACAGATTAAACTTCAGCTTTGATGTTTACTAGTTATTTGATTTTTCTATAAATAACTTCTCAGAGGGCCTCCCTGGTGGCGCAGTGGGTTAAGCAACGCACCATGAGGCAAACCGCAGCCACTGCAGCACAAGTTTGATCCCTGCTGTGGGCCAGGAAGGGGACCCACATGGCACAGCAGACCTCTCCTGCCTCGCCCGCTGCTGCCCTCGGCAGTGTGTTTCAGTCAGTCTGTCTGTTCTGCTCCCCACTCTGTCTGGTGAATCCTCTCACCTCCCGCGATTCTGGCCTGTACCCGCAACCCTTGTATGCATAAATAAATCAATCTTAAAAAAAATAATAACTTCTCAGAGCCACAGTTGTCCCATTTGTAGAATGGGGACAACAGAAACTAAACAGAAATATAGATCAGTGCAAACTGGGAGTGGAAACCAGGATTGACTGGAATGTGGACCAGGGTTCTTTGTGGGGTGAGGTGATGGACATGTACTAAAACTGGAGGGCACTCATTGTTGTACAATTCTATAAATATAGTAAACATCTTTGCACACTGAAATGGGTGAATTTTATACTATGTAAATTACTGCTCAATAAATCTTCTTTAAAAAAAAAAGCCAAAGTGAGAATGAGAACTGGGTTAAACCACTGCGGTAGCAAGCTTAAGTAGGATGGAGGCTGGGAATGCAGCATTTCTTTTGTCAACTGCCCAATAGCAAGTAGCTTGTTAGAACATTTTCAATGGAATGAATTAGTGGTAAATGGCAGGATTAAATGGAATTAACTAAACTGCTGTGGAATGAAGATGGGGGAGGATGAGAGGGTAGAGACAAATGTTATTATTTCCATCCCAAGAGTCCAGGTGTGAAGGGAAGAAAAACCACAGAGTGGTAACCTTGTTGAAAGCAGGACTCTTTGGGCAGAAGTAAAGATGAAGGGAAGAACGCAGTGAAATGAGCAATCTGAAAAATTAGAAGATGGCTCTTCTGAAGATGGAAGGCATGCTACAGAAAGGCATTGTTGACCAATTACTGCTGGATGGGAGTAGACTTCAACTTATGGCTACATTGGGGGATAGGTGGACATGTCAATGGTATTGGAAGTTGAAGGAAGTAAAAGCAGTTAGTTCAAAGGCCTTATTTTTTCCTACTAAGGACATCCACTGAGAATTAGGGATGGAAACTGGGGTAAGATGTTTGAGAATCACTACTGAATGGGTGCCAACTAGGGAGCATATGGGGGACCCAGCTGAGGCAGAGACCCATGTATTTGTAACAGCGCCAATCAACACAATTGTTATGATTTTCCACAGGAGCGTCTGGAAGCTTGGAAATTAAAGCCAAGTAAACAGAGTGTTGGATTTATCTAGTATTAGGAATTGGCAGTGCTCCTCAGAGTGGAAGATTGGGAATTGAAAGCACAGTGATAGGAATGGAAATGAGACCACACATAGGTGAGGAAGGAAGGAAAGCCTGAGGGAGTAGGGGAGTGATAGCCAGAGAGCTCTGCCAAGGTTAGGACAGAATGCTCTGCCAGGTAGGAAAACAGATTTAGTGAGAGCAGGCAAGATGAAAGGACACAGGGTTCTTCTGAGAAAGTTGTTTGCAAAGCTAAGGTTCCAGTCCTAAGAGAGGTTCCTGGCCCCAAACACCAGCATAGACCACAGAAGTAGATGCTAAGAAGCAGCCAAGGTACATTTTTTGGCACTGGAGGTGATGAAAGCAAGCACTTCTTCATATCTTCTCCACTGCTTCAGGTTCTGAATGAAAATATTCTTCCACAGGTTAATCACGTCTTTTGTAACATCTCTGTGGAACCATGAGAGACCTGGGCTAGAAAAACTTTAAAAATTCAGAAGATAAAAAGCTGAGTAAAAAGGTGGAAAAGGAGGCAGCAGTTATTTGAGACTTCCAGGGACTGGGCATGGATTTCTGCCAGAGGGGTGAGAATTCAGAATATTTTGAGAGCAGACGGAAGAAACACACACAGCCAGATGGTGGTGGCAGGACAGGGCAGGAGCATTGAAGGGCAGGGGTGAGAGGATGGAAATTAAACATGCTACCAAACTTTGGCTGGTTTTACCCCTCAGTGAACCTTGCTGGCTCTATCTCCCACTGGCTTAGCGCCCCTGAAAGGAGAGTGACCTGAGTCCAGCTGGGTCCATGGGACCTGAGTTGATAGAGTAGCTCTGTTCTAGACTGATGTCAACATCAAGAAAGTGTGACCCTTGTGAGATGGCATCTAGCCTACTAGAGGCAATTTTACGATTATCTGATAGTAGAACCTGTCAAAATAATGCTTCAATCAATGTTCTCAGAGGTAACATTAGAAGTCATCAAACAAGACCCATCTGAGTCTGTCCCCACAATTTCCAATTCTATGCATTTTAAATGAATAACATTAACTGCTTAGGTATTCAAAGAGATAAATGAATTAGAAGGCGGTTTATTTTTAAGCAATTTTGTTCTATGTTTAGGATATTAGAGATATTTGTAGGTCACAGTAAATGTTTTAACGCCAACCACTTACTTTGCTTATTTGTTTATATATTACATATACACACGTGTTGCTTTTTATAGAGCAACAAACAACAAACTTTCTCTTTGAGATCTTGCAGAATAAAGGGTCTATAAATGCATTTGAGTGCTGGGGTGGGGACCTTGCACTGACTACCGAACAGGACTTATACCCCCCATAGAAAGCAGGACAGACATAGGCTGTTTACTGAAGGAAGTCAGCTCACAGGTATTATACCTCCTCTGATGACTTTAGAAATGAAACATAAGTTTGCAGGAGTTGTGACCTGAAGCCTATGCTTTGGCCAAGTATGTTTAATTCTTCCTTTAGCCACCTAGCTTTAGAAGAAAGTGATGCCACTTCATCAGGTTCAAATTCATTTATCTCTGTCATCAGTTTTGCAGCTGCTTCTAATTCATTTGATGCCTCCTATGAAAGCAAAGCACAGGGGTCAGAAGCAGACAGGGGAATCATGAACATTCACATTTCATTACCTTCTGTACATCCATCTATTACGATTATTAATTGAACTTCTACCAAGACTTTCCTCAATAAAAGAAAGGCATAACTCACAAAATTAAAAAAGAAGACACATTCAAATGAAAATCATCTCAAACTATATTTTCACACTATCAGTGACACTTCTTATCTAGAGAATTTTATTTTTTGTGTCACAAATAGGAGAAAGGTTGTTTTTTATGAGGTGGTAAAATGGCAGAAATGTTTAAAATAACTTAAATGTGATAGTTATACATGATAACTGCTTTATGAAATTTAAATTTTAGGAAATTCTTGAGAATTTCATTATATAAGAGATGGCTAGTTTATAAAAATTGCTTACTCATTTTCTAATCTACAGAGAAATGACATATCAATTATGCAATCATATTTAAATCTATATCTAGAAGGGTTTTTAAACATGTATCAGGCATATGATACATAGGAGGTCTAAATACCCTAACGAGTCAGTGAACTAGGTTCACTTAAGGTTATTCTTCTGTTCTTTCTTTGCAATTTCTGGCACATGAAATCTAACCACTGATTAAATGAATGACTGGGTATTGTAGGCATTAATTTACAATTGCGATAGAAAGAGCTATGCAAAATTTAATATGAGACCAAGCTAGGAAATCAAGCAAAAACAAAAGACAAAAGCTTCACTTTCATTTTCAGCAAGGGGAGATTTGTTTCCCTGCTTGTATTTAATATGCTTGCCAAGTACTTCATTGAATGAAGGCAATTTTAATTTACAAGTGCTGTTTCTAGATAGCACTCTGGGAAGAAGGGAGCAGTGGAGGTGCTCCCATTTTTTAAGTTTTCAAATAAATTTTAAAAATAAATCCCACTTCAAATCTTAAATAAAAAGAAATTGAGTTCAGACATGTTTTATTTTCAACATTTAAATTAATGAATAAAAAAATTCCATTTAAAATTTGTGCATCTGCCGGGTTAAGGTGGGTTGCTCTGTGAAGAAGGCTCTTCTGTTGAGAATTGATGGAGTAACAAGGACCATTTCCTATTGATTTGGACAGGAGAGGGTACTTGATTCATCTACCGGGTTGGGCATGGAATTCAGTGCAGGTTTGGAGATGTTAATGGGAATTTTTAAAACTAAGCCCAGAGAGAAACAGGTGATAGGGTATGATAGCAGGTACCAGGAAGCAGAGAGGCTTTTTCTGACTCTGAATTTGGAATGTGCAAACTAGAGTGTGTTATTGTTGTTGTGGTTTGGGTTTTTGTTCTTTTTCACTCCTGGAATCTTGCATTAATGTATATTGTATTTGTCAATTTTGTTTTGTAATTAACTCTAGCAGAAAATCACAAATAGTCTTAGAGAAGCATTCTTCCTGCCTCCTCTGGCACCCCACAAAGGAAAGGGAGTCTAAATGAATGTTTAATACCAGTGAGCTCATATACCCAAAAATGCACATATCAATAATTTAAATGTACATAATAATAGGAATTTGAAGTCATTATTTGCTATACTACTAATTAAGAATTGCAAACCTAGGTGGAGCTACTATTAAGTTTTATAGTTACTGAATATAAAAAAAAATCATATTTACAAAGTTACAATTATAATGGTAGTAATTTTATTTACCTTAGCATGGATATCTAGTTCCAGATATTTACTCAAAATCATCTCTGATTCAGAAATGCTGGAACCAACAGCCATTGCATTAGACAGTACTGGACTGATATTCTGAATTAGCATTTCCACCTTTAGAAATAAGGCATATTGCAATCTTAGTAATGTGTATCTACACTTTATATATATAAGTGTAAAGAAGATAAGTATTACTCTCTCTATCCCCCTTATACTTTCAACATCTATCAATTTAAATCTGAAAGTAGTTTTAAATTTCAGAACTTCATGTTTAAATGAGTAATGCTACTCTTTGTAACAAATAATGCTACTGACCCACCAGTAGAAGGTATATGTTTAAAGATATTTCTTCCATTAACAATGAAACATAAGTAATCATCCACATCCTTTATGCATCTATTTTCTGTGTTACCCAGAAATGGTAATGCATTTGCTAACAGATCAATAGAGATGAATTTATCTGATGAATTAAATCACAACCATCCACTATAAATTAAATGGAGTCCAAATCACAGATACAAACACAGAAGTAGAGCATGAGTATTTGATCACTCTGGTTGCTATACTGGGTGTTGAGGAACCTTGATGCAGCTCCAAATCCTGTACATGTGACAATGAAGCACAGAAATGCATTGAAGAATGTGGAGGACTGCGTTGGTCTTCAGTACACATGAACCAATGAAACGAGTTAATTTCTTCATCTTCTTGCTCTTACTAGAGCCCAACGCTTCCCACAGTAAATTGGTTCTAAACTGGCAGTGAGACAAGTAGCAACAGTTGTTTGCGTTCCTACTGTGTTTTCAACCACCACCAAATTAGCTTGTGTCTCACGTTCTGGAGAATGCAGCACCACAACTGCCGCCATATTTGGAATCACCTGGACCCAGACATCAGAGGAAGGTTCAAATTCCCAAGTTTCTAGATCAAAAACAGGTGACAATTTACAGATACAAAGTTATTTAATTGCTTCTCATGTGAAGCCTACTAATTCTACTTGTGAGAGGCATATAAGTAGACTGTAAGAAATAAGAAGTCACTGAAATTTTGAGATTCAGCCTGTGTGACAGGTTCATTAGCATTGATGCCACTGAGAGTGCTAGCCTTTATTATCTACCTCCTCTATAGATAAACAAATTGTTATTTAGCCAAATAGTAGCTATGATTTTCTTCTTCTTTGAAATAAAGGAAATAAATTCCCCATACCAAGTCATTGCGTTCACTCCACTAGAAGGAATTTCGGATGTGAGCTTTCGTTCAGCATACTCATGTCCTGTACACTGGCCTTATTCACTAAGTTATGATAGTGGTAATTTATTTCTTGAAACTCTTAAAACTCATCATTTTGGATATTTATTGACCTCCAATCCTTATACAGTGTGGCAACAACTGAAATGTGTACATGTTGAGGTGATACATAGAACCATGTAAATCAAGGACATAATCTCAATATGCATGTGACTCAGTTAACACAGTTCTGTGCAAAGCAAGGGCTGCCTTGTGTACCCCCAGAACTAGTATTCTACATCTACCTTGGGCAACACGGGGCAGGTATGGTTGATGAAAAACAGTGAGTTTCACCTCCATTCTGTTAAATTATAAAACCTAATATGAAACATAAGAGAAACCAAAGGAGATACACTCCTGTCCTCCCACCAGGAACACATGCTGCACCTTCCAGAGCATTGATCATCACCAAACAGAAGTACCCAAATAGTAGGTGAAGGAGGGACACACTTCATGGAACTACCTTCCTCAGGCTGTCCTCCACAGAGGCTGTTAATTGCTGTTTCTTAAGAGCCAGTTCTTTGCGTGCGGAACACTGTTCGGTCAGATGATCCACTCGTCTCTGAACGCAGCTCACCATTTCCTGGACACCCGTCAAGCGAAAGCTGAACGGAACAAGCCAGTTATTAGCATATGCTATCCCAACAGAGAATCCCTGAGAACACAGAACTTCTGAAAACAGATCTGCTCTTTCATGACAGGTATGAGTTGATAAAAGTTACCAGCTTCAGGCTTAGGATAATAGAATTTAAGTAGCTCTAGCCCTGACACAGAGTGAAACCAAATTATGTTCCTTTGTGTAAGCCAGTTCGTCCTGAGAGGAAAGATGAGTTATGGGTTTTTTGGGTTTTATGGGTTTTTGCAACTAGTTTTATTCTTCTTTTCTAAAGGTTTGCTTTTTAATAATTCTTTAAGATATTTTAAGAACCTTATGATTAAAAACAAAGCACAGTATATATGCCAAGAGTTTTCCTGCGGATATTATTTAAAAGCTTCATTTATCTAAAGATGCTCTTTGAACAGAAATGCAGATCAGCCAATTAACAAAACACTAAGTCCATAGAGTGAAATATTTATGTAACATTAGGGTCCTTGTTCTTGATAATTGTAAGTGCTCAAGGCTGTGTTCATTAGATGGAAATCAAGTTATCATCAACAATCAAAATTCGAATGTACTTATCCATAAAAAAGAAACCAAGTCTCACATTGTCATTTCTCACCTGTGCTGACGGTCTCATGAGAAAAAGTGACATGAGAGTTCATAAAATGAAAGCGCTTTTAAAACCACAACTGAAGTTATATTTGGACTCCATTTGCTTTAGTCTAAAGACAGATTAACAAGTGTTCTAACCATTTTCAAATAAGTTCTACCAGCAATACAACACAATGGAAGAGCGCTGCTGACGGAGTAAGTGCTTTTTAATTTGTTAACCTCTCTTACAATGTAAGAAGTTGGAATCTTTAATTTCCTGTCAGTCATTTCCTTCAAATACTAATAAAAATTAGCACAAAACTCTTAAATTTAATTACTCAGAGTTAAGAAAGATCTGGGAATGAGCTAAAGATCTCAGTAATTTTGCTTCAAATAATTAATTTATGATTGTAAGAATGAATTTAATTAGTAATGAAATGAGGATAAGATCCCAAATGACTGAGGGGTAAAGTAACTTCACAGGAATGATAATGGAAATACTGAAGAAGAGGTGAGAGTTCATCAGGCAGCTTGAAGAACTCGTCGAATGTGCGTGGGACACTAGGGTGCCCTATAGGTGCCAGAGAGTCCCAGAGAAGTTTAATTGGAAGGGAAAAATGAAACCACTGTGAGAAATCTTATTTCTGACAGATAATATACCATGGGTTTTACACTTAAAACAATTAGTTTTGCATTTTAATAACTCAGAGACAGTAAAAAGTACAATCAAGAAATCAAGCGAGAATTAGAAATAATTCCTATGGTACTTAAAGCTACAGATTCTGTAAAAGCAGTGTACAAATGATACTAACTCTATTTTGATGAGGTTTTCGACTTTGAAACATTATGTGCTAAAAAGGCACTTAAAAAACCCATTTATCCCCTATGTTATAGGCCCTAAGTTTTCTGTAGAATGTCATCTGGAATGAGAAAGATTAAAAAAAAAAAAACTGAACTATCATCATGGAAAGTAGGTACAAAGAACATAGCTTATAAACATAAGATAAAAATATTTTCTAAAAGTACTTAAGACTTACTACGCCAAAGCACCCTTTTGAGTGTTTTAAGTAGTCATTTTTCTAGTTCTCACAACAATCCTATAAGTGTTATCTCCATTTTGCTGATGAACAAAGTGAGGAAGAGAGACACCCAGAAACTTGCCCCTCGTAGTCACAATTATTAAATGGCAGAACTGGGTTTTGAACTGTCCATCTGATCTCAGAGTCCATACTTTTTGCCATCTATAGTAACTTTTCTGTGTCTGTGACACATGATCCAGGTATTCTTTCTCTCTTTCCTTTGTGTTGAGTGTTCTGGGAAAAGTATTGGCAGACTGGCAAGTTCTCTTGAAATTGGCTGACTTCCCTCAGTAATGCAATGTTTGCCTGTGGTTTGTGAAATGGCCACTAGAGGGACACAGTACCTTGTTCAAATTCATGTCTCCATTGTCCCTCCAACAACGGAAATGAGAAAACAAAAGCCAGGATTTCTTATGAAAATATTTCCCTTTAGCAGCTTACAATTTTAATTTATATGAATCAAGCCAATCAAATAGTATATTTTTTTCTCATTTTCAATGACTTAGGAGATCAATGCATACTTTCAAATAAATTTAATTACTATTTAAGAGAAAACATAAATTTAAGAAATGAGAAAACAAATAGTTACTGTATAAAAAAAGTCACTGGTTCCAATAGTTTTTAAACAGTGTTGTCTTTGCCCTTTGTCCACTTACAGAAGTTGTAAACTATCCAAGGACGGCCCAATTTCTTTTTTGATATACTTTACTTCTTACAGTTAGTTTCGCTGATATGCCCCTTCTCTATTTCATGTGTTAGAGGGACAGACTGAAGTGCCTTGTTCGGCCGTGACTTATTGCCTGCCCACCGTGTGCTCCCTACTTCCTTGAGGCTCAGACCTTTTCCTAAGTATAAGAAGTTGGACACCTGGTGGGGAGGGGTGAGGGAGGGTTGAGGGAAGATGGGAGCATGAGGGACTGAGGTGATGGTGCACTGGTGAGATGGTGATGGGGAATACATGGGGATTACAATTTATGGCAAGTATATGTAAATTTTAAAATATTTTATATTAATAAAAAAAAAGAAGTTCTCAGCTGTCTTACCCTAGTTGGCTCCATTTTTCCTCTCTCTGCATCCTCAATAGATATTTCTGTTTAACTGGCATTAATCTCTGCCTTTTCTTCATTCCCAGCTCTAATTTATCTGTCACACTCCTAATCCTAGTGCCTCTTCCTTCTCTCTCTATTCCTTCTTTGTGAAAAATCTAAACTTCAGGCTACAACAACCCTAATCTTCTCATTTTTACTTAGAAACAATGCACTTCTTCTGGAATTTTCTTTTAAATGTTCCAAGACATTTTAAACATGTATTGGCATTTAAAACATGTATTGGTAATTTTCTCAAAACCTGAAAAGCAGATGGTTTGGTCAAAAGAAAAAATAGGACCTATTTCTCTGCCAACAATTCTTACATGAACTGAAAATAAATTAATAGGATTGCATCTGTCACCCAGGAATAAGTTCTATTAGTTCACAATGCTGTTAAATAAATGATGGGACAAAAACAGAGGGCAGGTAAGTAAACTTGGTTGAACAAAGTGTTCTGTCATTTGGTTCTAACTCGGGAGCCATATTGCCAGGTGCTGCCTGCTTGGGTGGAGAAAGGCTAATCTAGCTAACTGATAGATTTAACCATCTGTGGCTCTATAATTGACCACCATTTATTATTATTATTATTAGAACAGATATTTCTATTTATAGTGAGAGCATGAAATACATCAGAGTATTTCTAATGTTGACTTTAACTTTTTCAAGTATCACACATACTCAGAAATGACAGACTGTGAAGGTTTCTTCAGACATTTGTTAGAAACTCTATCATGGGAGCATTTTCTCCCTTGCTCATTGAGCCAGTAGAGGGGAGAAAAGGGGAATGAAAATGATTGATATTTCCCCCCAAAGAGCAGAAACATACTGACTTCTGCCTCAGAAATAGACTGGTCTATTTGCTGTATAGAAGCAATTGCCTTATCTTTGCATTTATTGTAAATTGTGGCTAGGGAGGGAACACATTGTTAATGTGTTCTAATGATTCTTTCTGGAGCATAGAAAGTTGCTTTCAAACTTTTCATAAATTACCATTGGCAGCCCATCTGGATTGGGAGCTGAACCAGATGGTAAGCACTTGACAGCTTACTCTATCTCATCAGAAGGAATCAGCTGATCACGTTTTTCTTTCCATCTATGGCCAAATGGAAAAAAATGGAAACTAGGAAAAAATTTCCTTATCTTTAACATGCAATTTTGCTTTAGAGAGAGACACAAACATTGACCTTCTTTATTTTGGAGGCAATGACAGTCATTCTCTAGTTTATATCCATGATTTGAAAAAGTGTCATTTGTACTGCAAAAGTGAAATGCATGTTTTTACAACAAATTTTCTGACCTTAATTAAATGAAAATCCTTTCATACCAAACATCACACCATACACACACACACACACACACACACGTGCATCTTTAATATACACAGGCCATTGAACAAACAGAAAGTAGTGAGTGGGCTGAAGTCATAGGGCTTCTAGGTTCTGGTCAAGACGCAGGCAGAGGTCATGCATTCCATTCCTAAGAGACCTAGAGAAAATGAAGGGCATCATAGCTAGATTTCTCCCTAGCAGGAGGAATAAGGTTCTCCCTTCTTGGAAAAACCACAGCCAACTGCCACTGGGACTATAAAAGCAAGCATAACAGGGCAGACAAAAACACACACTCCAACCCAGTTTTCTGTTTGCATCTCTGAAAGCCAGAGTCCCCAGAGTTTATGTGGCTCTGATCATATAGACTGACGCTGGACTAGAGGTGCTGTGAGTTCAGGTGAAAGTCACTGCAGAACTATGAAGGAGAAAGGAGCAAAGAGGAAAGAAACAAGCAAAGACAACAAAGCTGAGGAACAACCACTTCCCACTCTAGATGAGAATACAATCCTCAAATTCAGAACATACGAGGAAATAAACTTCAAGACACTCAGCAATCAAGAGATAAATGTGCTCCATCTGAAATGAAAGCAAGCAAAGCAGTCTGAAAATGACTTTGCTATAAATATGTCTGAGATCACCAGACAGATAAAGGAAAACTCAACATCCATAAAGAGAACAAGAAACACTGAAACAAAAAGTCAGAAATGAAACAAAATCGGATATAAGAATGAGATGGAAATCCTTAAAATGGGGCCTCCCTGGTGGCGCAGTGGGTTAAGCAACGCACTATGAAGCAAAACCACAGCCACTACAGCACGAGTTCGATCCCTGCTGCCCGCCAGGCGGGGGACCCACATGGTGTAGCAGACCTCTCCTGCTATGCCCGCTGCTCCACTCAGCAGTGTACTTCCATTGATCTGCCTGTTCTGCTCCCCGCTCTCTGTGGTGAATCCTCTCACCCCCCCACCCCACACCTCTGGCCTATACCCCAGTGCTTTGTATGCATAAATAAATAAATCTTTAAAAAAAAAAAAGAAATCCTTAAAATGAAAATAATATAGTTAATAAAGCTTTAAAAAATCAATGAATAAAAACAAAGGGAAAATTAAGAGAAAAGGAAATTAGTCCAAGGGATTCACTGAGAAAGCAAAGGAATGAAAATTGTGAGAGGCAGGTCAGAGAGTCAGAAGACAGACTGAAGGTACTAGCCTTTTTCTACTAGGAGTTACAGGACAAGAAAACAGAGAATGCCAGAAAATCAGTAATTAATGAAATAAAGCTAAAAAATTTCCATGATTGACAACATAAAAAGGGCATTATAAGTGCCATAAACAGACACATATTTGACATAACTTGGAATATGTGATAGTGTATTTCCTTCCAAAAAGTGCTTCTTCTTGCAATCATTTCCTCTCCTTCGCTCCCAGTTTGTATGGTGCTACAGATGCAGTCAAGATCCTATATTTATACCAACTTCTCACTCTATTGTGAGAATATTTGCTGCCTTTTAATATTCCTCATAAAAACTATTTCAATATGGATTTAGAAAATTCATTGTGTATTTGCCCTTAAGCTATTCAAACATTTCCCAATTTCTGGGAATATTTTTAGGGTTTTTTTTTTTTTTTTAAAGATTTATTTATTTATGCATACAAGCACTGGGGCACAGGCCAGAGGTGTGTGGGGGGGGGTGAGAGGATTCACCACAGAGAGCGGGGAGCAGAACAGGCAGATCAACAGAAGCACACTGCTGAGGGGAGCAATGGGCACAGCAGGAGAGGTCCGCCGCACCATGTGGGTCCCCCCCCTGGCGGGCAGCAGGGATCGAACTTGTGCTACAGTGGCCGCGATCTGCTTCGTAGTGCATTGCTTAACCCACTGCGCCACCAGGGGAGGCCCGGGTTTTTTTTTTTTTTTTAAGATTTATTTTATTTATTCATACAGGAGCTGGGGTATAGGCCAGAGGTGTGGGAGGGTGAGAGGATTCACCAGAGACAGAGTGGGGGAGCAGAACAGGTGGATCAACTGAAATATACTGCTGAGGGGAGCAGTGGGCAAGACAGGAGAGGTCTGCAGCACATGTGAGTTAATCCCCTGGCTGGTGATCAAACTCCTGCTGTAGTGGCTATGGATAGCTTCACAGTGTTGAGACTTAACCACTTGCACCACCAGGGAGGCCAGGTTTTTACTATTAAAGACAACACTGTGGTTAGCACTTTATTCATAAGAAAACCCAATTTCATCTCTTAATCTCTCTTTTCTGTGTTCCTTTCTTTCTAAATCTTCAAATCTGAGAGACACTTTAATCATCTAAGGAAGCGATTTCTGCCCATTCCTTCAGGCCTCCTCCTCAGAAGAAGTTCCGGAAGAACTAATTCTAGGATTCTGGCTGCTTCATATCACATCATCAGCATCATCAGTGAATAAACTTGTATCATAAAGAGGGAATCTTGGCTCTTTATAAGGAACTGATACAGTTACTCTTAAATTTATTGGGAAGTGTGAAGATTGGGTGCCTTTCATAGGAAGCATTTCAGAATTATAAAAGCTTTGACAATGCTAACTAGCCCAGATTGCAGCTATGACATTTGCTCAACCTCTAAAAAGAACAACTTAATATAGACACAAAAATATTTAGAAAGCAGCTGAGTTGACACTTTCATAAGACTCAACTTTGTAATTTGTTAAATTTTAGTATCTAACATTCACCATCTAATGCCACATCAATTTCTTTTTTATAAAATGATTATTTAAAGCCCTTAAATGCTTGATAAAATTCTTATAAAATACGATAACTCCATTTGGCAAAGGAAATTTCTGTTTTTGTTTCCTTGTTTTGCTATAGAGTGGGCTTTGTTTTGTTTGTTTTACAATTAGAACTTCTAAAATATTTTTTCTATAATAGAGGTTTTCCTTTAATGTCATACTTACCTCTTAGCATTTTAAGTCAAGTCAAGAAACATAAAGTGGTTTACTGCATAGTAATGTCTACTTTGGATGAGAAGATACTGTCTTAAGTCAAACAACTAAGGAATGGTTCAGAACAGCAGAGAATGAAAAGAGAAGCAATGAGATAGACCTAACAAATACACAGGAATTCAAAGAAGGCATTATGTGTGGTTTAAAAATATAGACCATCAAATTCAACGATGGTCTTCTCAAATTTCATTCCTTCATTTGACTTATCTTGATCAAAGAGCTTGGGATTGTGTTTCCCTTCTTTGAAGAGGTGGCCCCAGCACCCACTGTTCCCATGGAGCCTCGTGACTAGAATACCCTTCCCTGGCATGCAGTACCCTGACTGGTCTTTAGAATGTGATGGAGTCATCTCCAGCAGTTTACATGTCTTGACTGCCTTGAGTCCAAGTACTTGATACATTAGGTGCTTGTATGTGCATTCCATATTTTTTTAAAGTGAACTCAAAGAAAAACAGTTTTGCAGGGAAAGTGAGATTTGAGCTAAAACTAGAAGATAGATAGAATACATATATCCTAAGTACACTAGGATAAAGAAAGAACTCCTGTTCCCTCAGTGGCTGGGCTCTTTCTTATTGACTACAACTACTGTCTACTATAGTTATAGTATAGACAATAGATAATATTGTCTACTATATTGACTACTGCTGAAAGAAGTGGAGAAACGGAGTTAGCTACCTGACATAGTGGGCCAGGTCTGCACTCCAGTTTTCACTGTATTCCTCACCACTATATGATGGAGAGTAGGGAAAGCTAGTGAATCTCTCTGGGCCTGGCTTCCTCATCTGCAAAGCAGGGACAATGCTAAAAGCAGTGACCAGATCACAGGGTGGTTGGGAGGACTCAGCTTGTTGCAGAAAGCATTCCAGTGTTTGCCATTGCTGCTCACAAACATTTGAACATTTTCTCACTTCACCTAACTCTTCGATCTTGTCTTCTGCTTCACTGCCCTTTCTGTGGCTCTATTGCTGTCACTCTGCTGGGTCCACTCATCTCCAGCTGTTTGCAATCCAGTTCCTCCTTAAAGGACCCTTCCCTGGCCACCATGTCTAATTCATCCTCCCTTCAGTTACTATCCTAATTCACTTTTATGTGTTTTCGTAGTACTGATTTCCATGGAAGGCAACTTATTTATTAATTTGTTTTTCTGTTAACAGACTAAAAGCAGCATGAGGGAGACACTTCACCTGTCGCATTAGATGCTTGGGAGCACCTGACTTACAAAAGATTCTCAATCATATTTTTGGATTGAACAAATAATATTTTTGGAATGAACAAATAAATCGTGTTCTTTCTAAACACCAGTACCATCTCTGGTAGCCATAGACACACCAGCATGTCCTTGGGGACACCCTGAGATACAAGTCGTGGACAGGTTTGCAAGGCAAGACTCTGCTGCTCAGTCAGCAGCCCTCCTGCTATTTATTGGCAATAATACACAAGCATGATTAATAGTAGGGAATGACAATGGTAGGGAAAGCAGGGTCCAGGGAGACAAAGGGCATTCAAAAGTGATAATTCCATAGGGAACAAGGGAGGACATGCTGGCCTTGCATGCAGGGAGTACTTTCTGTGCAAGTGCTTGGAATAATTTTGGGCTACTCCCAGACCATCTTGGACTCTAACCACACAATCAGTCACAGGCTACCTAGGCATCATCCCCGGCCACCTATGATGTGGGCCATTGTCCCGAGGAAGTCATGTGGGAGTGCCTGGTCCGAATCTTCTACACACACATAGGTGTACAGAGAGGCCTAGCAGCACAGGCACAGAGGCCTTAGGTGGCAGAGAAGCCACAACCATCCACATTAACAGCTAAAGGAAGTAATGGCAGCAAACATATAAGAAATTTGTGGGGAAAGACTGTTCATATTGCTCTGTAAAATATGAAAACTGACATTAAGTTCATAAAAATATGAACTGACATTAAGAAAGTAATAATAAATGACAGAAAAAAACAGACAAAAATGTATACCAAAACAAAGTATCCGTTAGGATAAGGTTTATAAACTGTAATTCACCCTCACAAGAAAGAAAGAAAACTGGTGTAGTCTTCTATGTAGCAATAAAAACTGAGTCAATACTGAAGCAAATTTTTTGTAAATACTAAATTAACTTTTGCAAATAAGAAGAGGCAAATGAATACAAGATGACCCAGTCTTGCTGAGTGTTTTTATGTTTTGTGTGCTAAATAATTACACTCAAAAAATTTTTAAAAAGGATGCCTACTTTTTAACCAGTTATAGAAAACCTCAGCCTTGCACCTTCACTTCCATTCTCCCAGCACCACCAATTGCCACAGATTCTTATGGCCTGATAAACGCAGACTCTTGCTAGACCTACACGGGTCCAGCTTTAGATTCAGTGCTCAAAGGTGACGACAAACAAGACCTAGGAAGAGGAGAAGAGGGTCTGAAGCCAGGGATTTCAACTTCACTGGTGTAGAAGACTACACCATTTTTTTTTTCTATCTCATGAGGGTGAATTACAGTTTATAAACCTCATCCTAATCGATACTTTGTTTTGGTAAGAAATCTCAGCTTAACCAACAATCACAAATGGTTATAGATAACTTGTTCAAACCAACACCCTAAAATGTCTTTCAAATTAAAGTGTATTTCAGATGTGGCACACATATTATACTTCTGAAAAGACAATAAACTATTTAATGAAGGCTCAGAATTGCCAGTTATAAGGAAGAAAGAGTAAAGGCAAGGAAACATGCCCATATGCTTATTTAAGCTGCTTCAACTTCAAAGCTTTTGATTCTAAGATAGAAAAATAGTGTGAATCTGGTCCTAATAAGGTAGCAATTACAGGGAAATAATGACAAAGGCTTCAGATATAATGGGGACCTTTCTCTCAGATCAATGTAAACTTCTGAATCCTATTGTTTTTGACCAAAAGAAAAAAATCACATCTGAAGTTCTCTAAAATTCTTATCTACCCCAACACTAACTTCTGCCTTTTATTAATTTAAAATAAATGTTTATTTGCCATGTTTCAAAAATAACTGTCACTAGCTAATGAAAATAAAGACAATTTGATAGTCATAATCATTTGAAACAAATTCTTATTTTGCTTTGGAAGTGAAAAATAATAAGTGAACAATTATTTACTGGATAAACTCTATGTGCCAAGTGTGGTATTATCTCATTCAACTAAAGAAAAAGCTTTTATAGCAGTCATATGTGGCATGCAGAGAAACCAAACAAATGAACTAAATAAAAGAAAAAAAATGTTTAGACCATAAATCCAAATTAATGGTTACTGGAAGGGGGGTGAGAGTAGTGGTAGGTAAGTCAGATAAAAAGGGTCATTTGTATGGTAAAGGATAGAACTTGTGTTTTAGGGATGAAATTAATGTAAGATACAGAGATACTGGCTTATAATGTACATTTGGAACTTACATAATACAATGCATTGTTATTTCAATAAAACTATTTTGAGAATCTTCTATGAAATATCTATCTCCATCTTATGAAGGAGAAAGCAGGTCAGAGAAATTTAAAAGTCATAGCATTGTTTTGGTCCACAGAATACATGCAGTAAAACTCCCTGACACTACACTTTAAGTTTCTTACCTATGCCTGTCCTCAAAAGTCTGGCAACAGGAACCTTAATGTTTTGTGTCTCAGTAGAGTGACTGGCATTCAAAAGAACAGGAAGCCATGGTGATGTCAGTGACTTTGCTTTGTTGAAATCTACACTCCTTTCCCTTGTTACCATTTTAAACTCCACTTGCATGCCTTGATTGTGACTTAATATCTCCTTGTTAGGTTCTACTTCTTTTCTTTGGTGGCAACCCAGGTTGTTGAACAGATGAATCATTAGATGAGGAAGGGAAAGCAGATCCCCGATGGAGTGCCTGGGATTGAGGTCAGTTGTTATGTGTGGCTCTAGTTTGCCATCAAGATTCTAATGTGTTTCAATTCAGCTTTTAATGTATTTCCATTCTGTATCTACCATCTAAATAAAAAATGTCATTTGCCAAGTAACAATTTCATTTTACCTTTACCTCCTGCAAAACGGAAATAGTTCTGATTTGTAATATAATGTGAAATCTCAGGACAACTAAATGTCTTTGTCTTGAAAGTTCATCTACCTAGGATGTTGACAGAAATTATGCTACTATTTTTTAAAATCTGGTTACTTAGCTATTAAATCAAATTTCTTGAAATGGTCCCTAAGTATTGCTTCTAAGACTGCAGCCTGAAGAACAGAACTATAAATATCCCTCTGAAAAACCACACATATGAGCAATTAAGAGTTAGAAAGAGTAAAGAAGTTAAAAAGAGGCTAGCTAAGTAAAGAAATATGTTGACCACTACAAAGTGGATAACCAAAACAGTCATTAAAATCTGTAGATAAAATGACATATGAAATAAAAGTACTTCTTCCACATGGCACAGCAGACCTCTCCTGCTGTGCCCGCTGCTCCCCTCAGCAGTGTACTTCTGTTGATCTGCCTGTTCTGCTCCCCGCTCTGTCTATGGTGAATCCTCTCACCCCCCACACCTCTGGCCTGTACCCCAATGCTTGTATGCATAAATAAATAAATCTTTAAAAAAAAGAAATAAAAGTACTTCTCTTATATTAAGTGGTGAAAATGAAACATTAATGATTAGGGCAAACAGGATAAAGTTTAAATAATAAATTGTGACTAGCTTTCTAACTCCAGAAGTTAAGCATCAAAACTGAATAGGGAACTTCACTTTCTGGCTAAGAAACAAGAACTAAATTTTCCCTCATCCCTTAAATAACTAGGAAAATAGGCTATATAAAATAACGGTCCTAAGATAGTGAACAGGTAATAAATGACATTGATCCCTTAGAGAGGGGAAATCAATGAGGCGAGTCATTGATTGCATCAATTACTGCTTGGGAGCTGATTTCTAGACTAAAGTTTATGGTTGTAGAACCCAAACAGAGCCCAGTGATCTTGTTGGATTCAGAAGACAGAGACTGGACTTGGGGAAAACATAGCACCTAGAATTTGGGAGCACTAGAGAGAGAACTCCAGCGAGCTAGGGAGGAGTCTTTGATTGCCTCCTGGTCTATCCATGCATGAAAGGAAAATGCCCACAGCCAGGGAATGGACCACAAGTAGAATAGCCTGAACAGAGAAATATTTATCTGACTGTACTTTGATACTCATGTGCTAATATGACATGGGGCTATTATGCAGTTTTAACCAGAGAGTTTACATTAATCCAGTTGTCATATGACTCAGGGACATATCCAACATGGACCATGAGTCTAGGCACCAAGTCTCTGAGCAAAGTATTTGCATGGTCCAAAGCATTTATAAATTCTGGAAATCTGGATTTTTTAGCAGGGAGGGATAGGAGAAGATCTCACACCCACACTTTGGGTCTACAATAAAGGATCATGGATTTGAGCAGACACATAACTAGATGTATGGCTTGGAGTTAAGGTAACAGCTTAATGATGCTAGATGTTATTGTTAGTTTTTCAAAGGGAAAAATAATTTGCCCTTCTTTAGCCTGAGCTTTTTGACTTCTGCTTGAACACCCTGGAATATCTCTGATCTTAGCTTTACTCATATGATCCCACAGTAACTATCACAATCCCTGGTTAAAATCTCTGTCTATTTATTCACACTGTCTTCTGGAAAGAAAACTCCCTAAACTCAATTTCACCAGTTTTACTTTTAGATACATCTAAAAGAGGATAGGAGTTTAAACAAAAATAAATAATTTTACCACATTATACCTACTTTATTGTTTTTCAAAGTGGATGTTTTTGAGTTTCAAACAGAAAATCAAATTGTAGACATAGAAGATTTTAAAAAATGGTCTTAACTCACTTACACAAATCTCTTAATCTCTCTGTCAAATGTAAGCCCTGCCTTTATTTCTTCTTAGCCACTATCAGTTTTACCATCTGCTCTGTTATCTCCTTTATGTCTTTCAATCCCTGCTTCTTTTTCCTGTTCCCATTTCATTTTCTTGTTTCTGAAGGGTTTTCTCTCTCCTTATTCTCTCCCATCTCTAACCTCTCACTGATACACTCACTGAATGTGCTCTTAAAACCACCCACATCATCACACTGGTTAAAAGAACAAGATTAAGGGTCTGTGCACTTGGATTCAAATTCTGACTGCCACTAACTAGCTGTGTGACCTTTTCCAAGTTACTTAACCTCTCTGTGCATCAATTATTTGTAAAAGGTGACATTAATAGTACGAGTTTTGTAAAGCTGCTGTGAGGATTAATGAGATAATTCTTCTTAAACTCTTGGCACAGTGCCTGATGCATGATAGACTCTCAGTAAAGGTCAGTTTATTTTATTATTAATAAAGTCACCTTTTATTTGGGGTTTTGTATGGTTAACCAACAAGGTCATAAAGTCTGATACTTTGGGAATTCTGATACTTTGTTTTTTTGCAGACAGGGTAAAAGAAATAGAATAGATTTAAGACTAAGGAGTTAAAAGGGGGAAAGAAACTCCTTGTAGGTGCTAGAATATGAAAAGCATTGAGAACTAAAGCTATTTCTTCTTTTGTCCTTTTGCTCACTTCCCCTCAGAAAGGCATAGAAAGAAAGCTTAGTATCTTTAGATCCTTGGGCTCAGGAAATCATCTCCCTTCTGGATGAGCAATGCTATGCTCAGAATTGCTGTTGACCAAAATTGAATGGATCCTTTTAAGCCATGTCATAATGCAGCAAAACATCAAAAGCAGAAAAAAAAAATCATGCCACTTATTTTTTAATAGATTGTGGAGACTTTGAAAAAACTTGTTACATTGCAGAAGAAATAGACTTTACTCACCGGCAGGAGTCTACTTGGCTGATTAAGGCTTGTCCCTTCTGCAAAGCATCAGCTGCGCAGTCTGTAATTTCTCTGTGTAATTCCTCATGCCTTGCTGCCAAGACAGGCAGACTTAAACCCTCTGATTTAAGGAGCTTAAGGTAAGCTTCAACTCTTCCAAGTACATCAAATGCCTGCCAAAGAAAACATATTTTCATTTTCTGCCTTTCTAGTTTAAAGTCTACATCAATGTGTACACAAAATACTAGAGATAAAAACCAGACCATTCAATTTATTAGTTTGATCATAACCAAAAACAACAATCTTAGTCTTAGAAAAACAGATGTATAGTTTCAAGATTCCATTTAGGCAAACTAAATATAGCTTAGTTCAGCATAGGTAAATGTCAATACCATAAAATTACCAAAGTAGTTCACATTGAAAATGTATCGATATAACAGCAATAATTGTACAGTATTTGGAGAGCCAGGTCTAGTTTGTGCACATTCTGTACTGCATAAATATAATGGATGAGATATTTTAAAAATATTACACAGATTTTCATAACCTAAATATGTTGGCAATATTCTTGAAAGGAAATTTCCCAATACACTGCACTTTAAACCTGAAGTAATATTGGGAAATAATAAAAAATTACTAGTGTGCTTTTGCTTCTTGCCTTTTCAAGTATAATACCTTCTGTCTGTTTCATCCAAAGCATCCACCTGTCTATAGAAAAGGTTAGAATTTGGTTCTGAAGCAGTGTATAACAAGACCAGAAAAAATTGGTTTTTACATGCAGAATAAAATTACACAGTAAGATTCCTTTATTTTCTCAGTTTATTAGCAGATCAAAGCCAACCATAGGGAATTAAACTTAAAGAGTTAATATGGACTAGAGAGAGTAGATAAAAGCCATTCTTTTGGCCATTGAAACTTAATAGCATTAAGATGGAAGAGTATATGATATAAAATCAATCAAAAAATCTGGGTAATAGGAGGATAAAAGAGAGGTAATGGTGCTTTGGTGTTCATAGGTCGCCCAATATTTTATCTTTGAACTTGAGCAAGAAATAAAGTAGCTAGGTTAAAGAAAAGCTGAACAGCAATAGAGTTCTTGGCATGTCTGTCCTTTGTTACTTTTGGAAGAAGTCATCTTACAGAAAGTGCCACACCAGTCTGGAGAACAGTGCTATACAGCTAGCTTAACAGGGCCACAGTCAGCAGGGATCATGAAGTCTAACCTTCCTGGGATGCTGACTTAAAAACCACTAGGCTTGACGTGGTGTTAGAGGGGAGTAGGAAGACCTCACAGAAGACTCATGAGAAATGAGAACAGATGGTCTCATGATAATAGTACCACTGAACCCTGAGAGAGAGCAAAGAAGTAAGGCTTAGTTGATGCTGAGGAAATACATCTTAACCCAAATGCAGTGATGATAGCTGTAGAGATATGTAAAAGCATCCAGGCTCCTGTTTTTCACTGCCGTCTTATACAGAGAGCTCACAAGAAGAATGGGAATAGGACAAGAAAAAAATCTCTCAGCCACTGTCATATTATTTATAAGTTGATTCTCTTCTCTCTCCAAAGGCCTCATGTCTCTTCAATACGCTTTTCCTGCTTACATGGAATGTTTGAAACAAAATTATTCCTATTTCACTTAGTTGATAGGAACTAATAAGAACACTTGGAAAGACACTCCATGTTTATGGATAGGGAGAATCAATATAATCAAGGTGACTATTCTACTTATAGTAATATAGAAATTTAATGCAATCCTCATAAAAGTACCAATAATATTCTTAAAATATAATAATAATATTCTTCAACTGGAACAAAAAATATTGAAATTTATATGAAACCATAAAAGGCCTTGAATAACCAAAGCAAACCTAAGAAGGAAAGCAGAGAAATAAAGCTTCACATTACTTACTTTAAACAGTACTTAAAACAATACAGTGATGATAGAAAAACAGACACATGGAGCAGTGAAACAGAGTTGAAAGCCTAGGTATAAGTTCATGTGCACACCAATACACTATTTGTGAAAAGGAGTCACAACCATAGAATGGAGGAAAGAAGAGTCTCTTTAACAAATGATTTTGGTAAAACTGCATGGCTACATTTAAAAGATGAATTTGGGTCTCTTGCTAACTCCTTGTGTCAAAATAAATCCCAAATGTACTAAAGATTTAGATGTAATACCTGTACAAATATATAAAAGAAAACATGGATGATATGTTTCATGACATCAATATGATGTTTTGGAGACTCTGATGGTAAGAGAAATAAAAGCAAAAATAAACAATTGGGAATCCCTCAAATTATGAAGTTTTTACAAGATGAAAAAAATATATAAGTAGATTAAAAAGACATCCAACTGAATGGGAGAAAATATATATACATTATATAGCTAATAAGGGGATAATAGGCAGGATGAATAAAAAATTTACACAACTCAACAATTTTAAAAAGATCCCAATTGATTAATGGGAAGCAGGTCTAAAAAGACAATTCACCAAAGAGGATATCCTAAAAGCCAACATATATATGGAAAATGTTCGTCCTCACTTTTGATAAGGGAGATGTGGGTTAAACATACAATGAGATACACTTTCAAAGCTCTCAGACTCTCACCATGTGAGAATGGCACATATTAAATAAGATCCCAATAATAAGAACTGGAGATGATGCAGAGAAAGAGGAACTCTATTATTGATACATTGGTGGTGGGAACATAAACTAGTGCAGTCATTTTGGAAAGTGATCTGAATTTACCTTAAGAAATTTCACTTAAAAAATGGAAATATCATATGACACAGAAACCCCACTCCTGGGCATCTACCCAAAGAATGTGAAAACATTAACTCAAAAAACTGTATGTTCTATATTGTTTATTGCAGCAATATTTATATAGCTAGGAATTAACTAAATGTTCATTGATAGAACATTGCATCAAAGAGATGTGGTATAATCTCACTATAAAACACTCTTCAGACATAAGATGAAATGTTGCCATTTTGCAGCAAAATGAAAGGACTTTAAGGGAATTATGTGTAATAAAGTAAGTCAGAATGACAAAGGCAAATATAGGATATTTTCATAGTGAAAAATTTGACAGCTACTTTTAAAGACTAAGAAACATTAATAAGTGAGTTTTCCGAGGTTAAGAGAGAGAGGAGGGAGGGAGAGAGAAAGGCTCAAAGGAATATAAAGGTTGTAGTGGGGGAAAAAGGAAAAACATAATAGCATTATCTACAGTTTAATGAGAACTGACTTATGCTCCTTCTGTACTGTGTGCTTCATGATTAGCTTGCATTCTGTCAACAAATATTTCTGAGTGTCTGCTGAGTTAGAGACACATTTTCTTTATCATCCTTGGGAAGAAGTAAGAAATCACCCCCATTATATAAATGGGAAAACTAAGCCTCAGAGAGGTTAAATAAATTGTACGAGATGATACTTCTACTAAGGGACAGGTTTGGTACTTGCACTCAATCTGTCTGGCATTGAAGCTACTACACTTAAGCCCTGGCCACTGTGCCACATAACAAAGGGTCAGTATTGGAGGATTAAGAAAAAGGGAGCATTTCCAGGGAACCTATAACCTTATGTGGCTAGGTGTTTGTAAGTAAGTATCTGCCTTACCGTCTCACAGATTAGAAAAGAAACAAAGGTTGAGGCATTTTTCTTATGCTCTACAGGACTGTAAGAGACAATAGCTTTATTAAAGGCACTTTGAACATGAAAGTCTCTTCCTTATCTGATCCTTTTTTTTCTGGCAGTTGGTAAAAGAGCCAAACACGTCAGGATGCTGGTGTCAGAAAAAGAAATTAAATTACTTGATCTTTCCATAATGCCTTAAAATACCACTTAGTAATAATCACTGGTTCTGGATTTTGTTTTATATTTTAAATTTTAACTGCTTATTTTGAATAAAGTGGAGTCTCCTGTTAATCAAGAGTTGGTTTTAAAGTCAGTGCCTAAAGCAAAAATCTGGTGTAGTCAAAATTATCACGAACTCCCTTAAATAAACTTAAAGTTTAATATATATGAACTAGTGCTTAAGTGTTTATTTACTCAATGCTAACATTTAGCATTGAAACCACTGAGCTAGACAAAAGGAAAAGATAAAGGAAACGTATATACATAGATATCAGGGTAATCACTCTTTTCCTGATTTAGGATAGTTTTCAAGTTTCTAGTACAAATGGAGAAAAGATAAAGCATTCCAAAGTTCTTCTTCTTGCCTGCACATTTAACTTCATTTAATATTTAATATTAGACCATTAATACTGATCATGTTATCGTATATCTATCACACTTGTTGCTTTTCTATAAATTGAACTATAATAGTAAATGAGGAATAATGGTGAGCATGTGGTAGTAAGTAAATAGTAATAGTAAACAGTAGTAAGAAAATATTTCAATACTCAAAATACTGATGGACCAGTCACATCTTTAAAAAGTCATGAGAAGAGTGTGTCCACCTGCTGCCTGTCATTCACCCCATGTGGGTCTTTCCTCTTGGGGCCCCATTGCACAGTTGGTCCTCACCAGCCTTGGGTGTTTGTCTCATCTTCATAGGAATGAAGGAATACAAAAACGTGTACATTAAATGCATGCGTGATGTGATACCACCCAATTCTGAATGTTACCATAAAGGTGTTATTTCCTAACAACACGCAAATAAATGAAAAGGCTAAACATTCACTAGAAAGAACAGGTGTTAAGTCAAGGAATAAGATAACCCAGAACTAAGAATCAAAATAGCCAAATTTTCTCTCACAGTTTTCTCCAAAAGATGAGCATTTGGAAAGCATTCACTTATGGATTGTTCTGTGTAAAAGAAAGAAGGTGGATGATTTCATCCCTGCATTAGCTCAACACATAGGTACATAGTAGGTACAGAATACCTACTATAGGAAAAATGGGCTGGTGTTGCATGAGTTTATTCTTTAACCTTAATCCTAACAACACAATGGAAATACTCTGTAGACAGATAGTTAAATTTCTTGATTTTTCAGAGGAGACCTCTTTCAAGATTATTATACATTCTGTGATTGTCTGAATCACACACAAACCTCATTTCTCTTATGTCCATCTAGAATTTGATGAGGAATGCATGTGCCAATTCCAGAAATGATCTAAGTGTCATAGCTCTCAACCTACCCCTAAAATAGAATTCAGTCCTTTTCTATTTGCCATACCCATAAGGAACCTGATATGCTGAATCCAGCCTGAAACAAACCTCTTCATGCACACACAGTACAGAACAGAGTATTTATGGCAAGAACACTGTGAACCTCACATAAATTCTTTTGGAATTAATATTTTCTCTTTAGTTGTTATCTTCGCATCCCCTTCTTTCTCCAAACTTTCCATGTTATGGTCAGATAAAGATTTTATGATTGAATTGGAAAAAGGAAGTATATAGACACACATCTCCATTATAATGATATAATATTATATATCGCAATATTTTCTCTAATCAGCTCTTTTTGGCTCCAGTTTGGAAAAGACTAAGGAGTTGCTTGGGTTTTGTTCCTTAAGATGCTAATAAAGATCTTTCTTTCTTAAGTACAAGATCCAAAGCAGGCTACACAAAATCAAATAGAGATGGTATCAGGACATGATACATTTTATTCTTTCTAAAATATCTACGGAATTGTAAATTAAAGACCATGAGTCAACCAGCATAATTCTCATATTACTATTTTGGAAAGATGTAATATTGTTTGCTTTTAGAGTAATTTGAAGTGGATCAGCATTAAAAAATTCTTCAAATTTTCTCTCATGAGTCTCAAGGCTGGAAAATGAGCCTTGATGGCTAGCTTTTGTATAGTTACTGAAGACACAAAACTCAAATATGCTTCTAGTCCATTTTCACTATCTGTGGAGATTTAGATTTCCTCTGGGATCAGTTTTCATAAAGCCCTAAAACTTCAGCTTTTTTTCTCAAGCATTGTCTAATTCCTGTTGGTGCTCAGTTTGGTAAATTAATTCTTAATTCATATCCTACCTAAATCTACCCAACCATTTATTTTTTAATTTATTTTTCATTGATGAAGTATAATGGTTTTACATCTTTGTTCATATATTAACTATGTGCCCAATTATTTAATTACCACAAAAGCCAAGGGCTAAGAGGTGAAGTGATTTTCAATTACGATATTTGCTGCCCCCTACTGGAGCTTCAGTTTATTTCTTGCCTCTCAAAGGTTGCTGTTAGTTTCCACAACTTCCTTCCGGTTCCAAGACTTGCAAGGTGGATTAGTGCTGTTCATGAGAGGTGCTTAATTCATGAATACGAGGAGAGTGAGACAGGACAATTTTCTATAATTAATGTATCCTAAATATAGACAACTCAATGTATATATGGTGAATGAAATTAAGAACAACAACAAAAAATCAAAATAGAGTCATGGGTCCCCATAAGCAGGCTTTTGCTTCACAATCTGAAAAGAAAAAAAGACTGGAAAAGAATGAGTTTAGGATTGAAAATGGCAATATCTGAATCATTTTATCAACAAGGAATGGAGGAAGTTTATGTGCTAGCCATCTCTTTTTCTGAGATGAGTCCATTTTATAATGATTAAACTAGATCCACATGTAAAACTTGAACTTGATGGTTGTCATTGTCTGTAATTTCTTGTTTCTTCAATTTAAATGGACCAAAATGGTTTTAGGATGATTTGGGGAGGTTAATATGGAAAATGTTCATTTATGATGTGCAAAGCATTTCATTTTTTCATTCACTCAACAAATATTTATTGAAATCTATTGAGCATGTATTCCATTGTATGATGGGGATATGACAATGAACAAAACCATTTAAGTCATGTTAGCATGACTTGTGCAGTATTAAACACATATTATTTATGACATAATAATAGCTAGCGCTTAGTGAGTGCTTAGCTGTTCAATGCACTTGTGTTTTAAGTTATTTACATAGCTCAATGACTCTGTGAGGTACACATAATTATTATTTCTATTTTACAGATGGAAAATCCAGATGCACAGGGAAGTTAAGTGACTGCCCAAGGTCATAAAACTAATAAATATCTGAGACCACATTCATATCCAGGCAGTCTAGCTCCAAAATTGACAGTATTATTTTGGAAATGTGTCATCCAAGCAAACATTTCTAAATTTTCACTTAATGCTTCAAAATTCCATTTATCTATTTATACTCCAATTCTCCCCTGAAAAGATTTTGAATGTTTATCACCAATTGTAAGAACTTTTACTACTAAATGATGTTTCATGAAGAAGATAGTATCATTAGGTCTAGTTCAGAAAAGAGAAAATTCAAGTTCAAAATAGAAATTCATTTGTCACATGGCCATTTATCCACTCATTTAATACAAGTTTTTGAACTCTGGATGGCTTACAAAAATGGCTAAGACATCGCTCCCTCCAACAAGCACAGAGAAATACCATGGGATTTATAAGAATTCAGCAGTTAATGCTACCCAGAGACTTTGTGGTATGTGTGAGAACAAGTCTCTTTATACAGCACTACTCGCCTCCTTAGATTTTAAACGTGAAATTTGTGTTCTTTGTGTATGAAAGTCATTAAGCGTTCCTCTTTCAAAATGATCTTATCTCAATTACCTTGGATCAATATAAATTCTTATGAACAATGTAATGTTGACCTTGAAATGCCACACTTTCTAATATTTCACTGCTTTCAGTTACCCAAATAATGATGGAAGTTCCATTGCCAGGCAGGCACTGTGCTAGGTGTTCTGGTAAACATAAAATGAAATGGAGATGTTTCTGACACTCAAAATTTAATTTTGCAAAGGACAGTAAATCTACCCAGAAATACCAAAAGCACAAAGAATAATGTGTTTATTGCTAACGGGAAGACTTGCATCTGAAATATAAGATGTTAAAGGTATTCCTTATTGTTGATGACTTTTTTCTATTATAAATACATTAATTTTATGCTATTGATTTAATCATGTTTACCAAATATTTGCTATGATTAAACCTTTCTCCATGAGGCAGCATAGGAATATTAATGAAGACATCATCTGCTTCCATACGATGAAGCTTGCCTCATCATGAATTTCTTATCTGCTCTATCTCTGAATATTTGAGGGTATGTTCAGCATAAGACAAATTTCTTAGCATACTATTCAAGACCCTTCATAAACCCCTGCTTCTACTGCTTTTGTCTCTCATCACTTTGGACACATAAAACAAATTATCTTTGGTTCCCTAATCATGAAAAGATTTTTCACCATCCAGTCCTTTACTGCCTCAGCCTTCCATATACAGGTCAGTGGTCACCACCTCCTCTAAAGGAGCCTTTCTTGATACTTTTTCCCTGGCCAAGTTAAAGGACTCCATGTTCCCCACACTCTAGGCAAATGGCTCATGGCTTTCCCCATAGAACTCAGCACTTCTGTTCCTCTGCCACTCTTCTAACTAGACTGACAGAATTTTGGCAAGGATTGTCTATTTTATTACTATAGCACCCACATGATGCACAACGACAGTAGTTATACAATATATTCACTGAATACACATGTGGAAGAAGGAGGTTTTGAAAGCAAGTGGTTTAGTTCTTTGTAAGAGAAAGGGAAGTTGTTCTAGAAAAGAGAAATTGGCGACAGTTGCTTAAGAACTATAAAACAGAAAGTAATTACATTTCCTGCATATCTAATGATAATTAGCTTAATTTCTTCAATTTCATTTATATCACCTCAATAAATTCCTTCTGGATAATGTTTTTTCGGACAGGTTTCTTCTCTCAATCTGTGTAACAACTGGGCCATTTTAATTAATTGTTTCTCACATCTAGGCTAAAAGGTATATCTCTTTTGCAAAAACTAGAATATATGTGCTATACTAGATATAAGTGAATACACATATGTATACATGCATGTGAAAAAATTGTATACCAAATTCCATGTTTCATGTTTAATTTTCTTTTGTCTGAAACTATAGTATTGTCTAATATGGGCTGGTGTTGGGGAAGAGAATATCTAGTGTTCCTACCCATCTTGCTGGTGAGAGAGGTCCAGTTGCTGGTGGACCTCTCTTTATCTGGTCCATTTTCTCACTCTGCATTTGCAGCCACTAACTGAGGAAATGTCTCCCTTTCAGACAAAGAGCAAAATATGGGCCTGTTTGCTATTTGTTATACATTAACAGATTTCCCAAGATCAGGGATCCTCTTCTAAGCCCTCCCTGCTGTGGGTGGAGTCACCCATCTTGGCCCATTTCATTACCCCGTGGAAACTGAGGCTTAGAGAACTGGTGTGACATGCTGACACTGGTCACCGCTTTTGTTATGAGTAATAGTCTTTCAAAATTGAAGCAATGTGTCTTCCGTCAATACCCGTGGAGCTGTCACAAGTTAACATGTTAGTCTGGAAGCTGAGTAAAATCTCAGACCCTCACAATGTTGACAGCAATTCTTCCCCTAGTAATGCAGATCCTCACAGTTAGAAAAGCCTAACACACTCAAGGCACAAAGTGAATTTCAAAAGGAAAAATCAATCCTTCAGAGACAGATTGGTGATATAAACTAAAACTGTTCCTTTACTATGTAAACAGAATTTGACTAAAATAATATTGTAAGAGATTTTGAAATTGTATTAATGTCTTAAAACTAGCCCCTGTGGCCTGGACCCCAGCTGTTGTATGCATAAATAAATAAAATTTTAAAATAAAAAAATAATTTGACCTGAATTACTGTATTCAAAAAGTCACTACTCTGTTCTTCATTTTTTAAAATTATTATTGCAATAGATATCATTCTTTTTCACTCAAAGCCCAAGGAGAGCATAAAAAGAAATACCTCATGGTAAAGATAACAGATAATATGAACAGAGAAAGCAAATGTGAGAGAATGAGAGTGAAAGAAAGTCAGAAAAAAATTTTATTTTGCAGGTCTATAAAGTACAGGTTTTGTACTAGAAGCATTGTTTTATTGTAGCAATAGTTGATTGGCAGATGACCCACTTAGTTTGCAGAATGAGGATGTAATAAAAGTTAAATCTCTTCTTCAAAGACGGGACAGTTGAAGAGAAAGGTAAGTAGCACCTACTGTCTATTAAACACCACTAGTAATGCGCTATGCCATTTTTTCCTCTTCAAACAAGAAATCAAAACAAGTAATTTAAGAACAAATTTTTAACATTTTTTACCATCATTCTGGCATCTCTAATTTAGAGTTTAACTAGTGTTCATCCTTTTCAAAAAGTTTCCTATTGCTAAAGAAACTAAACATGAAGTAACTGTTTTGACACATACATTGTATTCAGAGTACTGATGTCATGACTTTCAATCACAATACACCTAGCTTCTGGAAATTCCCCACTCACTTCCTGCCACATTATCTAGTTTTAAATACATCAGTAAAATTTAAGACTTTTAAAAATTCCAGTAAGCCTGGAATACAGAGAAAGTGTATGGAAGTTGGGAAAGCTAGAAAAAAATTTCAGATTTTAAATAACATCACCAGTGTCAGATACTAAGCTCCACTCCAGTAATGTGAACTAGTGAACATTCTAGTCAGCTGGAGCCAACTGCTACACTCAGTATGAAATGAATCAACCCAGAGAAGTAGAGCATTTCTCCAATGCAAGAGTACCCAGGAACAGTTCAGGGCAAAAGATTTCCCCCATTTGCTGACTTTAAAAGACAAAGAACTCACAAGCCTCAAGAAAAATAAAGTAAAAAACCCAATCAAAAAATGGGCAGAAGAACTTAAAAGACACTTCTCCAAAGAGGACATACACA